>JACYXH010000091.1:2597500-2605000 GCA_026745465.1 Lota lota | reverse complement strand
TGATTGATCACTGAAATATGGGTCTAAACCTATCTCTTAATAAACTGCATGCAGAAATTGTGGTTGCAAGTAATGCAAGTACATGGTGTACCGCCTAGTACGCCAAGTACAAACACCTCCAACTAATTACAAAGACTAAGTACTTGTACCTTTGTTTCAGGGTGTGAGGGTGTGTGTGTGAGGTGGTAAAAACATAATTAATTTAGCGCATAAAAGCCCCCATTTGGTGTGTCTCCAGCACATGTTCACCTTGAGACGGGAGAGTGTGAATAAACAATAAAGGATCCCTCAATTAATGAGCAATTATCCGCTTCACGGACTAATGTCACCGTGACACCGTGCAACAACATCGATGTACGCTAATCGTGTCGATGACAGACACGAAACCAACCGTATTACCTGCTAAGCCGGCGCTACTCCAGCTATGCAGACTGCGAGGATTATTCTTAGAAGCATTCTCGTGTGTACCGGGTCAACACACAAGAGACGCAAATATGTTGCGCGTTCGTGGGAACCTCGCTCGAAGACAATGGCATGCGTCTGTGTGCGAGCGAGCTCTGTGTAATTCCTGAAGTCGCATTCCTTCCTCCTCACCTGGAGAGTTTGGAGAGGGCTCGAAAAACGTCAAAAGAGATAAGAATACAGGGTAGGTCGTGGCGAGAGGAGATTGGAGGGACGGCGTCCCTTCGCCACACATGTTGAACGCGTCTGTGGGCCCCGACCACATGACGGCATTCCAGCGTGTCGTGTTCCCCTTTTCTCCCGACACTTCCAGGACAATGATGCACGGTTGGTGAATGTGTTTGCAAAACGCGGAGAGATACGACAATAAAAAAAAAAGATCTGAAGATAAATAACTTCCAGCTTCCTACAGATTCTGGGAAAGTGGCCAAGGAGCTGTGAGCGGCAGGGGAGTGAGATGCTGTAAGGGGGTGGGGGTGGTTAGGGTGGGGGTGGGGGTGGTTTTTGGACGGTCTGGCCACAGCAAAAAGCAACACGGGGGAATATTGACTTTAATAGACTTGTTAGCACAGAGTTGGGGGAACAATATTGTCTCTAAACTTCAAAGCCACTGCGAGGAATGGGGGGAGCGTGTGTGGGGTAGTGGGACGGGACAGACGCCGACAGACACCGGAGCGTAAAACGAAATAGAGGCTCTGCATGATTCACTTAATCCTGGCTTAAACTCCCTGAGAATCAAGGAAAATACTTGCATCATTACAACATGACATTTCCTTCCAGACGGAGAAGGAGCGAGAGGGGGCAAGGGTAAGATAGAGAGAGGATTACAGTAGTGTGGGCGGGGGAGGGGCAGTCAGTCTGCAGTGGAGGTGGGCACCGTAGAATGGGCTCCGGTTAGAGGTCTCCTTTGAACCGGTTGGATTATTTTCTGGGAAAATGAAGGATGTCAGGAATGTCTCAGAAGGGGATCTGTTGTTGCTTGAAAGCTGTGTGTGTGTGTGTGTGTGTGTGTGTGTGTGTGTGTGTGTGTGTGTGTGTGTGTGTGTGTGTACATGCGTGTGTGTGTGTGTGTGTGTGTGTGTGGGTGGGTACGTGCATGTGTGTGTGCAGGTGTGTGTGTGTGTGTCTATGTGTGCACGTGCATGTGTGTGTGTTTGTGTGTATGTGTATGTGTATGTGTGTGCGTGTGTGTGTGTGTGTGTGTGTGTGTGTGTGTGCGCGTTTGTCTCTGGTTTGTTGATTGCCTAAGTGACGACAGTCAGTGGAGAGGATTAAACAGCGAGGTGTGTGTGTCCCACCGTGCTTTTGATATCCTACCTCCCGCTGGACGGGTGGCCTCACGGGGAAGGTCCAAGCAAACACATTCCTCTGCAGTTGTAACAGGTGCGCCTACTGGCAGCTACTGAGAGGGGGGGGGGGGGGGGTTCGGGGCAGGGTCTCTGGCTGTGCCAGGGGGGTTGTCTAAACACCAGTAGCCTGTGTTTAAAACAGTAGGATCGCTTTGATCAGAGTGGATTTCATATGTATGTGTGTGTGTGTGTGTGTGTGTGTGTGTGTGTGTGTGTGTTTTTTCCTCTATACCTTGTCGGCAATGAACAAGCCAATGTCTTGGTGTCTTCCCAAAAGAACAGACCCTGGTATAGACACAACTCTAAGGGAAAGAGTTGGACCTGAGACTCAGAGGTGGCATGCTAACTGTGGTAGCAGCCAGACGTTGTTTGCTAACCAGCTGGAATATCTGCCACCCATGTGACGAGGCTCGCTTGTTCCTCGTATACTTCTCATTCATTTTTGCATCATCTATGTCTGTGTCTTTGTGTTTGTGTGTGTGTGTGTCTGTGTCTTTGTATGTGTGTGTGTGTGTGTGTGTGTGTGTGTGTGTGTATGTGTGCATGCGTGTGTGTGTGTGTGTGTGTGTTTTGGAAGGGCAAGGGCACGCATGTCTCATTAGTATTAATTAAAGTGTGTTGGAACAAATACATACTATAGATCTACTATAGACCTACTATATACCTACTATAGATCTATTATATACCTACTATAGACCTACTATATACATACTTTAGATGTACTATAGACCTACTATATACCTACTATAGATCTATTATATACCTACTATAGACCTACTATAGACCTACTTTAGATCTACTATAGACCTACTATAGATATATTATAGACCTACTATATACCTACTATATACTTACTTTAGATCTACTATAGACCTACCTTAGACCTACTATATACCTACTATAGATCTATTATATACCTACTATATACCTACTTTAGACCTACCTTAGACCTACATTAGACCTACTATATACCTATTACAGACCTACCTTAGACCTACTATAGACCTATTCTATACCTACTATAGACCTACTTTAGACCTACTTTAGACCTACTTTAGATCTACTACATACCTACCTTTGACCTACTATAGACCCACCATAGACCTATTATATACCCACTATAGACCTACTATAGACCTACTATAGACCTACTATACAGAGAGAGCCCCCTTCCACCTTCTGCAACACTGGCAACAAGGAATGGAATATGCTTGAAGGGAACTAAATAGTGTTCATTATTAGCTTCAATTAAGCTCGTTCCAGGCATTTTCATCTCACGAGGGAAAGCCTGGACAGGGGGCTCCACATAAAGGTTATTGGCGAGAGAGAGAGGGACATTAGGAGAGCAATATGGATTTTCAGTAACATGGGTTTAGCGGCAAGAGCCAAGAGAGAGGGAGGGATTCAGATAGAGGGATATCATTTTCCGTTCCATGTGTTGGACATTGCTTTGTCATATTCTTTGTCAAAAAACTCCACCGATTTATTGTCCTTGTCTTTGTTATTCTTCTTCTTGTCATGTCCTTAGTCTACTCGCGTACAGGGCTAATGGGAACAAAGAGAATGAAAATTGCACCACAATTCATGACTTTCTCTCGTGCCTAAGCTATACTAGTATATATTCAATTTATCACTTACTCTGAGCTTTCAGTTTCAACATTCTAATCAGATTTATGTCTTTCTTTCTATCTTTCTATTACTCTTTCTTTACCGCTACATTGCCCAGCAGGCCACAGTAAGATCAATATGCTGCCCTTCAAGCATTTCAGGATGTACCAGTACAGCGTCTAAAACACTACATGGCCTGGGAATAATTCATACAAAGTAGTATTGTTTCTGTTGAGCAAATAGGCATCCTGCCCATTTATGCCTTTATTTTCTTTTTGATGTTCGTAAGGGGTGTTATCTGTTAAGTGCAGGGCGTTTGAACGACGTGATGAATCCATAAGCAAACAGAAAATACACATAAATGTGTCGTGGATTAAATGTCAATCACAAGTGCACCATTGTCATCGGAGGGGGTATGCATACATATGTGTGTGTGTGTATGTGTGTGTGTACATAGGCATACATATATGTAAACACGTACACGTACACACACACACAAACTCACATGATACACATACACACACACAGGCCCTTTTGAGTATATCAGTTTAATAATTGCAAACAGAACTCTGATATGAACTGATACTCAACAGACAAACTCGTATTGTTTGTCGTTTAACACCAGTGCACCACTGCCACATCAAGTCGGTTTCATCTTGGAAGGAGCCATCAGACGCACCGCAACACGGCCTTTCATTCGCATTCCCATGGCGGCGTTTCCCATCCCACTGCAAAAGCTGACCAAACGCTCATTAAACGTGACATTCGATGGCTGCAGTCAAGCTGAGGCCTAGGCCTACACGGGGAACCCATTCTGCAACTTGCCCTACAGTTAACTTGGCAATTTTGAAGCACTTTAAAAGCCAGCAAAGCCATCAATACAGGGTAATTTTCTAACACTCAAAAGTGGGTCGCACTTGTGAACATGGTTACCGCTGCGCTACTGCATTTAAAATATGAAGAGGTTATCAAGACGACTGATATGAGCGTGAAATTATAACCAAAGAAAAAGATTTTAAAAGATTAGGTTTTTTTTCTTACAATAATTAAATATGTTTTTATAAAAGCAACCGGTCGCGATTGCCCTTTTTACCCTTGTCCTAGGGTGACACCATTTTGTAGTATTGTCCGAAATGTAAGCTTTCTCTCTCTTTTTTTATTGTTTCCATATTCATCAGTGCGCTGGTTAGCGTGCAAATGCGGTGGCAGTAGTAGTGTCAGTGTGGAGGAATGCGTGTGGTTGCTATAAGCGTAAACACTGCCCACTGTGGTGTGCTGTGGTGTGGAAGGGCTTAAGGTGCCATTACAGGATATGTGTGTATGTTTGGACTGGAGTGCATGCTGCGTTAGTATGTCTACCAGTGGAATTACTGCCAACTATCAACCCACTCAAACTGTCTGGAACTGGGCATGACTCATAAACACACACACACACATGCATACACAGGCACGCGAACATGCACACACACAGGCACGCACACACACAGGCACGAAGACACACACACACGGGCACGCATGCACACACACACACACAGGCACGCATGCCCCCACACAGGCACACACACACAAAAACACATGGGCACAAACACGCACACACACAGGCACACGTGTGTTAAGGTGATCCCTGACACTCGTGTTCCTCAATGTTTACTCCATGCACCAGGACATTTTAGGCGCAAGGTAAGCATAAAATATGCAACTGTAATGTTTACGTAATGACTGCACTGCAACAATAAGCAGCAGTAGATAATGGATGGAAACATATGGACAGGAAGATGGATAGAAGAAAAGGTACAGCTAATCTTCACACTGTAGACACAAAGAGAATAGCTTAATCTCCTAGCTAGTTAACGATCCGCATACAATTGTGACATAAATGTACCAGTAAAACTATGATTGAATGGTCTCTGGTAGCTACGTGGCTCATCTTTATTCAGACCTCCGACGCCCACCGTTTTCCAGCATTCGTCACAGCGACCAGCGGATAGGTGAGGTCAGTTACTTTGGCCTCACAGAAGACCATTTCCTGTGACGAATCATAACAAAGGATTCTGTCGGGATGAACCCCTTTTTCACGTTTTTTTCCGCCAGAGTGTCCGCTGCGTCCTGTGGTTTCACCTGGTTTACATCATGCGCCATGGTATCGGTTTTAGGACAACACTCACAACATCCACACAATTCTTTCATAATTGTCCACTTTAATACATAGGTATTGTGTGTGTGTGTGTGTGTGTGTGTGTCTGTGTGTGTGTCTGTACCTGTTTGTGTGTGTGTGTGTGTGTGTGCGTGCGAGTGTGCATGCATGTATATGTGAGAGAGAAAGAGATTATTTAAGGATTATGCCACTTTTATACATAGGAACTGCGTGCATGTGTGTGTGAGAGTGAGAGCCAGCAAGAGAGACACAAAGTCTATAAGACTAACATACCATGTATACAGGACATACATACATATGTACAAACAGATGGACGGTCAGAAGGGGGGGGGGGGGGGGGGGGGGGGCGGGGCATGTGACCATGCTGCTGTGTGGCTTGACATTGGGCTTACAGACCTGGTTGGGCATCCATCACCATATTCACCCTCCATCCTCTCACCGAGAGATGGGGGACAAAAGAAGTGCTTTAAAAAAAACTGGCAGGGGGATCAACCAACTCTGTGTTGTAGTCTCTGTCACACACACACACACACACACACACACACACACACACACACACACACACACGTGAAGAAAATGACTCAAAATCTCTCTCTCTGTGGCTGAGAAGAAGCACTGTACTTTGTGGTATTTTGCTGTTCTCAGTTCTGCAGGTGTTTCAGACAACCATGCGTGGAGAAACGCTTGCGTAGGGGGGTTTTGGGGTGGGATCGTCAGATATTGAGTATATCGGTATCAGTGACAAGACACGGGCCTACATGCTGGAGATGGGTAGATAGACGGTGTATTTGATGCATGCGGGGACTCTCGGAAGGCCGGCGTTACAGAGAAATTGCATTAAGTGTGTAGTTTACTTCTGTAATATGATGTATGTCCAAGTAAAGAAGATAAACAGCATAGGAAAAACGTGGTAGGAAGGTGATTTGGATTAGATTTGATAGGACTGTGCAAAAGTAACCGTTGGCCTTTTGTGGGCTTTATATGAAAGGGAGAGGTAACATGGATATTTTTGGTTTATGTTTAATCTGGCAAAGTAGGCAAGTTAATGTCATCGCAACATGTTTTAAGCTGTATTGGAAGTAGCGTTGATTCAATTTGGATGTAAATTAGTAAATACCTTTTATCTTATCTTATCTAGGAATCTTTTGGCCAAGTTGACAAATAATGAGAAGAGTGTGAAAATTAGCAAACTAGTCTTGTCTTGTCATGTCTTCATCCTAAATTGTGCCACATAGTAACATATTAACATGCACATTGAAACCAACTCGGCCACGTTGACTGTGTCCCCAAAAACCTTTTACGCAGTCCGGGGTATTTAAAACACATGCTAAATCCACCATGCCCACATCTGTGCTACTGACCGAAGTCTGAATGCTTGCCAGTAATCCCAATCACTCTCACAATAGCCTGCAGATGGGACAACATGGAACAACACTGCACACTTAAAAAGCTTACCACATTGATGGATGTGATTAAGCTGTAAAATAATAATAAGTAGAGAGGCCGCTTGCCTTCAGTTGTGGATCCAAACACTTAGTGCACATCATCAAAAAAAATGGCCTCATGGCATGTCGAAAGAGAATGTTCACAAATGACGCATATGTTTATACGCTGTCAGATTGCACTAGTAAATCATTGCGATCGTGCGGGTGGAGAGCGTTGTATGAGGGGGGCATATGGGGAAAGGGGGTCTGATGAATGGTATGTGTTTTGCAGGGAGCCGTGTTTTCCCCGGTCGTCTTGCCACCGGGCCCGCGGCGCCGCGGTAGCCTGGAGACACGCACCTGTTAACACACCGACACGGTTGCCTGCGAGCATGGAAATACTGAGCAACAACAGGCACGCTGGGGAGCTGCTCTGGGTGGGTGGGTGGGTGGGTGTGTGTGTGTGTGTGTGTGTGTGTTTGCACAAGACGCTTCAAGGGGA
>JACYXH010000091.1:2570000-2595000 GCA_026745465.1 Lota lota | reverse complement strand
TGTGTGTGTGTGTGTGTGTGTGTGTGTGTGTGTGTGTGTGTGTGTGTGTGTGTGTGTGCAGTTATTCAAAGGAATGTGACCCAATACATAAATATTCAAATGGTTCAGATGTGAAATCATTAAATGGTTATCTTCTTGATCAGGTGATATCATCTTTTTAATGATGCAGACTCAAATACTGTTTGAATAAACACAGGATCCTCTCTGTCCTCGTCAAGTCGACAAACTCAGTGAACGGTTTATCTCATGCATTTGATTAACAACATGTGTGAGATCATAGTTTGGCTTTTATTTGTATTTTGTCACAAAAAACCGGTTATAATTCATACATTACCTCATATAGCACTCAAAGTGTGCATATTGCGTTGCACTAACATATGTATGCAAAGTCATCATGTTGGATGATGAGGCAGCTATCTATTTTTGAATGGCACAGCGGTGCCTCAGACTCCTGGAATGGCTTGGCTCTGGGGGCGTGGCTTGGTGCAGCTCAATGTCTAGATCACCTGATTATCCAGTAACCTAATGTTATGTAGACATCTCAAACTGCTGCTACTACTAACTCTTCTACCCCCTTGTCCGTGCAGCAGTTCAAACAAAAATAAAATGTTCATGTTGTATGCATGACGCATTATGATACACGTTGAGTGTTCATTGATGGCCAATGATTCAAAACGGTTATGATTCAACCAGTCACAAATATTGCAGCCTGCTGTGTATATTTACTCAGCATATAGTTATCTTTCCTTGAAGATTGTGTACAATGGCCAGTTATTGGTCAATCATCAACCAGTAGGTTTTTCTAACGTGTTGACCCAAGGTAAACTAGAATCCACGTACTTCAGAATTATGACTAATTGCATTGAGAGGCTTGCCAAAACACACAAAATTGCTATGTTGCTAGGCAACGCAGGCTATAAGAGAATGATGTCACGCTGGATGAAAGATCCGGTTCTAAACACTGGTTCTTTGTATGGCAAAGGTTGTACCATAAATATCCCACTGTCAGCACAAAGTGGTCTAATCCAATTAAAATAGGAAGAGACATAGCCACATAGTGACTTGTATGAAGACATATTTCAACACAAGGGTGTGCACTGCAGTTATAATTATCAGAGAAAAATTATTAACAACTTATATTTTGAGGCAAACAGTATTTCTATTCTGCGGTGCAGTAAATCCACTTGAATTCTTATTTAGCATACTGTATTGGCTGGTGGAGGAAACCATGGCAATTATAATATATAGCAACTATAGCAATGGAAGTGAATTTGAAGATGATACAAGCAACAAAAGGAAAGTATATGAGAGTATCTGCACCACTATCACACTAAAGCCTTCAGTTTAACATTGAAGGTCCGTCCAGAAGTCCCTTAAGTCTTCTGTAAACAGCTACTGTACATCAACACGGATGCCCCTTTGTCACCTTTGGGTTGTATTTCCTTCTTTGAAGACTATTCATGCTATACCTGGTACTGATTGAGCTGTTTGAGCAGTGACACACTCGACCATTGACGATCCATAAACCAATACGGGTCGCATCGGAGAAGGAGCACCACTCTAGTTTCTTTTTTTATCCAAACAAATTTCTAATCCCAAAATGTATTGTTTTGTTTGCTTCATTTCTTTTTGGTATATTTACTAGGTCTTCACTGCTTTGCCATCCTGTGAAGGACGCACCCAGGAGGATGCTCTCTCTCTCTCTCTCTCTCTCTCTCTCTACTCTCTCTCTCTCTCTCTCTCTCTCTCTCTTTCTCTCTCTCCGGTGTGTGTACCAGGGAGTGCTGACATCACACACTACCAGTCCTCAGGTGTCATCTGCCTCCATTCTTGCCTGACTCTCTCTCTCTCTCTCTCTCTCTCTCTCTGCAGGTGTGTGGTGATCATTTATACAATTAGAGCTGAATGTGTGTCTGTGAGACACATTCAGCTGTAATTGCTGTAATCAAAATTGATTATTATATAAATACTATCTACTATATGTACACTCTATCTCCATTTTTGAAGTCCCTTCAAAAACTTAAGACCAAGCCTCCAAGCGGTACCTTTTTACTTAAAATAAGTAAATAAAGTTAACTTATAAGAAGTAAAATGGGGCATAACTAGTTTATTAGTGTTGACAAGATAGGTCATGGATGATAAGACTCACTAAACTTCAGAACAAAGGACAATAGCTTATTTAATAACAGGAATGTATTACATTGGCCAACTCCTTAGCGATAGCAGGATTTCAAGCGTTGATGGGTCAGTATCCTTGTGAGTGGACTACGAGTGTTCATGATTAAGATAGTGAGGCAATCATTTAGTTAATACAATGACAATAAAAACATTTTTTTATTGCATAGTAAAACGAAGCATCCTTCCAAGCAGTACATGCAAATGTGGATCCGCTTACTAGCCGATGAGTAATAGAGGATGCTAAACGGGGAAGCTACGTGAAGCACTTCCAGTTAGGACAGCTTGGTTTGGTGACAAAAAGGCTTGGTTTTATTATATTTGCATTGCATTACAAGTGTCTGTGCAAGGTCACCTGGAATATCTGTGCCAGCCTTCTTACTATGACGTGCAAAGTTCTACTACATCACAGTTTCCTTATCATTCTAACTGGGATATTCATATGTAAGTACATAACTTATTATCATGATAATCAATTTTAATGTTTTATTAATGATTAGTATGTTATTCAATATTGATTGTTATTTTATTATATTAGTATTTGTATTTCCAATCCAATTCTAATAGAAAATCAAAAAGACTAAAGGCTTGACATGAAAAAATGCATGCAGTTGTATAACCTTTAATGGGTATTTCCCTATTTGTTGTCATGGTCACTGCAATGAATAGCAATCAATTACTAATGAGTAATGTGTAAAACAGTTTTTTTTCTTTTTCTATATGTGTACAGATTCTTTGTATTTTGAGATCATATCACAACACACAACACACATCATTTCTTGCTCCAACTGTATATTAAATACTTTATTTTAGGAAACCCTAACCCTATCCAGAAAGAGAGAGTCATGGGTTCCAGTCCCTACCATGTTACACAGAGGTCAACGCAAGGTTCATAGAGGTCACCCTGCACGAGTTGCGCAAGTTCTGAAGAGGTACTAATGTCAGAACAAACGCATGTGCTTACGCAATTGTTGAGTTTCTTCTGAGCACAAAGTGACGTATGATCATGTATGCACGTATAGATTGTGTCGTTTCTTATTTAACATTGACAGTCTCCACATTGATATTTGCACTTTTATGTTCATGGTATTGTTATTTGTTGGGTTGATGGTTTTCCTTAAGGAGCCATGAAATAAAATTAGCCCTAGCAAATGAACCGTAATCCTGTGATGAGGCAAGTGTGGAAAAGTGAAGTCACAGTTACAGTCAAAATGACGCATTAGGCTGAAAAATTAGACAGAAATGGCATTTACCGAGTTACAAACAAGTTGACAGGAAGCAACCTTCCTTCCCGACAACTGCTACCATGTTCCTTATTACCCAAGGCCAAATCATAGTAAGTCACACTCATTCATACAAATTTAACTTAAGAGTTTGCCTCCATGGATCTGTAGCTCATATCACACGTATATATGTTCTGTGATACACGACTATGTAGTGGCCTGTATTGTCAACAACTTAAAAACCCTATTAATTTGAAGAACAATAGTATTTTGTAACATTCTCTTTGTGATTGCAAAACAGTATTTCACATTTAAACAGTTACTGAAGGTTGAAATCAAACTACAGGGACCAGCAAGTGACTTCACCTAGTACTTATTTGAAACAAATTCAGGAATGGCAGATGCAATAACCAGTGTTACACCAGAGATGGCGAGCATTAGTCACTGTGCTTTGACATTAGTGGTGGCTTACTCTTTAATGTCTAACCAATGTGTCCTTTTTCATGGATGTCTTTTCTTATATTCCTGAATGTCTGGTACAAATGGCATACACAGAATGTTTTATATACATCAAAAACGGTCCCCGAAAGCTGTTATTATGTTTGGAGAGTCTTGGAGAAAAGAGAAAATGAATCGTTCTCTCTCTCTCTCTCTCACACACACACACACACACACACACACACACACACACACACACACACACACACGTATGGTAGTTCTTGTCATTCTCTGTTGATTTGTGGCATGAAACATATTCAACCAAACCAGGGTATCTGTGGTGGCACACACACACGCACACACACACACACACACACACACACACACACACACACACACACACACACACACACACACACACACACACACACAATGATCGGTCTTGGCTAAAACTACAGAAGGATTCATTCTCTGCCACATGTGTCCCACAATTCCATCTTTCTAGGATTGCATTGTGGGTATCTGACCCTGCTTCGTTGTGTGTGTGTGTGTGTGTTTGCAATGTGTGTATGCCTCTGTTATTATATTTGTAAAGCCATTATGTGCCCTTATGTATGTTTCTATTTTTACTTTCTCTTTACCACCACCAGCCCCCTCGCCCCAGGCCATTGGGAGCTCTGAACTTTAGAACTACGAAACCAGGCCTCCTCTCTCATTGGAGAGAAAAAGGAGTAATCCCTTAATTGCATGTTTGGTCTTGGACTAATCATAACACACACAAAAAAGAAAGAGGAGAATTATCTATATCTATATATATTTATATTGATATATCTCTCTATAGATCTATAAATCGATGTATCGATATTTACACCAGATATCGATAAATAGATAGATAGATCGATGGCTGGAAATATTTAGATAGCAATATGGATAAATACGTCTATTTTATGTATTTATATATATATATATATATATATAGAGAGAGAGAGAGAGAGAGAGAGAGAGAGAGAGAGGGAGAGAGAGGAAGAGATATATAGATATACAGACACGTAGATAAATCTTTATATAGAAAGATCTAGATAGAGAGAGATACCGAAAGATATATAGATATAAATAGATATATAGATATATAAAGATACAGATAGATATTTCTATTGATAGATAGATCTAAAGATAGAATGCGAGAGCTACAGATAGATAGATCTAAAGATATATTGACGTATAACTTCTTCCACGAGTTGGGATCAGAAGAAATCCCTGCAAAACACAACAACACATGGTTTTGATTGACTTCTGTGTATGTGTTGTGTGTGTGTGTGTGTGTGTGTGTGTGTGTGTGCGTGTGTGTGTCCGTGTCTGCCTGCGTGGGGCAAATTGATAAAAGAAGGTCTGAACTCCGACTCAAGTTTCATTGTTTTATGTTCGTGAAACCACTAGCGTGTCTTTTTGCAATGCATGCATGCATGCGTGTGCGACATGCAATGCATGCATGCGCGTGTGCATGTGTGTGTGTGTGTGCGTGTGTGTTTTCTCTATGTCAGCACAAGTCGTGCTGATTATAGTTGTGGGAGTAAATAGCAGTGTTTAAAGCTGACATTTACCAATGCTTTCCCCGGCTCTAACAGAGATAGATCAAGCACCAGTGTCTCCGGTGTCTCGCTGAGCCATGAACCTGCCATCCACGTTTGTGTAGGACATGTACGTCTACCGAAGTCTACTGCTTCACAGCGTACGATCCACGAGCCTTGCCCCAAGGAGACAGCTGGATGTTTATATCGCTCTGTCTGTTCCTCAACCTGCCCATACCTGTTTTTGTTTTATAACATCTGTCAGTCTATTTGTACATTCAGGTTAAATGTACAAATGCAGAACCTGTGAGTCACTTTTCCGTTTGTGTCTTCCAATGTGCCACACACAGATACACAAAAGCATGCAATGTACGCTTACTCAAGTTCAAGGTCAAGTTCAAGATATATATGGTTAAATGTAATAGTTAGAAAACAATAAGTATATTACAGGGTAATAATAAAACTGACCAAATACACAAAATCTGATGAAATACAATTCCAAAATATAATCCTTTTTTTTTCACATCCATTTCAGGATCAACTGTAAATTCACTATTAATAATTATTAAATATTTTGTATTCGTGCTTTTCAACTTTACCTTCCCTTGACTTACTGTTATTCTGCTATTGTCTCCCGTCTGCCCACCCGGGACCTATGACCTCCTAAAAGAAGAGACGTCTTCCTTTGTAAAGGTTTCGTCTTCTTCTTCTGTTTTTATTATCGCAGAGCCTTTTTCAGGGCTTTGAGTTAGGGGTTGTCATCCATTATGTGCCTGTTATTGTCGTTACTATAATTAAACATGACTGCTTGATTGTCAACAGACTCTTATTATCCTTTGCTTGTTTTGGTAAGAACATTGGGAGAAGGTGTACCCAAGCTGACAGCTTGATCTAAAAAAACATTAATGTAGATACTAAATATTAAATATTATACTAAGATACGTTAAACATGGTAGTATTTTATTAAACCATAGCCCCTGGGAGTCACAAAGTTAAAAAACTAACATAAAGATTTGATTTTAAACTATTTGGATTTTTCTAAACACAAACACAATAGCAATCCACTCGTTCACTACGATATTTGTGTGAATGCTTCAAATTCAGAGCAGGGGATCCTCTGTTTGACTTTTAGGTCCTTCTAGAAACCACTCTCAACAGAGGACGCGCAGCACTTAAAGCTTTCTTTGTCGTCTTTGAGAATGGCCCAGGGATAAGTTAAACATTTGCCGCCATCACAGACTATAATTACAATTGGATCGCGGAGCAGTTTGTTGATAGAGTTGACAATAGGACAGTGCAAAACAAAACACATCATCGTAGCATTGATAAAAAATTGGCAAGAGTTTTCACTTTCAGTTGCTTCAACAGTCCTCTCGGGGGCCCTAAATAAATAATAGTCATAATTAAATTGTTCTGTACTTTCACATGCCACGCACGTTTTGATGGAATATCTTGCACTGTGTAAATAAATAGCACATGCCGAATGCTGTTTTTTATGCCTGTCTAGCAGCAGGAGCTCAATGTTGTCTCTTGTCAATGACTACACACTGTCAACCCTTTGCACATCCTAGCTAGCATGTGTTTGCACTCCACTGTAAGCCATCTGTTGCCAGGAGCAACTGCAGGCCATCCACAAGATATGCCACAAACATCTTCATGCCACTGGTCAGCTTGCATCCTGAACATGTCACTCCTGTATTAGCCTCTTAGAGGGCCCGAACAACATAGAAAACGATGTGTTCGCACAGACAAAAGGGTGGGTTTGCGACCAAATCGAAATGGCACATTGGGCTTCAATTGCTGAGTGGGGTTTTGTTGAAATAGTCAAAGCTTTTCTACACGCCCCCCAATACGCCGTTGCATGCAATTGGTCAACCATACAACGTGAACTATTCCATCTGTATCTGGTATCTGTAAACATTCGTTTTTTGTCAAATACGGACAATTGCATCCCACTCTCGGTTTATCTCAGGATGAACTAGTTTGAAGCAAGACTTACTGAGATTTAGAGGGATGATATGTTTTCATGATCACTCAAGCAGGGAGTTTACAAGGACACAGAGATGGTAGGAAACTCTTGGCGTCATTAAACATTAAACTAGCCACACATCGCAGTGACTATAATATACCCTTTAGAAATCGCCGTATTCAATGGCAGTTCTAAAGTCTGTTGAACGCGCACATTTTTATATTGTTGTAAGTATACAGGGGCATTCACACCGTCTCTCACATTGAATATCGAGTTTATAATTTGTTATTCATTTTCCTCTAAATTCTTATTTTATTTTATGGTCACTATTTTCTATTTTATTATTTTTGGCATAAAGCATACTTGTAGTACATTGAAAGCTACATAAAGTTGCAATTATAATTGTTTTTATTACTGAGTACAAAGAAGTGCGATCAGTTAGTGGGTTTAACCACTTCAAGTATTAAGAAACTCATCAGGGCACACGGCCAAATATTTTGGCTTGTGTGTGGGTCTGTTACTGTGTGTGTGTCTGTGTGTGTGTGTGTGTGTGTGTGTGTGTCTGTGTGTGTGTGTGTGTGTGTGTGTGTGTAACTGCCTATAGAAATAAGGCCATGTTGTGACATCGTCAGCACAGCTACATAGAAAAAAACACACACACACACACACACACACACACACACACACACACATAATAGTACTCATAACACAGAACACATGCAATTGCAAAGTCACTGCAACATTCATTTACACACAAAGACAAAGACAAAGACACAGAAACACACACACACACACACACACAACTCACAAATATAAAAACTATTTTCTATGTTATCATGTTCTATTTCTAAAGGGAAAACATGAGTTTTAGGTGGAGAAACAGCGTTGGAATGTATCCACATAATTTATGTTGGCGAAGGGGCGTGCAGGATTGTACATGGATGTCGTGAGGATATGGTCTTTATTGTTGAGATTATCCTCACAGAGGATTAGCCGAACCTGCCCTCACCGTTTTCGAGACGAGATAAGTCATAAATCAAGATGTCAACATTTAGCTGATCCTGTTTTTGTACTGTAAGGTGAAAGAAGCTAAGGATCAGAAGGCTGGGAGGAATGCACCTTGAATTCTGCAACAGATAATAGCATCAAGCCCTACTCCGTATTCCAATCCTTTTCAACTAGATATGACCACAGGTGAACCTAAGGTCTCGGTGGATTAGTATGCTCCCCAGAGTGAAGAAAAGAACAACATTGCGTGAGTGTGTAAGAGAGAACCTGTCAGACTGGTGTAGGGCTTGTTCTTCACCTTGTAACCCACCGACGTCACCAAAATAAATGCACACACACACACACAACAACCAACACGCAGCCATGACTCCCACACGCAGGGCGCCGCCAGACGTCAAATGCTCCGTAACACTCGTCTTACGTCAATAGGCTTTCCCCAGGGGGACAGTTGCTCAGCAACGGAAAACAACAACCACCGGGAGAGACACCTAACCTAGTGTATGTGTGGTAGGGCGCTGCCATAGCGACGCAGGGAAAGATGGTGGACCAGTTGTAAATGTGTAAGCTGTGCACGAGGCCACATCAAAGGCACAGGCGCACAGACACACACAGGCACACACAGGCACACACACATACAAACACTGAGTGCCTCTTCTGGAATGAGCAGTGGGCATGTCTTTCGTTGGCTCATCATTTATTAACCAATTATACTGTCACACCGTGTACAGATGGATGACAGGTTATGGCAAGGTAGCAGAGGTGAATAAGTGGTGGATTTCCCAATACTGTGCGCACACACACACACACACACACACACACACACACACACACACACACACACAAACACTTAAGCATATAATAGCAAGACAGAACATTTTCAGGAGATTAAGATAATTGTGCTGTGTTATAAATACAAGCCTTGGGAAATGAAGGAATTGCGGCAGCGCTTCAAGGGTCTGGTTATGCTAACGGTGTGTCTGGGTTCCGGGAGGCTGGAAATAGGAAAGGAATCACATCGAAGCTATCAGTTAGCTCATAGAACTTAGCATAGCATACCAGCGGGCAGCGTTTACGCCACTTTCTGCTGCCACACAACCAATACAGCACCAGCTGCCAGGGAGGTTGTGTAAGTATAGAAGGAGTCAACTTCCAAGCCATTTTGTTACCCACTATCACACACATACAGAGACAAAGAGTGTACTACAGGAGCTGGTGGAGGTGGAGTGTTTGTGTGTGGAGGTGGTGGGCAACTGGGGTTGTGCAAGTAATTGTCAGGCCATGATGAGCTTATCTAAGATTGCTGGCCAGGTAATGAATGCAGATTTAAACAGGTTCCATTCAAACAGGGCTGTCCCTAGCTGACAGGCCCAGGCCTAATGGGATGTTAATTGGTAGATTATAGACCACACAATTAAATTAGCAAATGCCAAGACAGCCTCCGTTGTGTTTGCCTGCGTCCCAATGCAGCGAGGAGCCCGAACTTGCTTTCTTAAAGACATTATTGACCTGGTTTTCTTTCTTTTTAAACACTAAGCGGATTAAGAAAACCATCTTTGACATATTCATTATAGTGCTTGGTTCATTTCAAACAAGCTGATATATGTATTCCCTTGTGTGTCTTTGTTAATGATTGATGACCATTTGTTTGCTGTGCGTTTTTAATATTGTCCAAATAGAAATACATAAATCACTTGCTTGATGTTTTTCAAAACATAAAACAATGGAATTATGATTTTTCAGCCTTCAGGATTCTAATGTGATGGGGGAGTATTATTTGTACAGTGAGTCACTCATCCCTCTGAAACGCTCAGAGTTGTCAACTCATGATGCTTCAGCAGTAAGAAGAATGTTCAGGTCTTTAAAGTTGTCCAAGCATGGCGGGAACCATCCTTGAGAAACTTTGAACTTTTGATTTATCGTAAAATAGGACTAGAACCCCGTGTTGGAACATTGTGTACAACGAAGAGAAGGTGATGCGGACGAGGCGAAGCTGAGCATTTATAGATGTATAGAGCATTGATAAGGGAACAGTCAAAAAGCATCCCTGTCCTGTTATTGAAAAATAATGCACACCCCTGGAACTGTACTAAGGATCAAGTATTCAACAATCCTGTGGTGTGAATATGAATATTCAGTAAAAAGTTTCAACATGTGTCTTACAGGGCTGCAGAACCAGCTGTAGCCCATGTAGGCTTTACTAAGAAACCATTACTGTGGGGTACCTAAGAAATGAGAAATAAGCAGGGACAGATGCTTCTTCAAATACACAAGACAGACGCAAACAATCAAGGGTGCGTTATCTTGGATGGGAGAAAAGGAAAGAAATTCAACCTGATGCAAAGCGGAAGGTTTTGCTAATATCCAATAACCCCCAGATGTGCAACAGACCCGTTAAACACTTTGAGCTGCCAGGGAGAACGGGATTCCTGTCACTCGCGATCTGCACAAATATACAGAAAATGTGAAGTTGTAAACTTTTGTGTTTCTTAATGGTTTATGGCTTTGTGACAGCATGCCATTGTCAATCGATGTTAGTACATATAAGCTTAGGTTTATAACAAGTATAAAAACAAGCAGACGATGTTACCTTGAGTTAAGTTTTATCAAGCATTCTTCCCGGCAGAGTCCAATATGCACAACTCTCCTTGATTATGTTAAAATTGGTCATAGCCTAGCGCTATGCTGTATTGAATGTAGTTCAATTTGGTAATGCTTAGCAATGCTAAGCAGTGTTAGAATCTGTGTTTGTGTGTGTTTGTGTGTGTCTGTGTGTGCATGTGTGTGTTTATGTGTGGGTGCGTGTGTTTATGTGTGTGTGTGTGTGTGTGCACGCCCAGTTGTGTGTGTGTGTGCCAGGTGTGTGTGTGTGTTATGCAAAAAAAACACTGTATAAGTGCATCAGCACGGTGGATGTCAGGCAGGATTTCCTGATTGATACTGATCTGTAATGTCGAGCCAATGTGAATTACGCAACAAGTGAATCCTGACAACAATCAGTATTGTCACTATAGTGAGGGAAACCCAAACTGTTTGTTTGCAGCTCAACAGAAGGGCTGTTATGTTAGCACCTGGCATCAAGCGGCAGCCAAATGACACGATTAGAAAGCAACTCAAAATGAAAAGGCTTACTCCACCATTTCTCCGTCTCTCCGCCCCTAACCTTGAGCGCAGAAAGCCCTGATCAGGGAAGAAGATAAGGAGGTCTTAAGAGCGATTGTGCAACAACAATAACAAAAGCTGCCGATTAAAGATTAAACAGGGACCACATTACTTGGAAGTGAACTTGATTATGTACCTTTTGGAAACACCGTGGTAACATCCAACACAAATATAGATTTGAGTCAGACACATAATGCATTACATAAGACCAACATCACTAAGTTTACAAATTACATGACATTTGATGACACGTTACTGAGCATCTTGCTATTTGACTGGTTCCCCATAATACGCCAACCATCGTCCGTTTTTGGGGTTCAATCTAAAAACACAGGATCTAGGAAGGGTTGTAAAATACAACCCTAACCCTGTTACTGAATAATGAAACAACGATCGAATCACACTGAAATGTTTTGCACACAGGAGAGGTTGCTGTGCAGCCAAACGCCAGACATAACAGCGCCTGACCTCTGGACTGAGTGTTCAAAATGAGTCATCACGTAATTCATTGATGGGATGATATCAGCTCTTATTTCTTGCATTACTGTGGTAGCAAAACAAAAGGCTACCTGCCCGTACCTCTGGTACCAAGGGATGGGCTGCTGCGCATGGCCTGGTAAATAATGACGCATTGGTTTTGGAAGGAGACGGCTGACGGCTCAGATAAGGTGAGGAAACATATCTGATGCACTTTAAATAGGAACTGATACACGCACAGCTGCAGGTCAACGATACGACGGGTATCACAAGTCACTTCTGAAAACGATCAGATAAGGGTTAATAAAGAAAGCTACGGGTTAAGGAGTTATATAATTGACCCATGAATGGTTTACGGACGGAATTAGCATCAGTAGAAGTTAAAGACATTCTGCGCAATGTATAGTTGAGGCAAGGTAGCTTAAATCAAAGAAGGTTTGGAAATAACGTATTAATGTATAGCCAGCTGATCAGTGTTTCTTAATATATTGGGTTATGGTCTACTTAGAAATTGTGCATGCTTCTTTTGAATTGAAACAAGCATTCAAAATGAAATAACAGAGTGCTCTAGCATTGCCTTTTTCCTGTAGAAAACGTTGTTATAGAGAAATACAGCCCCCCCCCCCATGTTTATCTGGGCTTGTGGTGAGAAGCCAACCTGTCAAAACCAATTCCAAACAAACAATGGTTTAAATTCTCATCCTTTATTGTTGTTATTATTTTCTTTTGTTTCCTTATCTTCTTTGCTTCTCTCTGTGTTCCCTGTCATTCTTTGACATCTTTATGGTTTTTCTCTCTAGCTTGTTTTTTTTAGGGTTAGTTAGGGTCAACGTTCCATATCCAGAGTCATTTAAAATAAAACGTACATGGAAACCTGGCTGCTGAATCAATCATACAGCTGGTTGGTTGGGGGGTGGGAGAGCTTGTTAAATAGCCTATTCTACACAAACTCCCACGCACACCCCGGCCATATAACTTGTTATTACACCATTCAGGAAGACTTGGATTAGAACAACATGTTGGGGTTGCGAAATGAGTATAATGTTTAATGCTTCAGTGGGGTTATAGTTTTCTGCTTTGGGGTTTACGTCTAACAAACATCCATTCTCTGGGGCATCGAGCGATCTCTGCAGGTGCAAGGTCTTCATACTTTCCAGCTGATTCTGGACGTTCATAAATTGCATTGACAATGATGGAGTTTATTATTGCTAAAGCATTCAGCTGAGCCTGAGAGGCTCATTTTGTGAGGTTGTGCAGAATACAGGGAGTTTTTTATTCTACACACACAAACAAACACACACACACACACACACACACACACACACACACACACACACACACACACATAACTATGAGTTACAAAAACTCACAACACATACACTAGCCATTAGCCTGGAGACCATTGTGATCACGTGACTACACATTCTGTTTTCGCTAAACGGATCAGTCTGGACCTCTGGCCGCCCACATCGATTTCAGTGGGCGGGAGTACTTGTCTTGACAGACAAACTCCTTCAGCCAATCAGCGTAACAAAACATGCGACGCCATCGCGGTACGCTGTTCAGCGGACAAACGGGATAAAGACGTACGGCGAAAACGTATTTTCCGCCGAGGAACTCCGCAAGTTCATACTCTTGTTATTGTTTAATAGTTGGTAATGAGTCTATTTCTGCAATAATTGCACTTATGGCTGAGTTAACTCTAATATTTAGGTAACGGCTCATTGTTTCGGGAGACACCATTACTGTTTTGCCAGTGGCGGCCTGTAACTTACGTCATCAACTACGACGCAGTTCCTGATTGGCCAGATTACATTGTAATTTCAATTTCAATGTGGGCGGCTAGAGGTCCAGACTGATCTGTGTAGTGAAACAGAATGTGAGGTCACGTGATCAGGATGCTCTGCAGGCTATAAGGCCATTGCAAATATCTGTACACACGCACGCACGCACGCACGCACGCACACACACACACACACACACACACACACACACACACACACACACACACACACACACACACACACACACCGATGCTAGCGACCACACACTTGCTTATGGCTGTGTACAAAGGCTTCCAATTGACCAAATTGTCCATTGCAGACTTTTAATGAAAGTCTAAATAAACATAATTAATTGTTTATATGAAACCTTTGTATTAGTCAGATACATATATACGTTAGTTACATTATTCTATTCTATATATATTCAGTACGATTTTGGATTTTGACCATCATCTAAAATCACTCATGGCATTTGCAATGTGTTCAATCAATACATCACTGAAGCCATTCCATAAAACTAATTTATTGCTGGTAACAGTTTGATAACACATAGTACACGATCAGGGTGTTTTGATGACACAATACATCTTGAACAACGATAAACAGATGCTATGTTCTTTAGGGTGCTGTGCAGAATGAGTTAGTGGTGTAAAGGAACATTAAGTGTTATTGTATTATGTATTCGAATCTCTTAATAACATACATTGCTCAATTTAGATGTTTACAAATTAGTCTTTACATACTCATTTATGCTTCCCTACCATACATTAATATTTTGGCAAGGAGGAATTGAACTAGCTTGAATTTCAATCCACTGTGGCTACAGTCATTTATAATATGTTGTATTTTAAACCTATTGTCTAATCACACACATCAACATGAAACAGTTAAGTAATAAAGTCTTCTGTACCAGGTGAGAACACAAAACCAGTCCATTGACAGATTTTGCCTCTCTTTTGTCGATACCTTGAAGTTCACACTTCACAATATAATAAAATAATACATGTGTAAATATATGATACAAATAACGGTATCGCTGATTTGTCGAATAGGGAACGGGCATAATGTTCAGATTGGTTCAATCATAACACTGTGTTTTCTGTTGGTTGCTACGTAACTTTTCAGCAGTGCTTTTGACTGATCAAGCAAACATTCTTCACATGGATTTATTGCGAGACTTTCAATCGCGAGACTAGGTAAGCGATTCCGTTTCTGGATTCAGCTGTCGGTTCAGTTTAGGGATGCACAATAAATATCGGGCCGCTGAATCATCAGCCGATAGTGGGGAATTTGTATTATTATGTATTATTACGATAATAAAAAAGCCCATGATTAAATTCAATAACCAAATTGGCTTAACAATAGGGCTTCACAAGTGCATGACATCCTGACATCAAACTGCTGCACCTGGGTAGTGCCACGCATTGCGGGTTCAGGAGATTAGGGAGCAGAACAGCCAAGTCATCGCTGGTGTGGATGTTTTCACAGTCGCAGAGGACACCAGCACGTTTGCTATTTGCAACACATGTTCAGCTAAGGTTTCAAGAGGCGGGAAAAAGTCGACTCGTTTTTACTTGGGATGAAAGAAATACCAAAACGTTTAATCAAATACACGTTCCAAATCTCAACAAGTACTCGTGCACTTGTTTTGTAGGCGCAAAGGTTTTCAAAAAAAGTCAAAGATAGTTTCAACAAATTTACACACTGTATGTTTACAAATCTGCTGTATGCAGAACTCTTAGTCTTTAACTATTACAGCAAGAGTGTTTTATCAAATGTTTTCACAAATTTAGATCAATAAGACCAATCATACCCTGTTTATGGCACTTAGAAGTAATAAACAGAAAATTAAAAGATCATTGTGACAGTAAATTATGAAGAATCTGAATAACGAAACTATTCAGAATACACTAGACTAAACAGTATGTTTCCAGTTTTTCCATTTCGTGAAATCATCCGCAATCCCATGGTAGGTATTCCACACAGGACCGGAGCTGCGTTTGAACCGATCTGTTAATTTAACACCAGGGATAAACCGACACAGCCCACCCCATGTGTGTCCCGCAACCTTTAAACCATGGAAGGAGTTAGTTCCTGTATGTACCCAGTACCAAGCGTAGCCATCCCTTCCTCCACAGCTTGATCCATCTGTCCATCCGGCTGGTGATGGAGGATGGATCATAAGACCATGCAGAGACAGCTACTGGGTTCTCAACTGGTAGTCTGCAAGACAACAAGCAGAAAAACAACAACAACAAAATTCAGATGAATCCAACTTTGAGGGATTTAGACAAGTTAAAGGACTGGCCTGGGTGTTTAAACCATTGTAACCGTCTCTTCTGGCTTGAAACAAAGTAATTTTGACAAAGCAAGGAAAGCCTTTAGCATAATATGAATGCAAACCATACCAAAATGAGACTTTAAGAGAATATATGAATCTTTTCCATGCACTGGTGTGTTTGTTTGTACATTGTGATGATTGCAGTGTGATTATGTTTTTTGTTGTTTAAATGTGGACAGTAGAGCTGGTCGATGATTATAAGGAATATTAATCATTGATATTATGTGAAAATAATGATTTGTATGTACCTTTTGGCACAGATTGCTAATGTTAGCTCAATCTCGAGCTCTGTGTGTTGTTAAGTTGGAGCTTTGGTGTGGGTGAAAGCTCTCACAAAAAAACGAGCTCGTTTTCAAAAGCAAATCCACATTTCCAAACGGAGTTCTACGATAATCGATTTGTGTCGATTTTCTGTATCCATGATCGTGGGAAGCCCAGATCATTATCACAATCAAAATGTGATTAATCTACCAGCTTTAGTAATTACTTGGTTTGGTTTAATACACAGTATCACTTATATTTACATCCCAGTATAAAATACATAAATGTCTACATTGCAAACTCAAGACTGCAAATGCAATTCTTACTTGTATATATCAATGTGTTGATTTCCATTTCCATTTATTTGAACAGTGTTGATACAAAGCATTAAGGAGTCCCGGTGGTTGTTTGATCATCTCATAGAGATAACATTACGATGAAATGTTCCTACAGTATTTACAAGATGACCCTTCACAAGCCTCAACTCCCTAATTCTACCAAAGTCACTCCCTATTACTTCCAAACAAACACTCAATGTGGTAAGAAAAAGAGAAACCGAATCACCTCTATTTTTGTGCTTGTCAATCAATAAGGTCTTAAAACGTCGTTTTTTCTCATGTGTTATGGTCACTAGCGCAGTCACCGAGGAAGCGACTCTGGCCAGAGAAGGAACCAGGCTTTGTGGTGACTTTGTGGCATGGATTGTAGGTTGTAGGTTGAGTATACGTTGTAAAAACAGATATGACCACAGTTGTGACTTCAACGCCCTCCATCTGCAGTTATCTGGCCAGTAGGGTAGTGCTACGGGTATAAGAAAGCGGCAGCGGAGGTGAGAGGTGAAGCGACCCGGGTTGATTATAGAGGTTCTATAAAGTCTCTACACTCACACTGTATCTTGTAATGGACCAGCCAGGGACTGGCCTCGTGGCTGGCCTAGCTAGTGTGGCTAATGACTTTTACCATCAACACCTCCATTCAATTACAGCGTTCCCCTTCATACCTCCCCTGGGGAGGGACGCCCTCCAAGCTGTGAGGCTGCAGCAGCAACAACAACCGCAAAACAAATGGGAATGTGGGGAGCGATGGTGTGACCAAAAAAGACAAACAGAGAAAATGAGCGTCCTTGAAAGCGATGCTGAGCATCTCTGGGTTCAGGGTTCAGTCGTTTGTCTTGCACTAGACCGCAGCCCCTGTTGGTGAGTGTGCTGGCGTGGCGCTCAGGCCTGCTCTGGTGCTATGCTTAGCACCCACATGGGTAAATAAACACACCCAACATACAGAGCAGATAAAACACAGAAGCATGTGGACACGTGTACACACACAAACATTTATATGTATACAAAGATACACACCACAAACATGTATACACACATACGCGCACACACACACACACACTCATTCATGTATATGCATGCATAGAAATACACCACACACACGCGCACACACACAGACACACACACATTTGTAGGCATACACACAGATACACACCACACACACTTGGACACACGCGCACACACATAAATGTGCATACACACAGATTAAACACCACAAACACACACACATTTATAGGCATTTACACATATACACACAACAAATACGCATACACACACACACACACACATATTTATATACAGACAGATACACACCGGAAACACACACACTTACTCACACACACACACACACACACACACACACACACACACACACACACACACACAGCTGGGTTGAGTTTAGAGGCTGCCAAGTTCTGACTGCCTGCTTATCTTTTGAGGAATCTAAGAGTTTAGAGTAAGGGTTAGCTCCATATCCGCACCTCCTTATGCACACACACACACACACACACTCACTCACACATACACACACATACACACACATACATACACACAAACAGACACACACACACACACACACCCACACGCACACACATAAACACACACAGGTGTATGTAACAGTAAAAGCCATAACAACACAGGGTAAAGTATACCTGATTGGTGAGACCAGCTAATGGAAACTATTCCAAAGCCCTACTAGAACTGAGGCACACCGGCTATGGTTTCTATAATGATAACAATAACACACATTCACACACACACGTGTGCATGCGTGAGTACAAGTGCGGGTGTGTGTGTGTGCGTATGCATGTGTATGTGCTTAAGGTTAGGCAGAGGAGTGGTGGTGAAACAGTGCACCCCATAAGCCCAGCGTGTCTGGATTTCATTTGCCTTAAATCAGATCTGCTTTAAGAGCAATTAGAGAAGGGCCTATGGCAGCCTGGTGTTTCTCCCTGTTGCTAGGGGTAACGACGGGAGGGGAGGTGGTGGGGGTGGGAAGTCTGCAAACAATAGCACAGCTGTACAGAGAAATGTGCTGGCATATTTGTAATTGAGCTAACATGCGATAGCGGGGTTTAGAGAAATTACCTGCCAAATACCGTTAGGCACAGGCCTGTGGCGAGTCAGATACTGCATGCTGTTTCTTCCCATAAACCCACACACAGACACGCATTCACACACAAACACACATACACACACAAACACACACATATGCATGTACACAAACACACACACACACACATGAATATGCATGTACACACACACACAGACACTGTTGAATGAAATGTGTGCAATAGACAGCTCCACAGGTATATAGATACATTCATTCATACAGAGTGGTTGGCCTGATCAAAGCTGGATACAATTAAGTGCATCATTTTTCACCTTTAGCAAAATACCATTTTGTGTTGGCATGTAAACTACAATCATATTAAAGAAAAATAAATCTGGACATTTCCCTAGAAACAACATACACAATATACTAGTACTTCATAATATACGACTACCTTGATTTATTTAATCAAGGCTGTATATGACAGAACAATGAGTCAAGTCAATTATTGGACGAGTCACTGCTATATTTCTCCAGGTACTTCCAGTAGACAGCTACCACTGATTTGTCTCTTGGCCAGTGTCGTATATATCTGACAAGGGGAGCGAGGGAGGACAGAAAATTACCAGCAGCAGATGAAACAGCCATGAGGTAGACTAACTACAAGGCATGCGCGTGCACATACACACACACACACACACACCAGACCTCCCGTCTTTTTGCGTAATTGCAGCGTAACGTGCCGGGCACACTTTGCGGGGCGGCCAGACAATGAAGTGACACAAAAATGTCTACCCCAGCCCCCTCCCCTATCTTGGTCCTCTTCCTCTAACCACAGCTTATTTCTTCTTCTTCTTTTTCTTCTTTAAACTGCGTGTCTTCTGAAACCATCAAACACGCTGAATTTCCTACTGCCCCGGCCAACATGAAAGGCAGCGCAGGAAGGCAGCTGAGGTCTCCTCTGGATGTGGTAATGGAAGGGTAGGGAGCCCATGGGTGCTGCTAATTGCTAGCTTGGTGTTTAAAAAGGGTTTTGATGGAGGGGGGTGGGGTCTGGGGAGGGGACAGTGGGGGTCCTTTATCTTAAAAACCCTCACGGGAGGTCTTTAATTTTGAGCTACTAAAAGAGACCCTCTACCCTGATTTCTAACGGCGGCCGTGTGAATGTATTTGTGTGTGTGTGTGTGTGTATGTATGTGTGTGTGTGTGTGTGTGAGTGTGTGTGTGTGTGTGTGTTTGTCTTAGTGAGTGTGTGTGTGAGCACGCATACACACATTATTCAAGGATGCAGTATCCATTGAATGCTGAGTCAGTTTTCTTGGCCTTATGAACTGTGTGCATGCAAACACACACATACAGGCATGCACATGCACGCACACCCACACCCATAAACACACAGCCCACTGTCTGCCACGTGCCGCCAGCAGAACTAGGTATGGTCTTCTAGAAGGGTTTACCACATCAAAAACTGGGACATGCAATTAGACACAGTCAAAGACTGTTCTAGGAATAAGGAAAGGATGTAGCAGGTACACCACGTTTAGAATGGACTTCAAAGCATGTAAAAATGAGTCGTTGTACCCATGTGAAACACTGTACCATTAACAGCATCTATATTGCAGCTTAATACACAGCCTTGAGCACACAGAACATTAAAAGTACCAGGCCTTATGTTAACCCACATAAAATAGGTCTATAAAAAATGCCATAAATTAAATATAACATACACATGGTGGGCTAGAACTGGCACGTACTCACACCCCAACTGGAATTGGCCGGTGTGTCTAAGAGAAACCTTTCAAAAGTTTCACGTTTAATCAAGGCATCCTATTTTTTGCAGAACACGACACGCGACGCTGGAGATGTGCTCTCTGATGACCTCCTGCCAATTCCAATTCCAGCTAAAACGTTGGACGTCTTCTTGTGTGCACGTCAACTGGACCACAAGGTGGACGGACATGGCTCAAACATGCGCATCTCCGTTCCCACCGACGCCAAGCAGATGGCACCGGAGAGATCCTAACTATGAGCAGATACACAGCGCTTTAGACCTTAAAGTGTACTCTCTGAAAGCCAGTGCATCACTGTAGGTTCCCACTTTAGATATTGGCATTCACACCAGAAACATCTGATGCGAATCAGTGAATCAGAGAAGAAAGAAAGAAAAATATATTCCCCTGCAACAGAAAGCACCCAATTTACCATCTCCATGATGATATACGCAGCCGTTTTAGTTTCCTTGCTTTATGGCTTTTCAGGGGTAGTTTGCCTTCGTAAAACATTCAACGGGCTCTTTTTGACCATCCAAATGATACGCGTAGAGCACGGCGGTAATTGCGAAATTTCCCTTGTTAAACACTACCACATCATCATCATCATTATTATTTATTATTAGTGTGATGATGATGAATATTGCTCTTGTACGTCAACGGTGTGGACGGTGCCGTGTAGGCCACCGGGGGCTTCAAGGCTCCCTGGTGGGGAAAAGGAAGGAGGAAAAACAAAGAAAGACGAGGAGAACCAGAGAAAACACGAGATGCAAAGAGGCCTATAACGCTGTGTCAGGCCTGAATTATAAGTGAATGAATGTAAATAAACACAAAGTTTCAGTTTGGAGCTGTGAAAGGACCGGCGAATTCCCACTGATAAAAAGTGAATGGTTGACGACTGCAAACAATCTGTTTGTTTCCACAGTGTTCTCAGCGCTTTCATATCATATTTTTGTCCGTGCCTCTTTCATCTTCATTGCCAAACTACTGCTGAGTCAAATGAGTAAATCAGGGAAGGGAAAGGCTAAATATCGAATAATGTAAATGTAAATAAGCAATTACACAAAAAAAAGGCTTTAATTTTAATTTGACGCCTGGGGTGAAAAAGCTACCATAGCCAAAGAAAACCCAGGGCTCATTAGGTCTATAACATTCCATGCTCGGCATACAGAGATGTATATTTTTGTAGTTTTAGACTTTGAAACGCAAAATTCAATTGACAAACGTCTGCAAAACACCTATCCATGTGTGGGAAGGTTGTTCCTTCAAAGCACTTTGTATTTTTTACTATATTAAATACTTTTTACCCAATTCAACTTAAAGTCATAGTTATTTGTAACAACAACTTTGTACATGTCGTTCCAATTATAAAAAAGATAAATACGCAAATATACGTCCGGTGACCTTCGGGAGGTCACCAGTTTTGTATTTATAAACTGGGAGTCAGTTTTCCTCTGGACACAAACTCGCAGTCAAATACTTTTGAATAGAGAGCCGTCCAAGTCCAACTTTGGCAGTTCTCTCTGTGAAGAATCAGGACTTAGAGCGTCTTGATGGGATCTGAACTCTTTCACGGTGCGTGCGTCGGAGTCTCAGCTGGGACGGGTCCGGGGATCTGCCCCCGCTGTTTAAGAAAGAACGCTGACCTCTTCCAGGCATCGAACCTATGGCCTTGCTGGATATCAGCCACATAAGTCAACTAGCAGACCTGCCAGTGGATTATTAAAATAGATGTTATCAGAGCCAAGACAAAAGGATTGTGAGGAGGGAGTGAGACAGAGAGACAAAGAGAGAGAGAGAGAGAGAGAGAGAGAGAGAGAGAGAGAGAGAGAGAGAGAGAGAGAGGGGGAGAGGGAGAGGGGGAGAGAGGGAGAGGGAGAGAGAGAGAAACAGACAGATATAGAGAGAAACAGACAGACATAGAGAGAAACAGACAGAGAGAGAGAGAGAAACAGACAGAGAGAGAGAGAGAGAGAGAGAGAGAGAGAGAGAGAGACAGAGACAGAGACAGAGACAGAGACAGAGACAGAGACAGAGACAGAGACAGAGAGAAATAGAAATAGAGACAGAGATTGAGACAGTGAGAGTGAGAGTGAGAGTGAGAGTGAGAGCAAGAGAGAGAGAGTGGGAAGACAACAGCAGAAAGCCAGAGTCAGAGACGTTTAAAATAATAAAAATTGAGCTATGTATCCCATCTGTCTCGTGGGCCCTGGTCAGCCACAGCAGAAATCCCCTGTTTTCCCGCTTGTGTGAGCATTCCTAAATCATTCCTTGGGCCGCGTGTGCTGCTGTCGGGGGCCCCTGAAGATGAGACGCTAAGGTAAACATTCAGACGCTGAGGGCCACACACACACACACACGCGCGCACTCCGTGCTAGCTGCTTCCCTGTGGCCCCGCTTTCGTCATTGACTGACCTGTGAGTGAGAGGCAGGTCATAATTGCTGGCAGCAAAGAGCGTTAGTGTGAGTGTGTGTGTGTGTGTGTGTGTGTGTGTGTTTGTCTTAACATCATGCCTCTTACTCACTCACTTTCCCTCTGTCAGCGTCTCTGAGGATTTCCTCTGCCTAGCCAGCTTTTCATACACTTCTGACTACATATATATGACAGATTTATAGGTTATAGGCCGGAGTTTTTTGTCGCACATTTTTCTTATGTGAAGAAGGGCTTTCTGAGAAGCCCAATGCTAAATTAAAACTCATCAAAACTAGTAAAAATAGCCTTTCAATTATACCACAAACCCATTAGATACATAGACACCCTGTGTTAAAGCCCCTTGAACTCTCTCTCTCTCTGTGTTGTCTTTCTCTAACAACCACTGATGAAAAATACTTTCTTATAGGACACTTCTTCCCAGCAGAGCATTTGATTTAATGGAGCATGATCATGATCAAGTCCCACTGGGAGCAATAACCAAGCATCTTCCGAGAGACAATGGGTGAGCATGATTCTTATAGGGTGACGTTCACATCGTGGGCAGGGACAACAAAGGATTGTGGGTCTGATATTAACAAAACAAAGGTGAGGGTAGTGACTATCGTAGAGAGTTGCGCCGTGCGTGGCAAGGCTAACCCTAGACGATATATGACACTGGATAGGAAACGCAACACATGAAAAAACTGCACTTGGTAGTTACTATTTCCTGAGGAAAGGTTCTCTGTGTTTCTATTATAAAACATGGCTGATGCAAAGCTGATGCTTCTCAATGCGGAAGAAGATATCATTTGTATGCTGTTGTACTTTCTGTGCCCATTTTTGGAGGGGTTGTAAAAAAAAGCTCACACAACCTCTGCTCAAATGCGTCCATCTTGAATAAACCACAACAACAACAGGAGAGAAGGAAGTAGAAACAGCATGCGTTACATCATCTGAAATCCTCCACACACGTGCACATACACACGCGCACACACAGCATTTCCATCCCTGATATAAAATCTTGAACATGGCTTAATGAGACCTCTTTGTTCATAGTTGGAAACATGTATTTTGAGTCACTGTTGTTTGGTACAAAGCAAATTACACGGAACAGTTAGACAAGAAGGACTTACTTGGTCCAACAAGTGGACTTCATTAAAACAAGAGAGGGAGAGAGGGCAAACGATCTGAGAAGAGAATACAGCCGAAACCGAGAACTGGCTCAGAACGTTTTGATTTTCTCTACTTTGAGTCACAGATGGTTTGACGATTTAGAACTATTGAAGTCGTTTCGATTACTCTAAGGACCAAGTCTAAATAGTTTTACTTTGGTTTTTATCGCTGGACTAAGAATTCACTGAGAGAGTAATGCTGTGTAAATATTCCACTATTTAACATCCAATCTATTTTGATTGAAATCCTTAACTTTAACACAGCTTGACGTCAGGACAGAATATCAACATGCGCAACCTTTGACCCCCCTTTCCCCCCCACCTGCTGTCTGACCTCGGGCGAGCAGACACAATAGGCCGGTGAGGCAGAACCGCTCTTGTTGCTTTCCCGTGTCAAAGAGAAACAGCCGGGAGCTTCATTGAGTGTGAGTGTGTTCCTTGTCCACAGAAAAACATCTTCCTCTTCTGCCGGACACAGAGAGCCACTGACCAGGCAGAAATACAAAGAACACCGCTTGACAGAGATCAAGGATGACTTGAGCGTGAGTGTGTGAGTGTGTGTGTGTACATGCATATGTGTGTGTGTGTGTTTGATGTGTATGCGTGACAGCAGACCAGTAGCAGAACCAAGAACAATGCAATTGCCTGCGTACTTCCTTCCTGCCAATCAGAGGTAGAGAAAGATTGTGTGCTTGTAGAATCGGGAGGGGTTCGGAAGGAGGGGGGGGGGACGGGGGGGGGACGCTCCTGTGTGTGTGCGTATTTGATAAGGTCAACAATACATTGCATACTGGCATTGCGTGTTTTGCATGTGTGGGATAATTTGTGTGTTGGTTAGTTTATGTATTTATGGAAACA
>JACYXH010000091.1:2527500-2565000 GCA_026745465.1 Lota lota | reverse complement strand
GTAGTGATGTCATACTCAATCCCACTCAGGCACACTTGAGACCAGAACTGGGACCCAGCGATTCCCCAAGTGAAAGGGATTCAAGTCACGTTCCGACCCCTGGCCTACAGATCGACAAGTTTATCCCAGCCTGGCCTGGTTGAATGCTCACTAGAAAAATATAGGTACTTTTTTTTACGAGTTATCTGGAAATCCTGAGATGCCTTTTTTACATTTCTGAGAAAGAGGAAAAAACCTTGAATCAGGAAGTTATTAGAAATAGCAGGTGTTGTCTCAAATGCAATCATAAACATGGTGCATGGCCTGTACTTCATTTGTGGTGCTTTCATGTGTCACTGTGCTCTGAATTGATCCCTGATACAATAATACAAAAACATCAATATCCGCATTTAGTAAAGACCATCATGTGGCCTTTATGACTGCTTGGAAGCAGCTGCTGAGTCGTCAACAGAAACATCTGCTGTTGTGTAATTCATATGCACCAATGATCTCAGAGAGGATGATGAGCGGTCGCACAGGTACGCAGTCACACAGGGACAGGCCGCTTCAATGGGCCCTGTTGGCCGACGCCGTTTAGTGATTCTTAATGAATCGGGACTCTTTCAATGCAGTTAGAAGTGTCAAAGTTACAGCCAATTCAGGTGTAGCAATCGGCGTGCACAGCATTAAAGACTGCTGCCTGACGATCCCATACAGTCCCCTGTTAAGCCTATTACAGAGTTAATTTCATTTATATTTGTATTTGTTTCAGTTCATGCACTGAAACACCATAATCATTATACCCTAGTTATTTATACTAGTGCAGGGCCAGTTCAAAATGTGCCCGTTGGAGCATGCCCGTTTGGAACGGGCCAAGCATTTGGAAAAGGCAGATTGCTTGGCCTTCTGTGTTGCTGCTTGCAGCTTTCTCGAGAAAGCACTTCCATGGGCCCTCGGCAATACACCGGCCAAGTGTGAAGTCGATCGGATGAATGGTTGTCAAGAAAATCGAAGGGCAGGTAGACATACAGACATACAGATACGTAGACATACAGACAGACAGACAGGGACTCCACTAATTAAAGTTAGATGATAGCATATTAACACAGAAACGTAGAAACTGCTCACAAAACCACACAATTGGCCTCAAGGACTCAGTAATGACAATCTCTGTCAAAACATTTAAAACTGTAGTAAATGTACAACTTGTAAATCAATTATGTGTTACGTTCCTTTTGGTGATGAAGGACATACATGTAATTGCTGCTGATCTTTGGGTATGTGCAGGAGTGCCGGGAAAACAATCTGACCTGCAGTGTTGGCTCATTGGAGACCAAAGTGGGAAGAAAAAAACCTGCACCAGCCTGAGCACGCCAACTATGTATTTATGTGCTTGACAGCAGCGCCACCTTGTGTCAGCACGAAGACCACAATCCAACGACTATTAAGCTATGCATGCTCTAGATACCATCACCATATAGGATATTCATACAACCCCCATTCTCACCCTCTTTGATCACAAGTTGTCAGTAACACACTTTGAAGTTACAAGAATATAACTATCTTTAATATGGAATAATGGGAAAATGTGTTCTATTTGCTTTTATTGTGGAGAGAATAAAATATTGTTAATGTGGAAGATTATACAGTGTATGTTTCACTAAATTCCAATTTTACATATAACAGGAATGGTTTTAGCAAGAAAGCATATTGGTGGCCTTGAGTCTCCCCATTAGAGGAAAACCAAACACCTTTGTTTGAGCGAGTATAATCCTAGAGGGCAATTTGACAATTTGAGTTTTTATTTACTTTGTGCATTCAAGTCGAGATCAGGATTAGGGCCAAGATCAAGCTATAGCACTACTTTGTACCACTACATCACTAATAAATAAGCTGGTTTAGGGTTTGGTTTTCCTTCAAGCAACATGTCTGCCGAGATCCGCTTCCTCAAGGTGTGGGGTGTAGGTGCTTTACCTGGATACCAGAGGTGGTGAAGTAGGGGATCTCAAACTTGACACTGATGGGGGGCTTCCCTTCCTTGTCCTCAGCCTCTACACTGGGCAGGCCAAAGTGGGCTCTCATCAGGTACTCCTTACCACCCTGTTGCATTAAAACAAGCTAAATAAACACTTGAAAATCATCCACATCCTCTTATCTCTTAACGCCAATAACTGCCTAAATATTTAATCTAGGGATGTGACAGTAAACAAAACTCTAATTTGACTCATATTTAGAACAGTTTGGTACATTTACAACTACAACTAAAACCCACTAGTTACCCACCACTCCACTTGTGGAGGTCTATCTTACATTTAAATTAAAGTGACAATAGGCAGACATCATGTGTGTTGTATAACCATGTGGCTAACACAGTCCATGGCCAGTCCCTTCCACAACTTTGTCTGCTGTCCTTTAAGGCCCTCGATAGAGGAACTGACCCTTGTTTCCTGTCACTACGTCATATGGTTATTTTGAGCCCAGACGTACCGGGAAGGACTTGATGGACCAGATGATCTCACTGTTCTCGGGGATCCACTTGACGCTGCCCACGGTGGTCTTGAACTTGGGTGAGTCGGCGTCCGTGGGCACTGGGATGTGGATCTCCACGTTGTTGGCGGTGGAGCGCCTCTTGAACTGGCTCTTGGCCTAGGGTGAGGGCCAGAGAGACTGATGAAATAATACATCGGAGGATGGGCTTTCTATTATTAAGACAAGTTGTTCTCATCCTGAAGCTGGAATTGTATGTAGCTGCCAACAACTGCCTCAGCCAATCAAGGTTTTTGATCTCAGAAACTATTTTAGTATTTGACTTATGACATACCTGTCAAAGCTAATGTTTCATGTGCTCATGTTTGCCAAAAGGGAGATATATTTTACACAACAAAAATGTTGTATGGTAAGGTATAGATCACAGAGATGGTTTAGTTTAGGTACAAAGTTGAAGACGGTGTATTATCTATATATCTTTCTACAGTATATATATATATATATATATATATATATATATTTGTTCTATTCCTATGCAATTTCTATGGCTAGAAAATGTGGCCTAGTTGTTAGTAGAATTGAGTTGTCCAAAGGCAAAGATGGACAAAGAGAGAGATGGTAACAGGAGGAGCAGAGTGAATGAGAAATGAGAGAAAGAAAGGCGGTAGAAAGGAGAAAAGGGAGAGCAGACCCCAGGTACTCCTGCCGTGACGTGGTACAACTCACGATCTTCAGTGCTCACAGGTTAAGGCATGACGGCTCACCTTGATCATGTACTCAATTCTGCTGTGCGAGTGCTTTTCTATCACAGACTCGATCCAGATCAGTGGCTTCACCTGGAAACAAAAACACTTGACATATGACCGACTCTGACTGACGCTGAAACACCAGACCACATTGCCACCAACGTGCCACAGTGAGTCAATGAAATGGCCGTGTGTGTGTGTGTGTGTTTACATACATGGGTGTTGAGACGGTAGGACATCAGCTCAAACTCCCCGTCAGGGGGGATGAAGGAGATGGTGCGGTCGTTCTCGAAGCGCGACAGACGGACACACTGGTGGAACTTGACGTCTTCCAGCTCCACAGATTTACTCTTCCCACCTGGAGGAAGAGAAAGAGAGTCAGGAAGCCATAGTCAGAAGGAAGAGAGAGAGAATTGAATGATCCATGGAGAGAGTGGGGAAGAAGCAAGACAACAAATACATACAAAGTTAAAAGAGAGAGTAAGGTGTTAGTGGGGAGAGAGTAACAAAGGTGCAATACGATTTAAAACCCAATTTCTTTTATTTTCCTGAGGGGAAATAAAAGATTTGAGGTAGCCAAATTGTTAGCACAATTAGTGAGCATTACATTTGTGCAACACTTCTAATCTTATCTGCCCAAATGCATTGAGGCTAGTTCCATACACTCTCATTGTGTATCACATCAGTAACTCACTACTGCCCACATGGAGGCTGTGCTACAGAGCAGTCACTCACGTCCAGTGTTTTCAAACAGGACCTTGTCGTTGAGGCCCAGCCGAAGCTCTGGCATGCCAGACAGAAACACGCGCATCTTGATGGAGCCCACGATCTCGCTGCGCAGCACGTTGCCGTTGGCACTCACCTGTGTGGGAGACAACAGGTTGTATTGAGCTTGTGTATTAGCCCTGTGGCTCCTGCACATGTAGCCACATGCTCTATGTTTATATGGGGCATTAGGGTTAGAGGCAATTCCACCCAATTTCAAATCATGATGACATGATAATGATGAATGATCGAAATGGTCTAATCAATGATCATTATCAAACAGCTGTTACAGACATTACAAAAAAGCAGGCTGGCTTAGTCTCCCTATGCAGTAATGATGATCGGGCTTATGAAAAAGGCATTAATGACATTGTAGGTAGCAGCCATTATGCCCTTCTTTTTTTTTTACTTATATTATTATCTGTTCAGTTCCCGTCATAGCCACTGGGTGGCATGGTATATGGAAATTGTTCCAGATCTATCTTGTTTCCGGATTTGCTCCTTGGTTTATGTACATTTGGGGTTGAAAGCGCAATACTGGCTGCTTGTGTAAACTTCAACGTTGAGTGGATGATTAATACCATTTTCAGAGGAGTATCGCAGGACTTTTACAGATATTGCTCAAAACCCTAGTTAGGGGTCTGCTCCTTTTATGTACCAGGGCACTGGTAGTGGACTTATCTTTACTAGTTTTAGTTAACTACCTGCACCCTGGTACATCACATTTGCAGACCCATAATTAGTGTTATGAGCAACACCTGTGTTTGTCCTATGATGAACCCTCTGTAAAAAAGGGTCTGTTTCGGCACTAGAGACAAAACGAGGAGATTTGCTCTCACCAGCAGGTTGACTGACTCAATGACGTCCAGGAACACTTCATTCTTCCTGTATTTAATCCCCTCGGAGCGCCAGGACACAGCGTTGGTGACGGTGGCGGGGGGCCGGGGCCCTCCCGTTTCTAGCTTGTGGCCCTCCTGTGTAATGTATCTAAATAGATACAGAAAAACACTCAAACGTTATATTGACAACGTTTTATTCTCAACATCTTATTCTCAAAATGCGTTCCTGAATTTCCCATCCGTGATTAATAAAGTACTTTCTTATTTTAGACTGAATATCCACATGCTTGTTTCATCATAAAAAACATATCGTCGTGGAAGACATATGTATAGTTGTGTTTTTTTAACCAATTCAATGTAGATGTTTCTGCAATGATAACTGCATCAGAGAAGACATCACATGGTGTGATAACATTCTGACGGAACAGAATGACGGATCTCATTTTGCTCTGAAAGTGCAACTAAATACAATATAACTATATAACTAAATACAATGCTTTCATGCAGGTGCATAATAAATGTGTGGATGTCTTTTTCTTCTTACTCCTGCAGGATCTTGCTGTCCGTGGTTTGAGGGTAGCCAAAGTCCATGAGCTCGTCCATGAGCTCGTAAATGATAACGAAGTTGTCTCGGATGCTCTCCTCCTCCAGTTCCTTGAAGTACTCTGAGAACACCTTTCGGTGAGTACAAGAAATGTGATCAGTGCAAGACATTAAAAGACAATACCGATCTAGGTGAACACACCAACACAGCCGTTTCAACTGGCTTCCCTAAAACATCTGTTACCAATATAATTTGTCAAAATGACAATGGAAATATAGCACTTTGTCTTTGTGATAAGAGTACTTGTAAGGCGATTCACTGTTATGTTGTCCACATATTCTGTACTGACCAATGCACTTTGATTCCAAAAGACAAAAGCACTAAATTGCCATTGTTTACGCACACACGCTAAATGCTCTTCGACCGAATCAGTGAAAGGAAGTAATTTAGACAAATTGTATTGGCAACAGATGTTATAGTGAATCCAGGAGAGCCGGTTACGATGGTTAGATCACCCAGATCGTTATTCTTTTAACAGTTATTATTGCTGCCTTCACATGCTTGTTAAAAAATATGTTTTTCTTACTTGGAAAGCAATATCATTTAGTAAGCCCTCACTTAAGCCCTGTTTTTATTGCTATTATTTGGCTTTATTATTTAAACAGATCCAGATGAATAAAACGATATTATCAACATTGTTTGCATTATTATGTAATGGCAACAAGAAGCATTAATTAAGATTTACTTAACGACAGTTTCCACCTACTTTCTGTCAATCTATTGTTAATCTGATTGTCTGATTAGTCTGATTGCGAATGGATGCTATAATGTTGTCAGCTTATTTGTGGTGGAGTAAAGGTTTACCTGGATGAGTTTATAGAGGAAAGAGAAGACCAAGGACACACAGGAGTTCTTCTTCGATGTTGCTACAACTGAAAACACACTGGGTTAAGGGGATGATTGTTTGATATGGATAGGCTGGACAATCATTTAATAGGGTGCCATAATAAGAGAAAGTAAGACATTATTATCCCTTTGTTGTATGTGTTTCACCAAACATAAATTACCATTCAGAAAAAAACTGATCTCATAGAATTTCAACAAACTTGCAACTAAAAATATATATAATAACACTGCTATGAAAGATTTACTGAATCTCCACTCCCCTGTCCTTTAAAATGATCCAAAAGATCAAAATGTCCTAATGGAATCGTTTCAATACTATAGGGCTGAGTTGGATGTTATTGTGTGTATGATCCCAGTTGTGAAATGTACGTTAAGTTAATGTCTGATACTGAATCACCTGATTCAACAATATGTCTCGATATCTAGCACCACTAGGACTGCCTAATTGACTTACCATTTAAATGGTATGAATTAGTTACTATAGTTAATATAGTTACTTACTATTAGGATAAAATGGACATTTAGGTGTACTCCACAAAATTAAAACTGTATCTGTTAAAATAGTCAGCAGATAATGATCTCTGGGAAGCATTCAAAGTGCTACAGGATGCACTGTAGCATATAGAGTAAAGGATACGGTACAGGTTGTTGTGTTTGATCCACATGAATCGCACTGCGCCGTGAGCGAGAATGGGGGACAGGATGCCCTCTTCCTCCTTGTCCATGAGGATGGGCATGAAGTGCTCCACCTCTGACATGTCCACATCACCCCGGTAGTTACGGCAGATCAGCACCTGGCGCACACGGGTCAGCATGAACTGTGATAACACTGTAGCTTACAGTTATTACAGATGTTTCCGATCAAACCACATTGACATTGCACTGATAAATATGGCATCATTTGACAAGACATCCTAATTATATAAAGGCATTTGACTATACCGTGTTTATACACTCAATCTATGCTACAATATACACGCAATGAACCATTACTCTACTACTGCCACTACATTGAACATAAACATAATGTACGATATGCACCAGTAGGCATGAATGTATTTACATTAGGCCTACTTATCCCAGAGAAACAAACATAACACACCATTCGAAACTAACGTTCGATTATTACCAAATGCAAACAAAATATCAACAAATGTATATAGGCTATTAGTAAAAACATCTAAATATATTCCACACATTTTCCAATTCCATGTGCAGATTGAAGAGGTGCATGCGTGTCATTAACTAAACCAAACGAATCCAAGCTTGATATATATAGTATGCATTCTTTATTACCTCAAACCCAAACGACAACAGTGAAATGATGCTGAATAGCTAAGTGCTCGTTCATTGACATGCTATGGTTCAAGTCCAAACCTTGTCGTGAGGTCTTGATACATTGTCGTTTTATTTTTGCCTATACTTATGCAATGCATGCTCAAATGAAATGTTCTATGTAAATCAGTCTTGAAACGATAACGTTAGCTTTGGTCGAGATTTAATTAAACACAGATGTCCTTACCTTGCCTTTTAGGTCCAGGATGTAAACTGCGCTGGCAGACATTCTGGCCACAACGAGCGTTGGTTTCGTAAATAAATGTGTTTGTTATAGCACCGTTTTTATAATAAAGAAATAACGGTATTGGGAGCATCCACCTACTCATACGTGTTCCTGTGTTGGAGGAAGCCGGTTGTCTACGTCACGAAAAGGAAATCGAGATGCTCTTACTTCCGGGAATTGTCCTCTGTGCTTCCGAAATTGAGTGTTACAAGACGGAGTGGTTCTTGGCTGGTACAGCATCCCACGCAGATAATAGATTCAGATTGATAATATTATAAATTATCAATAATGATACTCGTTGACATTAATACTTCTACTGTCATGTTTATTCAAATAAATGTAAATGGCCAAGATGACAATGTGCTCAGACAAAATATGACAAGGTTACAGTTTTCATATTAAAAGCCTAATGAATACAATTGTAATTTTCAATATCACTGCATCATGTTCGCAATTTGTTTTTAAATTGAGTAATCAAATCGTCTAGGCTTTGTATGCTTATTCAGATTAATATCCAGCTTCATCTCATACCCTATTATGTCCAACTGTTATATTGCCTAATGTACACAGGTATTGATATCCAACATTAGATTATAAGTATTTGACAAGCAGCTAAGTGGCACATACTTGGCCAGTGAAGTAGTCAATCCCAAAGGGATTCAAATTAAGGTATATTTTACATGAATCTGAAACAACAGCGCATGATAATGTCCCTGGACAACCGCGCATTAAACATACCGGTACTCAATAATTTCATCCTTTGGTTATAATCTACAATTATAAATATGAGAATGACAAAGCCTTGTCAACTGTTTTTTTTTACAATGTTAATGTATACATATTTTTCCTTTGTATGTTGTAAGTTAACATTCATGACTTGTTTTCAATAGAATATAATTCCAGATTTTGGCCAAGGATTTCATGTTATTCAGCACTACATCTGCTCCCATGTTGCTGTATCAATTGGTACACAATATACATGTATGTTTATTTCAGAATAACCTTTTACACTTAATTGTCTACTGCAAAGAATGAACGGTGATGAACTGTGACTCCATGCTAAATAATGTGGATGAGGTTGGAAATATTGGCAGGTAGGACTCTAGAATCTTGTTGGCATGACTTATCAAGTGTCACGGTCAAGCCTCAGTCATAAAAAACACCTTCTAGAAAACTGTGCATTCCCTCAATCTAATTGAAATGTTTGCTTTTCTTTCTATCTTTCTTTAGAAAGTGCACAATATAAGCACTCTGACAACACAGTAAATATGCGTATGCTCTAGAAGGGGTATCAAGAAGGTGTGCCAATACAATCAGAAGAGGACATGTATCAAGTAGGACAACTTACGTTTTTTATTACAACACCTGTGAATCATAATGATTCCTTATTTCTAAAACAGATTTGGGTCTGTTGACCTCTTTCTTTAAAAAAGAAAAGAAAAAAAAGTTTGGGGTCATCACTTGGGATGGTCATGTGACATCACTCGGCGGGAGGGGCCTCTGGTGCATCCCGATTGACTGAAAGAAGAATATTTGATCCTTTTAGCATTTTAACCATGATTACTCCGTGATTGATGGACACACAGTGAGTGAGTGAGTGCGCGCACACACAACCAGTGTTTCATACCTTCCTCCCGTGCCTTCATGCGAGCCACAAAGTTGTAGCTCTTGTTCCTCCGGTAGTTCTCGTAGGGGTCGTCCAGTGACACCCCGACTCCCTTGTACTGGTCCCACTTGTCTCTAATGTCGCCCCCCTTGATTGGGTCCTGGATGCCCTGCTCTTTGGCCCCCAGGCCTCCTGAGCCACTCCAGCCTATGTGGAACAACCAGGTGAAAGATGCTGTTGGTCAACCGTACAGCATCGGTAGTACAGCAAAGATGGCGAGTCATCGGTCAACAGAAAATAAAGTAGGCTTGGGCGGTATACATTTTTTCATACCAGCCTCACGTTTTACCGGTATATGGTGGTATTGGTGAAACAAACAACAACAAAAACTACGTAAACGCTGAGCTGCTGGAGAAAGAAGTAATTGCAGCATGTATTACATTGTCTAGCCTACAATGTTGTGTGTCTAATATGCAATTATCCTACTTGGACAAGTCTTGCTGGGTTTAAATACTTCTGGCCCATATAATAATGGATAGAAAGGACATAAGCTCCCTGCTACCATTGATTGTTGCTGGAGGACCGGCCGCCATCAGGCTCAACAGTGTGTGTGTATATATATATATATATATATATATATATATATATATATATATATATATATATATATATATATATATATATATATATATATATATATATATATATATATATATATATATATATATAAATATACATATACTTTCAAACTACATAAACTGAGATGTGCGACATTTTCAATACACCGCCACAGTCGCACTATGCTGCTATACATTTTGCTTTCAGTTTGATGTTTGGACGTTCCTGGCGTGCGGTCATTACCTACCTTGTCTAGACTGTTAACGTTGGTGAACAAACCTATTTTAGTCTCCAGAACAATGCAACTGCAAATACTTTATTTATTTAACTATACATCCTGCTTCAAAACTTGGCCAAAATACACTGTCTGTATTTCTGACAGTATTGGATATAACACCTTTGGGATTTCTAAATACTCTGGTATACCATAATACCGTGATACAGCGAAAGCCTAATGAGAAGATTTTAATTATTATAATAGATGACTCGTTATTTATCCAGTAGAAGTGCATATATATTTCTTCACACCTCTTTGTATCTGTGCCAGGTAAAGTGAGAACATTTGGTAACTTTTTGCCATGGTCAGAATCAACATACAAAAAGGCTAAACCTAAAAGTCTAACTGAGAACGCAAACTAATTGCCATGAAACTGGACAGGACAGAATAACTTACCCATCTTCATGAGCAGCTGGTGGCCCTTGTTCTCCTCTCCTAGCCGGGGGTCGGGCACGATCGGAGGAGCGGCAGGGGCCACGGCAGATGTGGAGGATGTGGCGCTAGAGTCAGTGAAATCAAAAAGGCATTCAAATGCATGGCCATTTGCATGGAACGGATGAAAGACTTGCAGACAGAGAGGGAGACAGCTTCGAGGGCCATGGGGATATAAGGTGGTCTTACGGAGGGGAGGTACTGCAGGACTTCTCCCCGCGGGGGCGCTTCTTGGTGGGCGTGCGAGAGCGGGATCGCGACCTGGACCGAGAGCGGCTTCTGGATGACCTGGACTGGCTCCTAGACCTAAAAACGAGAATTTAGAGTACATTTTCAGCCATTTGTTTTGATATACCAAATACATGGCTTATAACATGTGCTTGTGTGTATGTTTTGTTGAGTTTACTTACCTGGAGCGCGAGTATGAGCGCGAGCGGCTTCGCGAGTGTGACGATCGGGACCTGGACCGGGAGGACTTGGAGGAGTGTGAGCGGGAGTGGGAGCTGGAGTGGGACGAGGACCTCCCCCTGCTCCGAGAGCGACTCCTGGACCGGCTGCCGGTGCCCACGCGTCCACTGGGGAGAGGGTGGGATTTCATCACAGGATCGTATTCTTACCATCATAGGACTCCTGGGGCATTTGTTTGACCTTTATGCAGGCTGGGGGGTATTTCCTCCCAGTAATATGAATAGATGTGTGACAAGATCGCCACTCGTCATTTTATTTTATTTATATATGTATATGTATATATATATATATATATACACACACACACACACAATATTGCTAAATGTTTTGGGACGCCTGCCTTTACATGCACATGAAGGTTAATGACATCCCATTCTTAATCCGTAGGGTTTAATATGGAGTCTGCCCACCCTTTGCAGCTATAACAGCTTCAACTCTTCTGGGAAGGCTTTCCACAAGGTTTAGGAGTGTGTTTATGGGAATCTTTGACCATTCGTCTTGAAGCGCATTTATGAGGTCAGGCACAGATGTTCGACGAGAAGGCCTGGCTCGCATTCTCCGCTCTAATTCATCCCAAAGGTGTTCTATTGGGTTGAGGTCAGGACTCTGTGCAGGCCAGTCAAGTTCCTCCACACCAAACTCACTCATCCATGTCTTTATGGACCTTGCTTTGTGCACTGGTGCGCAGTCATGTTGGAACAGGAAGGGGCCAACCCCAAACTGTTCCCACAAAGTTGGGCGCATGACCAAAATGTCTTGGTATGCTGAAGCATTATCAGTTCCTTTCACTGGAACTAAGGGGCCAAGCCCAACCCCTGAAAAACAACCCCACACAATAATCCCCCCTCCACCAAACTTTACACTTGGCACAATGCAGTCAGGCAAGTACCGTTCTCCTGGCAACCGTCAAACCCAGACTCGTCCATCGGATTGCCAGACAGAAAAGCGTGATTCGTCACTCCAGAGAACACGTGTCCACTGCTCTAGTGTCCAGTGGCGGTGTGCTTTACACCACTGCATCCGACGCTTTGCATTGCACTTGGTGATGTAAGGCTTGGATGCAGCTGCTCGGCCATGGAAACCCATTCCATGAAGCTCTCTACGCACTGTTCTTGAGCTAATCTGAAGGCCACACGAAGTTTGGAGGTCTGTAGCTATTGACTCTGCAGAAAGTTGGCGACTTCTGCGCCTCAGCATGCGTTGACCCCGCTCTGTGATTTTACATGGCCTACCACTTCGTGGCTGAGTTTCTGTTGTTCCCAATTGCTTCCACTTTGTTATAATACCACTAACAGTTGATCGTGGAATATTTAGTAGTGAGGAAATTTCACGAATGGACTTATTGCACAGGTGGCAACCTATCACGGTGCCACGCTTGAATTCACTGAGCTCCTGAGAGCGACTTCTTTCACAAATGTTTGCAGAAGCCGTCTGCATGCCTAGGTGCTTGATTTTATACACCTGTGGCCATCGAAGTGTTTGGAACACCTGAATTCAATGATTCGGAGGGGTGTCCCAATACTTTTGGCAATATAGTGTATATTCCAAGCATAGCTGAAAAGGTAATATGCTGAATACAATGTTAAAGAAGATACGAAACAACTGTACCAAAAGCCTTGTGGAATCCTATTGCCTTCAAAGGGAGGCAGATAAAAGCCTGAAGGAGAGCTTACCTGCTGCGTTTCTCCTGGCCCTTCTTCCTCCGGGCTCTCATCTTGGCTCTGAAGAACTCATACAGGCCGTTCTGCTCCCAGCCCTCGCTGGTAGGAGGGGAGAAAGTAACCCAAAAAGCGCATCAAGGCTGATTCTCTATTGGAGAATGTATTTATCGTTTATTATATAATGTATATGTATCATATAATAAATCACACAATCCTTACATTCCAAACATGTCATTATTAACGTGTTGCTAAAATATCCTTAAATCTGTGCTCTGCACGTTAACCGAAAATAAAATCGCAATGCACTCTGGGATACTCTGCCCCTAACTCACTGAGATAGCATCTGCATTGGCTTTGTAGGGCCATCTGGAGAGCAAAAATGGCACTAGCACACTACATCTATTGAAGAATCAGGACACCCTAAACTACACGGGAGCGCGTAGAACGAAGTGGGCGTGAGGAGGGGGTGTATTGGGACAGGGCTTTAGTTTCACATTGACACTATCAGCCCCCCTCCCACCAGCTCTATACACGCCATTGACACCTCTGGCCGAGGCACGCACAATTGATCAGTCTTCGCTTGCAGTGCTTATACCCACCAATGGGGTAACAACTATTTAAACTCCCAAACAGCAGCCTGAATACTAGGGACAAGGCCTGTGTGTGCACCTGTTGCGGGGCCTGTCGTGGGACGGGGGGCTGTAGAAGGCCTCCACGGCCGCCAGCAGTCTGTCGCTGGGAGGCATGGGAGGAGGCAGCCGGATGTCTTTGGGGTCCAGGGCCTTGTAGTCGTTGTCCTCCAGCTGGACCGAGAGAGCGAGAGAGAGAGAGAACGTTGTTACAACAGCCAGATACATCCACAACATGCTGTTGCCACTGCTGGCTATATGCACAAACAGCGTTGAGCTACACAATGTGGAGAACATGCAAGATTTTAACTTTTCTTAGATACAAAATGTAAGCTTAGCTGTAGCCTGCCAATACCAGGTTGAGCATGCGTCCCCAATCACCAATTGACCAATCGTCGATCTGCCACATTAAATGTGGCCGTTTGTGTTGCAGTTGTGCCTCTGATTTGAGCAACTGTGGAAGGTTGCATAGACGTTGCAGAAACCTACCTGGTTGTGTTGCTGAGGTGTGCACGCCATTGTGTGAGCATGAAGAGGTCTTACCTCTTACCAAGTAATCGATCAAATGTGCACCCAAACCCACGTGGTACCGCGGTCGTTGATGCTCAGTTAAAGGAGTGATGTCTTACCTTAACAAGTGGAGCCATGAGTCCAGCAGGCAGGTCAAAGTAGGGGACGTTGGGAACCAGACTGGGGTCGTCTTGGGCGGGCTGGGGGGGCTGCTGCGGCGGCTGCTGCTGCTGCTGCTGCTGCTGTTGCTGTTGTGGTGGCTGCTGTTGCTGCTGCTGCCGGTGGCGCATGTGGGGCGACTGTCCGTTGAAGCCGTGGGGCGGTGGGCCAAAGTCCTGGTGCTGGTTGGCGCCCCAGGGAGGGTGGTCTGCACCCATACCCGGGGGAGGGAGCCTCTGATTGGGGTGGTGGTGGGGTGGGGGACCCATGTCTGGGACAGAGAGAAGGACCAGCGAGATATTAGAACGGAGCGTTTTGGTTAAAATATACAACTATGAAAGGATGTAAATAATGAACAAATAATAACTATGAAATTCATACTGCCCCATAAAATATGTGTTATTAACTTCTACCCAGTAGAATATTTTGGGAAGTACGCAGTCATCAAAAGGGTTTAAAATGGAGAAAAGACTAAAATATGATGATTGGGTACTCAGTTGGTCAAAATTAAGTTAATTAATTGGGATGGGCTGAAGTAAAATGCAATTAATTTGCTTATGTTCATCTTTGGTGTAATGTCAAAAAGGGCTATCATTACTGTGGTCTGCTGTAATATACAAGGTATAATTAGTATCATTATTATTATTATTGACATTGCGTTGTCTTTTAGTAACTCCGAGTCACGCTGGGGTCGGGGATCATGAGCATTAGTCGTGATTGCACGACGTACGGCAATAGCTATAAGATAAAACGTCACTATATTAATCCCATAGGGTCAATTCATGATGACGTGAAAGAGTAAAGAGTGCAGTAAATAAAGTGTGCACCTGGGTGGTCCGCTCCAGGGTAGTCTCCCTGGGGGTAGTCTCCCTGGGGGTAGTCTCCCTGGGGGTAGTCTCCCTGGGGGTAGTCGAAGTGGTGGGGGGGGTACGGCGGCCGGTCGAAGTGGTGCCTCGGGGGGAAGTCGTCCTGCATGAAGCGCGGCGGGAAGCGGCCGAAGCCGTGGGGGGGCGGGGGGGGCTGGTTGAAGGGAGGGGGCTGCTGGTGGGGGGGGAAGGGCCCTCTGAAGTGCGGGGGTCTCTGTGGAGCGAGGCAGAGAGAATGAGACATAGACGGTTAGGTACCTACATTATAAATGATTAATGTGGACACGCCAATTAGATTGAAGTAAGGACTAATTCAAGTTAGTCTTAGTACAATTTCTGTGAATGGGATCATAGGTTGCTGTCCTATCTTTAAGCTGAGCTCATACAGGCAGCATGTGTAATGCAGTAAATTCATCCTGAAGTGAAACCACTGCAGTCTTACATTTTTATGTTATGTACCAAAATAGGCAGAGGCGGTACCAGAACTACATGGCATGGCTTCCGGTGTTTTGAATATGTACAAATGCAATCCATTATTATGAAACGACTGCTTCCTAGCTGTATTACAATGCATTGACATGAAGGGAAGCGGCCGAGGACATGCCTGCATGCGGGGGGGGAACGGCGGCTCCCTCTGGCCCCACGGCGGAGGCTGGTCTTGCTGGTTGCCCCACGGCGGCTGCTGGTCATACTGGGAGTTCCAAGAGGGGGGGCCCTGGTCCGAGCCGCCGGGCCCGCTCCACGGCCCGCCTTCCCTGGGAGGGCCTCCGCTCCAAGACCCCTGGTCCCTTCCCTCGTTCCACATGCCCTCGTGGCTGCTCCAGGGTGGGCAAGGGGGCGGGGGCTGGTTGGGGTCGAAGGGGGGCTGACAGGATGTGAAAATGAAAGTCAATATAAAGGTAAGTCGACCCCCCGGTTTATCAGGATAACTTCCGCCCAGGACATTCAAACTATTTGAAAAGTCTGAAAAATATACATTGGGATCCGTATAAGAAGGTACAAGGTACACACTCGCTGGAGCAGGGTGTCTTCCCCGGAAGTAGCAGACCCCTTGTATTTTACAGAGAATATCTCCCATTTAACATTTTACTCAGAAATAACACAAATGTTCACTGACACTTTGTGAGACAAACAGAACAGTTTTCCAATACAATAGGTGTTTTGGGGATAGATTTACCCATAACAGAACACCATGCTAGACCACAGTTATCCAATCTAAAACATTTACATACTGTGTTCCTATGCAGTAGTGTGTAGCCTCTTACCGGCTGCTTGGGGTTCCATGGGCCCAAGTGCTGGGGGTCAAACCAGCCGGGCTTGGAGGAGGAAATGTCTGTAGGTCCTGAAGAGTTGCCGGGGTCGGGGGGCCTAGACGGCCCCTCATAGTCCCCTGGAGGAAGGGCAGCGCTGGGGCCTTTCCCGTCACCTGCACCCACACAACAAAACAAAGGGAAAACAACACATATTGTCATCTATGGGGGGTGGGGGTTGGAGATTTGGGAAAAGGAAAAGGTGAGGCAGAGGCAGGGAGAGCTATAATACAAGTTTCTCTGTATGCGTGTGGAGAGAAGCACAGAAAGTTAGGGGGATTTCAGAAATCGCACATTTGTGTGTGGATGATGGCTGGTTTAAGCAGCCTCACCTGGTAGTCTGATTGGACTCTGGGGCTGGGTGAGGCTGCACACCTATTGCACATTGAGTAATCAACGTGCACAGCCATAAACCAGCCATCGCCACACACACTCAGGGAGAGATCTCCTGCATGGCAACATGGAGCACCAGGCCATGTATCATCCTCCTGTACCATCAACTTACAATAAACCAGCTTCAACATCACCACCATGCATCCTGTGTGTCGAGGAGCCCAGAAAAGCCACCTAGGTGGCGTGTGGCAGCCACCTAGGTGGCGTGTAGCATGCACATTGCAACAACACTGAAATACTATGGTCGAGTTACCATTCTGGCGTGCATTCTCACCGGCCTGCGCGGTCATGGGCAGAGCCTGCTCGCCCTCGCCCGGGGCGGGTGGCTGACCCGGGGGGCCGGGCAGCTGGGCGGATGCTGCCGCGGCCTGCTGCTTCACGCTGGACACGTACTCCTCGTGCTGCGCCTTCAGCGCCTGGATCTGCTGCTGGAAGGCCAGCTGGACCGGCTGCACCGCCGCAGCGTACTCCGTGATCAGGGATGCCTGGAGGGTCGGGAGACGCAACGTGGATGGTGGTGAGGTTGTATGGTCAGGCACATTGTGTTGAAAGAGGTCACGGTGCAGCAGCACATCACTAACATATGTACTGTATTGCATAGCAGTTTCAATTGAGCTAGAACGTACTACGACTAAAAGATTTCATTTGAAAACTAGAGTTAATTGTATTTCCTTCATATGATATAATAAATAATTATATTAGTACATAGGGATGGGGGAATTTAATGCATTAAAGTGCTTGGCAATCGATGCAGCAGTTTTAGGCGAGCTACGTAGAAGGTTCTAGAGAATAAACTACTAAATCAGCCACTGCTCTGGATAATGTACAACCAATCAGCTTCTGCTCTGGGGAATGAACACCCAATCAGCTACGGCTCTGGAGAATGAACAACCAATTATCTATGGCTCTGGAGAATCTATGGCCAATCAGCTTCTGCTCTGGTCCTTATGCTCTCACCTGGTACTGTCCGAGGCCCAGCGCTGGGTTCTGGAGCTGTTGAATTGTCACGTCGTCAAAGTAGCCATTCTTCTCCCAGAGTTGCAACAACTACACAGAGAGATAGGCACAGAGAGTTGGGGGAGGAGGGAATTGGACACATAAGGAAGTGTGAGTAAGACAGATATAAAACTAGAAAAATACACTATTATAAAAGGAACAATTTCATCAATGATATGATACCCATTTCTTATCTTGCCTGAATTTATCTTGCCTGTATCAACAAAAGCTGTCACCGGATCATATTTGAAATGTGACATGTTACCTTAATATTAATACAGCATACTAATTAATCATTAATAATTAAGACAAATTACATCTCAAGATCATTTCTGATTAATGCAAACAACATCACAGAATGCCTCAGGTCACACATTGTGGCACAAACGGGGGGGGGGGGGGGTGTATAATAAACATGACTACAATTGTGTTACCCTGGTGATCTTCTGCTGCTTGTCCTCTTCCACAGCCAGGAAGCTGGTGCAGTAAATGGGCACCACCACCTTCTGCAGTGCCGCAAGCAAGTCCCGCTGCTGCTTCCGCTGGCTGGGCGACGCAATAGGATTACAAAGAACAAGACCATGTTTTATGTAGTTTTCTTTAAGGATTTAAAGCAAACCTTAAAACCAACTTATTTAAGATGAAAATGATGTGGTGGATAACACACCACATAGTGGATAATAGTCCTTTGGATTAATCCTGGTTCAAATGTTGATTTAATGCACAAAGTCTTAAAAGTAGTAAGATGTAAATATGGACAGATTTTGCCCTGTACGTTTAAATTGTTAAATGCGTTAGCCATTACATATGGGAGTTTTGGGTTAAATGGTTACACAAAAAAACATTCTGGTCTGAATGTAGGCAGTGGGAGGAAAGCCTGAACAGAGATATAGCCCCACCCCTAAATAAAACAAAAAAAGTCAAACTAGAGGTGGACCAGAAGGCATACTTTTTTGCCGCCAGTGTTTTATATATATATATCTGTATGTACCAGTGATGAAGGACGTCATTTGTCAGATAGATGAGATGCAGGCGGAGCTCGAAGTGGGCAGAATCAGCGGTGATGCGGTTGCGGAGGTGTGACGTCATCAGGTCGCAGTGTTGTGGGCCCTTGGCATTGGTGAACATCCAGTTCTTACCAGCCTGAATGCAGAACAAACAAAGACTTAAGGCTTCAAGATAGACACCCACCTGTAAAGCGTTTGTGCTGCATTGCCCCGTGTCTGTCTGGAGGTGTGTGTGTTCAATTGGCTGCATGTCTCCCTACCCACACCCCATAGGCGCTCCATGGTGACATGAATGGGTTGAATCCTCAACAACAGAACAGGAACCGTTAAGTGTGGCACTTACCGAGATGGCATCTTTTGTGCAGGTGTCGATGATGGGCTGCAGCAGGTTGTCAAATTCGGTGACGTCAAGCTGGGTCTCCATCAGCAGCTTCTGGGTCTGCTGCTCCACCGCAAGGGCTATGGCTGCCGACACTTGCTCCTGGTGGGAACAGAGGGTCAACCGACCATAGGGTGTCAAACATCGACACCTCTTTATGGTTTATACAGTCATTGTGTTCATGTGACCATACGCTCAGTCTGATAAAGCCTAAAGGGGTATACCTGACGGAGCGTGAGTAGGTGCTGCTCCTGCTGCTGAAGGTTCCACTGGCTCTGCTGGATGAGCTCCTCAAGAACGGGCGTGGGCGGAGCTAGGATCGGGGGCGGGGCAATGATGGGCATTGGTGGAGGGACATCGATGACGTCCTTGGCTCCTGGGTTGTATAGGTCTGCAAAACAAGCCAGCAGAAGAGGAGAGAATGGGTGATGGAGGCACTACTGTAGGGAAGAATGTCCATCTATCAAGTTTGTGTCAATCAGAGTGCAAAACCATCTGCCGGAGTTCACATTGGTGAAATAATTAGCTACCGTTCTATCACCTTTAAAATATTGTCATAGTATAATGGAACCACTGTATGTGGAATTAAAAACTGATAAATAAATAGTATAATATATTATGAATATTTTTTTTTTCACAGATCCAATATTTGCTGAGCAAGGTTTATATATTTTAGGCAGCAGCATATTTGGTCAAAATAAAAATGGGGTCACGTGTGATTATTAAATGAAGTCTCAATGTGGATGCCACAAAAGAAGCATGTTCACTCAACAGTAAAACACTGTTAATTTCTCTGATTAAGGTCACATTCAGTGGCAACATTCAGTGAACCAATGACAAGTCTCCAGGTGCAGAGCAGGCTGAACAAAGAAAATCTAAAGTGCATTCAAATAGTCTTAAAACACAGGCAGTGTGTTCCCATCTCGTCTCCTCTGCAACTTGCAAGAAAAAGAGAAGGTTGAAAAAACACAAATTGGCACCTCTAGTAAAACCAGCAAAACTATAAGAAAAAAAGGGTGAAGCAAGGGTATTAGACCGGTGAACTTCAAAAGAGCTGCATAATTAACATGACGTCGATACTTGACATGACAAGACTTTCATTCATTCATTATTCATAATGTTTTTATTATGTGGAACCTTTGACCACTGAAAATGTAAAATGTGTATAAACTTCGGGTGTTTAATAATGCAGCCGTCATCCAGCAAGACTGAATCCCAAGAAGAATCAAGATTACACTCAATCTCTGGGATCCTAATTGCATTGTGAAACAGCATTCAGGCACTGTCAACATGTATTTGTTTTAAAAACCTGAAAGAAAAGCCCCCATATTTTTTTAGAGCAACCATCGAAAAATATGTTTAGAGTTGGCTTTTGTAAATGAAACTAAGAATATATAAATGCAAATTAAATGTCAGCAATGGAAGAATGAAAAATGCAACTGAAACACAAAAAAGCTTGTGTGTTAATAACCAGCAGAAAATGAGCATTTCAATTTTGTTCAACTATTGAAATTGAAATGATTTCAGAATTCATCTGAGGCAAAAACAATAAACTTGATTCCCGATAAATACCTTCACACTTATACTCCTCACCATCGTGGGTAGAGGGATCTATGTGGAGAGAAGCAAACTTTAATGCATTTTGTAACGTAAGACGTCACAAAAGAACTCCTTGAATTTGACCAGTGCACTGCATCCAGCACTGTGATTGTTTAATGGCAAAATTTGGCAAAATTCTGATCAATCAGGGACCTCATAAAAACATTTCTTATTAATTCACTGGTCTAGTTGTGTTTCAGTCTGTTTTGAGGCAGAAGATGAAATGAGCTTTGTCAGCAGAGGACCTGTATTGTTTTGTATCCGTTCCTAAACTCAAGTTTAGTCTATATTGATTACTTAACAAAATGGCCATCCCTTTAACACAACTACGCATTACAATGGTCAAAATCAGTTCTTTTTTTTTCGCCCTCAAATTGGATTCTCCATTTGCACCTGTAAGAAATACTTTTGTAGGTGTCCAGCTAGCAAAAGCAGTGATTAATACATTTACTGGACATTGTATTCAGATACACAGGAAATCATGTGTCATGTAGCAGTTGCAGACAGGCTTGTCAGATAGGTGAGTCTCTTTACAGGATTAACACACCACTAAATAACACAACTGATAATACAAACCTATTTTTTGGGGGTGCCATACTGCCCGGTCAGCAATTAAAACATGCAAAAAATGTAATTATTCTTAATAAGGACATTACACTATTTAAAAATAGTGTTATGTCACTCACTGGTGAAACCTGTAGGACAAATGTTAGCTAATTAGAACAGACATATCCACTGATCCAGTGCATAACATAGCAGAAGGCTCTTCTGCTCGTCTTTTCTGCTGTACAAACTAAATAACCAGAATAACAAACAGTTCAGAAGCCTAACTCACAAAACGATATTCCTACAAAACCTGACATGGGTTTAATAGGAATACTGCACTGTTAGTTTCAAATCTGTCACATGAAATAACATTTTTTGTTATTATTTAATCCAGTATGAAAATATGAATCTGTTTGTGTACATTGATGACAAACTTGGGCCTCACTATTGGACAAGCAGAGCCATGTAGTGCAAAGAAAATCAACACATTACTCTATTTAAACCAAATCACTATTTCTTTGTTTAGCTCTAGAAGAGTAGCATTGTGTAGTGTACTGGAATATCATTTTGTGAATTGGCTTGAAATTATGTTGTTGTTCAACAGCAGGTTCATCTTTTTTATCTATCTGAATAAATACATACGCTGCTGTTGCTCCATAGCAAGCTTGCACTTGTAGTAGCTGAAGTATTCCCCTCCAAACAGAAAGGAGAACTTGAGATTGTCCTTCTGTTTCTCCATCGTCATCTTCTCAAACTCGGGCCCGTTTCGAGCAACAAACTGGGCCAGCTTGTCGATGACATTCCTCAGCTCTTGATCTGGGTCAGCCATGGAAAACAAGAACAGAGTTAATGAATGATTTGTAATAGTAGAGTTATTGGCTACCGAAAGTCACTTTAGACACATTTAAATGAAAAGGTTTCACTACTGTTCAAACATGCCATTCTCCTTAATGTTCCTCCGGTAATATAAATATTGTATGATTTGTGTTCGATTTAATTAAGAGGCAGAGGCATTCTGAATTCAGTGAAAGGTAATCTAGTAGCCATTTATGACATACAAATCTATGAAATAATTCCTATTTGGGAAGGCAATAATTGGGAATAATCCTCTTACAGATAGATTGATCTAGCTTGCAATTAGTAATGTATGAATAACCAAATAAATAACCAAATAAACATCCTACACACGCCATGAAGACCAAAATTGTTTAGATTTTGGTGAAATCTTTCCTTGTTCAATATCTATTCAATATTTTGTCGTTCTGGCATTGTTTATTGCTGGGGTGGTTTACATTAGTCGATGCCTTTGATCAATAGAATAACTTAACATTATACTAAGTGAACAATAGGATCATTACTGAACGTTAATAAAGAAAAAAAACTAGGTTATTTGAAACAAAACAACCAATGAAATCATAATAACTAAAAAATATTGTTAAAAGTCATGTCTGGTTATTGATGCAACATAACTACCAGACTGTAAAAGGTAACAACACATCTGAAAACAATATGTACCATGTCCTTATATTTAGCCACTTCTAGTATTTAGTACCTATTTAGTAATTGTTTTTCTTTTGTATACGTGGAATGGAAAGTTAATTATCAATCCAATGAATGTAAAACATTAACGTTATTATTACACTAAAACAGGGGCAGTTTCTATGAACGCTAGGAGTCAATGACACAAATGCTGATAAGAACAGATTTATATAAATAAATAAAAAGAGGCTTATCAAATCACACCAGCCTGCGAGTGACTGGTAAACTCTTAGGTTTATTTTAATGAAAGAAGAAAGCATAGTCCGTTAGCGTTATAAAGAGAGTATGCTACTACTGCTGGAGTCCAGTGTGCATGTCAGCTAGCAGCTAGCTCTGTACAGCTACCAACCCAACACCTAACATTCAATATCAATAGTTAACCGTTTACCTTCTGGGGGTGTGGGGATATCCATATTGCTGCACGTAATAGCGTAACCAAACAGGCCCCCAAATAATAATATATGTAGCTGTTTTGGTTCACCAATACCTAAAATATTGTTTCATTTGTAACGGCATCGTTTCCAAAACGCGCTCCGGAAGTGAAGCTCCAGTTTAGAGAAATGTAACAAGCAAACTGGGATTGAGCGCCCCTCGCGTTTAGGCAGAAAAGTATGAACAGATAGGCATTGGCAAGGGGACAAATCAATAAAGTAAATAACTAAAGACCAGTATCTATTATTTTATAGGTGGAACATAATTCACCATAACCTTTTCAAGGAACTGGAATTCGAGGAATTTTCTAACTTTTTTCCCAATCTGTAATAAATACACTAAAGGGATGATACAGCAGTATTTCTCAAACTATTGTTAATGCACCCCGCAAAGTTAACTTTGTAGCCAAGACCAGCACAAAACATTTTGGGGAGGGAGAAAGTAAACGTGGATATTCACATCACTTGCTGGGATGATCTGAAGTCTGAAGGTTTCTCTTAAAATCTAAAACTTGGGTGGCTAACACTGCCTAACAGACATTACTGGATTTGAGCTGAGATGTCTGAATATGGGGTAATATATACTGCTCAAAAAAATAAAGGGAACACTTAAACAACACAATGTAACTCCAAGTGTAACTCCATATTTTTTTGAGCAGTATATATGTAAGCCATTTTGGTGTTTCTGCATTCTCTCATTTTTAGAAATGTTCCTAAAGTGTAACAGAATCATTAACTGAACACAAGCAACAATATACAAAATGACTTTATCAGTCATAAAATACAAAGAGTATAAAAAGACATTGAGAATGTAAATGAACAGGTGGACAACTAAACAGATGACTGAAAATAAATGGTAATTTCAAGAGAATTCAAACACCAAAGACCAAAGCTCAAGGACAGCACCATCTCTGGTAAAACACAGGTTATTGCAATTGCTGTTTCTGCTATGCTGAAATGGTGACAAGATGAATAACCTTACTCGATATGGTTGGAATCACAATCATTTATATTGATGTCGACTGGTATCAAGTATCACAGATTTTAAGCCCCACATGTATTGGCACCAATGAGAAGGAGTAAGTAAGAAAGATCAGTATAATAAATAGCAATTGCATGATGTTTGTTTGGTGCTATCGTTGTGACTTGTCAAATTACTCCTTACAAGCATTGCTGAAAAGTAGCTCTAATTATGATTAAAGTTCCCGTGTAGCATTTTAATAAGTTGCTTTAAATCCAAAAGGCTACGGCTTGACGGTCACTTTAGTCTAAATATAAACTCGACACATCATTTAAGCTCATACTATGAATTCTTTATATACTAGTCTGTTGGAGACTGTACTGCCGGGGGTAGAGATACAAGTGCTTGTGTTCTGTAAAAACTGTTCTGGAGGCTAAACCACAGTCTCCGCCTTACTACACGATGTCAGTTGCTAGAGGCCTGTTCCATTATGACCGAACACAGGCTCAACATCTGGAGATACTCGTCGGCTCCATCCACCAAGCACTTATCCACTACCTGGAGAGATCAAGACAGGAAGAGGTGCATGTTCAGCTACAGAGCCCCTCACAACAATAAATACTTTCATACCCAGTTGACAAAGTATTGTGTGTTAAGTTGTATTAAAACCATCAGTGGTACTGACTAGAGACCATACTGTGCAAGCACAAGGGTCTAGGGAAACAGTGATTGCAAAGCAGAACAAGTGTGTCGAATCATTATACACTAAAAGGGCTGAAGTGAATTTTTGTAAATTGATCGCACACACAATTTTCATAACTAAATTACACTGTACAGAATAGATTTTCCTCGTAGAGCCACAGTGTGGGGTACATACCGCCATCTTCTCTGTGATGGCTGACTTTTGCTTGTCATTTAGGTCCTGTTTAATCACACTCTCATGGAGCTGGCTCAGGATCTGTGTGGCTGCATAGCCTTCATCCACCATGTCCTGAAAAACAACAAATCTTCAAGGTGTTACATTAAGTATCAAAGAGGTTTGTGGCTGGGCTAAGGAAGGGTTATGTAAATGCTGTCCATTGACCAGCCAATGCACTAGGGTAATCGTAGACATTCAGAGTCAATGGAAAAGTACAGCTTTACTTTGGGGCTTCAACTTCAAAACAAGACCCAAGGCCCAGCAACGGTCTCTTCAAAAAAATAATTTGGCAATATATACTTTTGACATTTAACATTGTAACCTTTAATACACAACAGTCTATGCTTTTTCAAAACCACTGCATCCTTTAGTCCAGACAGTGCTTACCTTAATGGCACTTTGAACTTTCTCAAAAGTCCCTTTGAAGCAGGTTTGAAGTAAGTTGTCAATCATTTTGGAAGGGACTACCTGTAGCAAAACAAAATGACAACATTGCCAATGAGATTCAGTGAGACTAAGAGTTCATGTATAAAGAGGTTAAAGAAGTAGCCACGCTAAAACTAACCAAATGAATAAAGAAAGTAACCAGACTCAAAAAGACAAGCCTGCATCTTAACCACAACACGGGTAGCATTCCCAACCTTGTAAAACGTGCAGACATGCATTATGAATATCATAAATTGTCAAATAGATTGGATTAACGAGAGAGTGAAAAGCCAGTATGCAAAAATCTAAAATAAAATATTAGGTTTCATTTATTTTCCTCTGCACCGAGTTAAATATTCACTTGCGTTGGGCATAGCCTGTGTGGTACGGAAAAGGGGTCCGGGCATTAATACAAAAATGATTAAGTGATTAAAGTCATAAGTCAAACAAGACCAATGCCAATACCAGATGATTGGAGGAGCTGCGGAGGGAGGAGGAGCTACAGAGGGAGGAGGAGCTAGGGAGAGAGGAGGAGCTAGGGAGGGAGGAGGAGCTAGAGAGGGAGGAGGAGCTAGGGAGGGAGGAGGAGCTAGGGAGGGAGGAGGAGCTAGGGAGGGAGGACTCACTCCGGCTATCTCCACAATGGTCTTCTCTGTGATCTCCTGATCTATGACCAGGCGGGCGGCGCTCTGGAGGAACGTGATGGCCTTACGCAAGTCCCCCTCCGACACCTTCACCAACGCTGCTATACCCTACAGAGAGAGAGAAAGAGAAATAAATGCATCCGCTAATGTGCACATTTAATGACAATATATTTTGCTATACTTCATCTCATGCCAATAGCGGTCCAATATAAATCGCCTCACTAACCAATCATTCCCTGTGCATGTGGAACCAATCAAAGGCTACCTCTTTGGAGTATTTCAGGTTCTCCTTTGCACAGATGTCCAGCAACCGCTCCTCTTGGATCCAATTGGCCAGCGGCTTGAAGCGGAATTTAGAACACCTGGAGGTCAGCGGCTCGATGATCCTGCAAGGAAGTACACAGACAACTCACGGATGGGCAGGAGATGGTGGGGAATGAAACCCACAATCTTTATGCTTGGAGTTGAACAACCTAACCACTATCCTGCTGCTACCCTCGGTTCATTGTGTCATTGGATCTTCCTTACTTGGCCAACTGTGTAGGTTTTGTAAACAAAGGAATAAACCATACGCTACAGTATCCGAATAGGCTATGTATACTTGAAGTACAAAATAGTTATGCTAAACAAAGTAAATGAACAGGTTCTAAGTTAATTTAGCATGAGCGTGCCTGCCTGAGTGTAAAAAAAAAAAGAACGAGTACTTGGGACTTTGTGATAAGACATTTTGTAAAGCACTTTCGTACTTTACTTTTGTAAAGGCATTTCACCTGTACAGCAAAGTAATTTTGACAAATTAGCTATTATACATTATTCTTTAGTCATCCATTAACCAATGACTTGGTTCAGTTATATACCTTGTATAAAATTAGAATGCAGGAGCTCGAAAATAGGAAGCAATACTGAATGGATGGGGCCATTTTATCTTCATGAATGTTGGTGACTCGTACCTGCTGATATAATTGCAGATGAGACAAAAACGTGTGGTGCGAGACTCCTTCTCCATGGTCCTCCTCAGGGCAGCCTGGGCTGGGCCGGTCATGGAGTCAGCCTCGTCCAGGATGATGATCTTAAAGGGAGGGCACTTCTTGCCACTGGAACATACCACAGTACATCACGTACATTAATAAAACACAGTAAGTTAAATATACACACTACGAGCCATACAGTGAATCCATGTTAAAAAGCCACTATTTGATGTCTTTCAAAGCTTTGTGCCTGACCACATTCGGTTTAACTTTGGCACTAAATTATAGAAAAATGATGACTCTACATCCATTGGTACAGATCAGCTGGTCCTTGAATGTGAACCTTCTTACTCTGTGCGTGTTCCAGCCACGGTGAGCTGTGCAAAGTTCTTGACCTTCTGGCGGACCACCTGGATGCCACGCTCATCTGAGGCATTCAGCTCCAACACCCTCTGTTTGTACAGCTGGGGACTACAGGGACAAAACATGAGCAAATGGTCACGAATGAACAACGCAGGGCAAGGACACACACATTGGTAATTAGGTAGGCCCTATGTATTGATTTGCATACGTTTATGCAAATCAACAATATTTTATTTTTATAAACTCAAGGAGAGATTACCAAGGACTGTCCTTGTTTAACCACCACAATAATAACGGAATAAGACCGTTTAAACCTTGAGTAATGAATGGATGGCAATAGTCGGATGACACAATGACAATGGACGTGATTAAGTTTCTCTATGCCCAGGGCTGCCAAGTTTTCAATTTTTTTTCTGTGTTATTAATATTGTTTGTGGTGTTATAATAAAACACATAGATATGTGGGACACAATCACAACAGAAATGGGTCATCAACTGCTGTTGGATGTCTTACAACACCTCTAGCCAAAGCACTGGCAATCTCACCCAAAGAGTTCTCTGGATGCTGCGAGGATGGTAGAGGTCTTTCCTGTTCCAGGAGGACCATAGAATAGCAAGTTGGGTAGCTAGGAAAAAGAATTATCACACGTTTAATGACATTCCTCAACCCCCATCGCAATAACTTGACCGTGTTTGTTGTGAACCAGCTGTAAACATGTGTGAAGGAGTGCATGTGAGCACTGGAAGATACTCACATCTGCCCCTTCCAAAGATTTCTTCAATACTGCTACCACCTCTTCTTGAAAAGCAACTTCATCCACACACTTTGGCCTGCTGTGAAGTCATGTAAAGCAATGAGGTCAGACAAGGCAGATCTTCATTATGTAGAGCAGGTGCATAACCGGGTTCAGTGTGAGTTTTTGCAGAGGTATTTTGTTCCAGTCTTGGCTTTATAATTTTTTCACTGGCTCAGTTTATCACTGGATGTTTCATTAAGGAAAATCCAAACAGACAGGGTCATTATTTTTTTCATTTATCAATGAAAACACAAGAAAAGGTTATTTAGTGAATGAACTAGAGTGGATTGATTACACAGACCTTTTTCCCTTAACATTTTAGCTTGGAAACACTATATCCCAACACTGTAGACAACCTTTAAAATAAGAATCATTGTGTTTTTAGAACGAGTTTTAGAACGAGCCATTTATATCTAAATGGGGAGCGGGTCCTCTTCCACGGAGCCCGCCATGTTGCGCCGCCAAGTTTCTACAGTAGCCCAGAACGGACAAACTGCTCAAGAGAACGAATTTTTAATTTGATCAAAATGATGTTGTGATATGTGAAATCCCCATGGTCCAGCCCAGTTGTGATACTTTTTCAGTAAAGTCAATGTGTAGGACCGTTATAATGAGCATTGTTGTACATGAAATGTGCCATATACCGTGACGTTATCCAATAACTGTCAAAGTAGCTTAACCCCCTCTCGGATGCGGACATCAACCGCTGGCCAGACGGAGCTCCACACACCGCAGTATTGTATATAAGTGTCCAAGAAGCTTAAGCCTCTCTCGGATGAACATTATATAGTCAGTGAAGACGAGCTTATGCCCCGTGGCTTGTAGTGCCGACTGCTATCGAGATGAATGATCAAATCATACAACAGATAGCTATGATTATAAGAGTGCTGTGTGTTAAGAAACGTAAACAGACTGTTACCTCAGCTATGTCCTACAAGTACAGTGTCCATGGTGACTACGACAAGGATACCCAATTGTGATTGGTTAAACTGATTTATTCGCAGGCTAGAGCCATCAAAAACAGATCTTGTTATGAATAAAATGTATGTTGCTTTTCACAAAACAGAAAGTATGTGTCTCATTCAGCTCCATGATTTTAACTATTTTATTGATGTAAGAAAAACAACACAATGAAAAATCCCATTCAATGTAAAGTAACCTTAACTTATATTTTACTTCGACAGACTAAATACAATTTAAAGGAACATTATCACTTGCCTACTCGATGATGTAGTCGACAAAAACATCATTTTGGAAGTACCTACTGGCACCTTACACAATACAGGCCAGTATAGGCCACCGTAGTCGTTGCAATCTGAAACCTTACCGCTTGATTCTACTACATTCTACACACTTGACCTAAAAAATGAGTTAATACATGAATATACATCTCTGCTGTTGGCACTTACTATTTCTCGACCCAAGGGACAGATCTGGCTCTCTTCTCTGTGCTGGTACCCGGTGCTGCCTTGTCCTTCTGGAGTTTGTTTGATTGGGTAGACGAACCCTTCAAAAACGCCTGCATGGCTCCTCCTGCCTGGCCGACACAGTGACACAGACCCCGAGATCGCTAATAATATTACAATGGACATGTTTTAAAGTTGCTTTGCAGGATAAATATTAATTGTAACGTTAACGTTTCATTTTTTTATGTAGCGTTAGTTAGGAAGTGGGTTACAAAGCAACCGATAGGTTAAGAATGCAGGCTTCTAGTGGGACACAAACAGCAGCTGATTTAGTACAAAGGGTAGTATGGTCAGTTTCGTTGCAGTAATTATTCTTTAACTCGCTTTATTAAACCAAATAGAACAGGTTACACCCAATCCACTCAAGTCGCTGATATGCTAGCTACATAACACTAGCATAACACTAACTAACCCCACGTACGAGTTTTTTTTCTTTCTGATATATCTTACCTTAAACCCCGAGTGTTGTGAAAAACCAACAATAATCCAATAAACGTTAACGTTATAGTAGTTGGAGTCCAAGTACCCTGTTCGATAACCCTATAGCTGGCTAGTTGGATACTTGTGTTGACATGTGTAATGGTAATGCTAGAATTTCCCGCCGTGAACAAGAGCACTTCCGTTGACGATTGTATGTTGCGTCCAATCACAAGCCGTTGGTGCTGAAGCTGTCTCTCGCTTTCTCTCCATTCGCTAGTCTCAATAATATCACGTTTCATTGTTTTATCGTTGTGTATACATCTTGTAATCTTTGTACAGGTAGACTTAAATCAGTAAATAATTGAGCCAAATTTAAAGAGCGGGTTCACCGATTTGTGGGTCTATAAATAATTATAAAAAATAAGAAGTAAGTCTACGCAAGTATTATTTACAGATAGGCATATAATGAGCTACACAATAAAACACTAAAAAGGCCTACAAAATACTGATAGTAAAATTTTTATATCAATGACTCATTGATATACATCACTAATTTCCTGTCAACAAACTCATCGTCCACTAGCTGCAATGCCATTAAATGCACATTTTCCTGTTGTCTAAAAGCGTTCAGCAGGGCATGAATTGGCTGGCAGAGAGGAGATAAGTAACTCTAAGGGATGGGCAAGTCACAGATGGCTGCTGCTAATGGTCTTCTCACAGGCAGTGGTCCCGAGGGTGTTGGGCATAGACAGATGCTCATGGCCCGTGGTTCGCAAATCAGCTTTCATCAAAACATGGAACAGAGGTAGTAAGAGCAAGAGAAGGAGTGACTTTTGCGGGACTGAATGAGCCGACAAGGCTGTCATTGTCAAATGGAATCAGGTGTGTGGACTATTTGTTTTGCTCTTTCACGGATGCAACTGACAGTTCCTACTAACGTGACAGTTACAATCGCTAAAGCCATAATTATTCAGAGAATGTCGCATTCATTATTTTACACTTTAATTCACTGATATAGTTATTATATTGGCATCCATCATGAGGATGTTTGTCAACACTATTTTACAGTAGATAAAGATATATATTCCAGTTGGTTTTAGTGATATGCTGCATTCTACTACATTATCTGAGTGTAACTCGTACTCGTTGTAATGATAACAATGACAATTGTATACAGCTACCACTTTTTGTGAACCCTTACACTATGTGTCTCTATTGTTACAATCTAAATAACTAACCAGAATTAAACTTTTAAGACTCAGACATATCAAACATTGGACTAATCCAATACATCTGCCCTCCTCAGTCCATTCCACTAAATGTCTGGCTCCAGGCACCATATTATTTTACTCATTAACACTCCCCTCCCCCTTTCCATCTCTCTCTCTCTCTCTCTCTCTCTCTCTCTCTCTCTCTCTCTCTCTCTCTCTCTCTCTCTCTCTCTCTCTCTCTCTCTCTCTCTCTCTCTCTCTCTCTCAATCTCTATCTCTCTCTCTCGCTCCATCCCCCCTCTCTCTTCCTTGTTTTCCCAAGGGCAGGTGTAGCAGCCCTCTGATTCGCTGAGCCTAGTGACTCAGCTCCTTTATCAGACCGAACAAGAGCATCAGTATAGCTCAGTAATACACAGACAATAACCCCGAGCCCCGGCAGGCGTCTCTTCCTGCTGCTGTGTGGAATAAATCCTACAATGACGCATGCGTTGGACTGATACTCACAAAGAGGGTGAACATTTTTACTTAACTTTTTATTGACTAAGCCGTTTTATTTTCCGATTGTTTATGGAAAGACATTTTACGGAGGTCTTCTATATCTGGAATCCGAGAATTCCTCCCATTCAGAAGTGACTGGATCAATGGACAGACTGGCTGGATGGCTGGCTGGCTGACTGACTGACTGACTCAGAGTCTACCTGGGAGTGGCTGCATCACCGGGGGCTTTACGGATGTTGTCATTCTGAGAGGAGAATTCATCTGATAGGAAGAGAAAAAAAAAGAAAGGTCTTAATATAAGGCCAAGAGAAATACCAAGAAGAAAAGCACAGAACGCAAAAAGGAAGAAAGAACCATAATTAGAAGTTATAAGTATATATTTTAATACCACATTTATGTGGTAGAAAAACTATAACCTCTAAAAGACAAAACCTGCCAGGGGAGAGAGAGAGAGAGAGGGAAGCAGAGAGAGAAAGAGAAAGAGACAGAGCATTACAGAAAACAAACATTACAGTAGAGTACAGTGCACATGTGCGGGAGGGGTGAGGGACTCGAGGCGGTGAGAACGACGAGGTAAAGGGAAAGAGAGGAGGCGTGGTAGAGCGAGAGGGAGCCAGTGTGGGTGAGAGAGGGAGCGAGCGTGGGAGAGGGAGAGAGAGAGAGAGAGAGAGAGAGAGAGAGAGAGAGACGTGCTAGCGGTGGATACCACCCACTCCCTGAGATGCTGTATTGGCTGAGAGAAGAGGAGATGTCCGTACAGGAGCTGCTACAGAGGGTGGAGTGTGTCATCACACACATCGGTAAGTCGCACACACACAAACACACAAACTCATCCCCTTCCTCACCCACTGCTGTGTTTTCCTTCTATGTGGTCAGGCCCTGAAATCCTTCTGGTTTGTCTCTCTCTAGAGAAAGCGTGTGGGCGGGAGAGCCGTAGCGAAATGTAGTGGTCGAGATGGGGTGTGTGTCTGATGTTGCGCATGACCCTACCTGTCTGTGGGGTTGTAGTTGGGTTAAGATGGTTATAGTTGCATCTGCAAATGTGTTTGTGTGTGTGTGTGTGTGTTGAGGAGTGTGTTTGTGTGCCTGTGTGCCTGTGTGAATGTGTGTGTGTGTGTGTGTGTGTGTGTGTGTGTGTGTGTGTGTGTGTGTGTGCATGTGTGTGCTGTTGATTTCTTGGCGCACTGTCCCACAGCTCGAGGAAACTGCAGGTGAATTCCATGGACATTCTGTACGGCTGCAGAGCAAGAGCCCCACCCACCAAGGGTCATAAATAAGGTTTAATTGAAGGTCGTTATTGCATTAGCTGGGACTGGATTTCTTGAGAGACTATTCTCAGAAAACACCTATTCATTGCTTTCTGAATAGGTGCAGAAGGTCATTGAAGTCATCTCATGGCTAATGCAGCTATTGATATATAACCTGACAACGTTTAGTAGCTATCCAACCAGGATTTTGGTCAGGGGATTCCTCTGAAGAATGTAATATTGAGACCAGGTGATATGATGTAAAAATGTTGTGCATACATAGACAACAAATGCACTCATATATTTCAAGTCTAAACCTAATTTGTGTATTACATCGTTTTTCATGTCATTATATTTGCTCTGATATACATTTCTAAGGGGCATTGTTACAATTGAATACCTTATCTACACATACTACACATCATATCACATCTTGTTAGATTCTGTTTTACTCAACCTTCTCCATTTCACACTCGTATTTCCATCGATCTATCTCTTTCTTTGCCCTCATTCTTTCCTCCTCGTTCTGCTCCCCTTTTTCCTCCTCTTTTTCCGTCCTTGTTCTCTCGCATCTCGCCTCCTCTTTCCCCTTTCCCAAGCTCTCTCCATTTCTCTCTTTATTGATTCCCCTATACCCATCTCTCCCTTTTCTTCCTCCTTTTCTCTGCATTCCCATCCCTTTGCCGCTCTCCATCTCCCCCCACCCCCCATCTTCCTCTTCTGCTCCTATCCTTTCCATTTTTCACCCTCCCCCTTCCCCTGCACTCCTCCGTCATTGCCCTGCGTCCGTGTGTTTCCGTACGGGGAAGTAGGTTATTGTGCCACGCTGGAGACTGTCACAGAGACAGCCTCCTTCTCCCGGCACTTCCTGCATGGCGGAAAGAGGGAGGGAGAAAGGGGGGGGGGGAGGGGGCTGCACCGCACGCAGCGTTACCATAGAAACTGTGATAGACGATGTGAAGCGGGCATTGATTTTATCAAGGCTGGGGGGAGGTAAGCCTCATGTCGGATGGTGGCTCGTAAAAAATGGCTGCAGTTGTTTGTCATCCATAAGAGGTGGAGACATGCATGTTTGTCTTTGTATCTTTCTGGTTCTTTTTCATTTCAAAATACAAAATGGAAAAAACAACTGAGCGCTATAATACATTCTTTTTCGTTGTTTCTCTGCGTCTCTCTCTAATGTGCATTTCTTTCCAATTTTAATAACCCTTCAAACACTCACTCCTTTATCTTTGCAGCTGTCACACTCTTTCTGTGCAACCGTTGGATCTCCTCTCATCCATAAAGTCCTTTGTCTATTTATTGTCCCTTTTTGTTCTCACCCATGTAAGTGGCCATATTACCGGTTGCACACCAGCAGAGTGCTCACTTGTGCTGTGTTAAAACGTCTAGTGCAGAACAACCGAATGAAGTTTGTCTCCAGGATCTATTCATCTACAGCAAAGCGCTGCTTGGATTTTATCCAATTCTATGAAACGACACAGTAGACGTGACCTAGTCAGTCAAATACATTTCTATGAGGTAATGCTACTTCAATTAGTTTGAAAGATATTAAAGACTATATCCTGAATTTCCCAACAGGGATAAAGTGTAATCTTATCTAAGATGGCTAATATTTTGTGATATTTACAAGCTGTCCCTCAGTATTTTTAGATATGAAATATTTGTTGTATCTCATTATAGTCATTCTTGGATGTCAGGTCAGTTGGAACTAGCATGACCTATGACTTTGAATAGAGACGCACATAGCACATGACGGTTATATAAAGATTATGTGCTAGGTGTAGCCCATATAAACAACACAGGCAGAGACCGAAAACAACACAAATTTCTATCACAAGTTTGAGTAAAAAAAAACAAATATAGAGAGCACACTGCAGTTTTCCAGAAATCTGGTGGTGCCTTTGGTGTTATCTTTTTTATATTTTCCAGCAAATTATGTTTGGAAAGATGAAACTGCAGCAGAGAGAGAGAGAGGCAGGGAGAGAGTGAACCAGAGATATCTAGAGATGTTTTTCCAGCGCTAAGCTCCTCTTAGCTAACCTCACTGCTGGGCAACCCAAATATTCTTATGATAAATATTCTAAAGTCATATTGAGACCATCCATTAACACCAAACACCACTATGGTCTCTATAGCCTTTCAACTCATAGTCTATTCTTCTCTCTGTCACACCTCTCTTTTTATCATCCCAGTTCAAACCTGTAACAACATGACTCCAAGCCCCATCACCCTCTCCCACAGCGTTACCTCATCCCTGATTGGGTGCTGATGACATCAGCAAAGCAGGTGTATGTGACCTGGCACAATGCATAATTTACCATATATTGCACGTGTGTGTGTGTGTGTGTGTGTGTGTGTGTGTGTGTGTGTGTAGCTCTTATCCATAATGCATTGCAGCACAGCATGCTTATGGGTACTTCCATTTCAAAATGGTTTCCTTCTCCCTATCAAAGTGCGGCAGTGACCTCCCACCATAGTATGCGTGTGTGCATCACTGGCATGGCATGATGGCATGTGTGTTCATTGAACCTATCCCCTCCCCCTCCCCCTCTCCCTCTCTCCCCCCCATACCCCCCCCCCCCCCCCCCCCCCCCCACACACACACACACACACACACACAATACTCCATCCGACAGTTGATCATGAACAGAGAGCCTGTTCCAGCTGTGAAAAAGGTCAGGTTCCAGGAAGGTCAGAGAAAGTGCTGCCATGCGGTGTTGCTACTGGTTACGAAGGACACATTGAAAAGAGAGGACAGTGCTTCTTGTGTTGCCGGGGAATCCCCTCTTGGTGGGATGCTACAAAATGAGCTCGTATGGATTCTATAGGACCAGAATTGCATGGGTAAATGGTGTGGAACAACTAGTTATCAGTAATATAAGTGTTTAGGGTAAGATAGATACATGGAAGGGAGTTTGTTAATGAAGAGATGTGACCAATACACACAATACAAAAAGCTCTCAAAATTCTTATATGCAGGCCTGGGTGTATTTTAGCAATGAATGAAAACACTGCAACATCACTATGTGTAGCATATTTTGTTTTCTTACTCAGGCTTACTATGCTGGGTGGGTGAATGAATAAATCAATGAGACAGGGAGGATTAGGGTTAGCTGACTGAGATGCATGACTGCATGGACTTTGGTATGTGATGTTAGTGAAGCTAAATAAATAGCTTGAAGCCCACTCTTGCCTTGTACTGTCTTGCTGTCTTGGACTCTGATCATCACTGACCAATTTACTTTACCCTGAACTACCTTTCTTCCTTCACACCTAGCCTCACATAGACTCTGTACCTGGGGCCATTCTGAGACACACTGGGGCCCCTGCTGGAGCTCCATAGAGCCAGAAAAGAGCCTCATATCCTAAACCACTCCTGTATTCCTGACTTTAAATCACACGTAACATAACTTATTTCGGCATCAAATTAAATTATTTTTCTAAAACCTACACCTGAAAAGGTATGCCATAATGTCCAAATTGTAAGATGGAATGGTTCAAACCATTTCTAATCCCTGAATTCCATTCACATTCCAGTCGATCATCATCCTATGATTAATGGAGTTATGTCATTGGATGGTAGTTGGCAAGACATGTAGTATTACCTCTACTCTCAGTAATTGAGAATTAAAAAACAGCAGCTCTAAAACTGCAAATGTAGGCTATGTATATTTATCTTCTAACAGGACCCCAATATATGATATATAACAAGTTCTCAACAGAAAGCATAGATCTTAGAGGCAGACAGATACACAACGAACACACACGCACACACACACACACACACATACACACACACATACACACACACACAGAAAGGGATGGAAAATGCATTAACATGTCAGGGTAATAGCTACAATATGTTGGTTTCAAACTCAATGAAGTTTAAGAATATCTTCAACAGATGTTGAGAAGTCTTTTAAGTAATCAAAAGTACTGTGTGTGTGTGTGTGTGTATGTGTGTGTGTGAGTCTGTGTGTGTGTGTGTGTGTGTGTGTGTGTGTGTGTGAGCGTGTCTGTGTGTGTATGTGTGTGTGTATGAGTCCGTGTGTGTGTATGTTTCTGTTTGTGTGTTTGTGTGTGTGGTTGGGTGTGTGTGTGTGTGTGTGTGTGTGTGTGTGTGTGTACTATCTCGCCAGCCATCAGCATGCCCGACTGCAAGATATTTCAGCTTGAGGGTACCCCTAGCTTTGAGAGAGACAGAGGCGTAACGTATGCGCTTTGTGAAAGGTGACTCGTTTGAGTTTTCAATGATTTGGCTGATTAGGATGTTTCACATTTTTGTCCCTCAGTCAAATGAAAGTCACCTTCCCGGCATCAGTGT
>JACYXH010000091.1:2522500-2525000 GCA_026745465.1 Lota lota | reverse complement strand
TTTTCTGTGTTAACGCATTTAACAGGTCATTTTCTTCACAACAGATGGTGTGGGATTCTAACTTTGTGTGGCTGGTGCTATTATACTGGTCATTGGGAGATTGTTTTTTTGTAACAAAACCTCACCCAGTTTTCCAAGAGCATACTTGTTTGGCTGGTTGTCCCTGTCCATTGCACAGGCAAAACTGCATAAATGTGAGAAAAATAACCTTGCATTGTCAGATTGCACAACAAAGCATATTACAAGCTCTATCTATTACACAGCTGAATGAGAGTATTCGTGCCATTGCTTGTGTGTTTGTGTGTGTGTGTATCTGTGTATGCGCGCTTCTCTTGAAATGAACAATACTAAACTGTGTCTTCATAAACCAGAGTGTGTGTGGGCAGATTAGAAAGAGAGAGGTGTGTGTGTGTGTGTGTGTGTCTGTGTGCGTGTGTGTGTGTGTGTGTGTCTGTGTGTGTGTGTGTGTGTGTGTGTGTGTGTGTGTGTGTGTGTGTGTGTGTGTACGTGTTTTCATATGGATAATAAGTACACCTTTTCACATTCCTTCAGAGAAAATGAAATATGAAACACTGAAAGCTTGTCCATACCTCAGGGATGTGGGTTAGTGAGTTTTGGCAGTTTGTGATCTTTCGATGAGTTGTGCCATGTGTAATGTCCATAGTGATTGGCTTTTCTAAATGAGACTATGCTTATTATTTTGAATGTCTAATATCCAAACTTATCCCCAACTTCATTATCTGTTCAGTAACTAAAAACATAAATTCCTAACATACAATATCTTACTTTCCTAACTATCTGTTGCATAGTATCTAACCATGTCTAATCTAGAAAAATAAACCAACTACACTTTTTAGAAACCTAACCTACATTCAGCGGCACCTGAAACTATTGCTGTATCAGCTAACCCAGTAAACCCAATACAGATTCCTGTAGCATGTGTGTGTGTGTGTTTGTGTTTGTGTTTGTGTGTGTATTTGCGTGTGTATATGTGTGAACGTGTATGTTTGTATGTGTGTGTGTGTGTGTGTGTGTGTGTGTGTGTGTGTGTGTGCTTGCATTCATGTGAGTACTATGTGTCTGTATGTGTGTGAATGTGTATGTGTATGTGTGTGTGTATGTGTGTGCTTGCGTGCATGTGTGCACATGTCTGTATCTGTGTGTGTGTGTGTGTGGATGGCCATGTGCTTCAAGGGCCTTCAGTACACACTGGCACTTCATTTTAACAACTAACAGCTGGATGGTTAAGGTTGTCTTTACCAGAAACGTTCTTTAAAATATTGATATGCCTTGGAACTCAAACGAGACAAGCAACGGAAATTAAAAGTTTTTTCAGCATAGAAGGTAAATATTCATACAATAGAAATCATTAACAGGACCACATGTTACTGTGATAATCCCAATATTGTATGATATGCATATGATCCGCCCGCAACTTTGGCTGCCGGTGGTGTTTGAACTTCACAGAGAGAGGAGGGGAGGAAAGAATGGGGGAGAGGGAGGAGGGAGACGGGAGTGGGAGAGGAGGAAGGGGCAGGAACTCCGGAAGGGGGAGGGGCCGGGAACAGGTTGCAGGAGCCCGTCTGGCGTTGTGGAGGGTTTTGTCCTCTGTGGCGAGAAACGTGACTGAGACTGAGACAGGGTGGACCCTGTTGGATCGGACCAAAACACAGAGGGCGGTTGCCTCAGGAATGGCTGCTATGTGTTTTTGAGTGGACCTGGTAGACATGGGAGGCATGTTGGAGCCCCGGTTCCTGTAAACTGAGGGGGATTAGCTTGACCCGTGTGACTGTGCACAATCTCCGCCCGGGTCCGGGTCGGACCTAGTAGACCAGCACCATGGGATCTGTAATGTGTAAGTGAATGTATTTTATCTTTTTATACTTCTACTGTTTTTTTACATGGAATGATTGTTTGAATGGTTCACTATTTATCGCTCCAAACACTAACCATATGTGAGTGATCCTTCTATTTCGGTGAACATAACATAAACATTCTTCTTGTTATTGAGCACTTCACAAGTAAGTATTTTATCTGTATCGGAGAATTGAACCCATGACCCCATAGCACGGCTAGGGGCTGTTGCCAAGCAGCTCTCTCTGTGCAACTCTCCCCTGGAACTGTGTTTAACAGGGTTGTGTATGTGTTTCTCTAACTGTGACCCAATAGAGTAGAGCAAGTCATTAGCTTGTTTCAGCTTATGAGACTTTTTGGACTGGAGGCCTTCCAGTTATATGGTAACCTAACACAGGATGGCTAAACCGGGACGTGAGACTCGAAGGATTGTGATAATGTGCAGATTTGAGAAACCACATTTGCCATTGCAACGCAGAAGCTGACCTTTTGTAACGTCTGTTTTTGGTGTATTCCCTCCGTCCCCTGAGTGATGATTATATAATATTATGGCATAACCAATGTCCCAAGGATATGTTAGTCTCTCTTTCTCAGGATGTGGGAATTAATTAATGCGCAAGTAATTTACTTTGAGCTGGACTGACTG
>JACYXH010000091.1:2250000-2512500 GCA_026745465.1 Lota lota | reverse complement strand
ACCAGGAGTAGCCTCCTGTTGCATCACTCTGTAGACTATGTTCCTGGATAGACTCACAACCGGCCAAAAGTCGTACAGGCCTAAACTGTAGTATTTAGCCTACTTCTATAGCTATAGAACTACAGGTGGTTTATTTATTCCCATGACTTTTGTGGAATGGAACGGCTGAAACATTTGGTTATATATTTGGTTTGACGATTATGCATATGTAGCCTTTTTGTTATTCTGTTAAAACTTAAACGGTTATTGTTCCCAAAAGGACCAAAATCAGATTAGATTGTTATATAATGTTTGAGGGTGTTGGTGTGTGTGTGTGTGTGTGTGTGTGTGTGTGTGTGTGTGTTTGTGTGCGTCTGACTATGTGTGTCTATGTGTGTGTCTGTGTGTTAATGTAAGCAAGTGTTTCATTAAGTCATGTTACTCAAATTACAGCATTACAAGCGATGATGTCTGTCAGACATGTGAGATTGGTAAGGTCTTTGACGGAGCGTGTGAATGTGCTTTGGTCTAGGCCTAGACTTTATGGATATATTCCAGTCATGGATTGACTAGTTTGAATAAATAATGTGTAATATCATGCTAAAATGGAAACAGGGGGATTGTTCCAGAAGCTTCATTGATCATTGCTAGCCCCGTTCTCAAAGGAGGGTTGGATATAAGGTTTTCTTGATCCAGTCTTTTATGGCCGCTGTTGTATTTTATTGTCCCCTCTTTTCCCTCTTTGCCTCTCACACTTACGTTCTTCTTCTCACCTTGCTAATTCCTTGTTTTTTTTTCCTCTCTCTTTCTTTAATTCGTTTTTTGGTAACAGTTTGCAATAAGGGTACATTAATTAACCATTAAGTAACATTAGTCAATGCAGTAATAAGCATTAACTGACAGTTAATTTACTTAATGAAGTTACCTAATGGTCTAGTAATTATTTACTAATGGTGTAAATAAATAAATAAATATCCCAAATATAGAAAAATATATATAAACCCCAAAATAACATTTTTTTATAATACCATGCCACCCCGTGCCCCCCTTTCAGACCCGTAATGTAAATATTACACCAAAAATAACGTTTACATTATTTAATAAACCCCAACCCTAACCCACTACGAAGGATTGGAGATGGCGTGCCAGTGTAGCCAGAGTAACTTTAACTAACAAGAACTGAACTACAATACAAAACCCTAACCCTTACCCACTACCCCTAACACTTACCCCTATGCTTATGCTAAATAATCATGCTTATGACTTCATTAACCAATATTAATGAATGGTTAATTAATTACACACCTTGTTGTAAAGTGTTACTTATTTAGTCTGTTCATCAAATGTTTTTTTTCCATATCATTGATGGTCCTGCCCCCTTCTTCTTGTTACTTAATTAAGTAAAAATGGTTGGTCGGTTCTTATAATGTATACATGGTGTGTACTCCATCGGTTCCTTCATGTGCTGCGACAGATGACTCTGTGATTAATAAAGCAGACTAGGGTATTTTCACACTGTCATGTCAATTTCTTTATGAGATATTGCGTCTAGGACAAATGAGACTTCGACTAGAAAATGTACCTATTCAATGTATGCATACACCAGTCTCCTCTCTAGTAGAGTGAGCCCAGAATACAGTTTCACACAGCCTTTTAACACAGTTTCACCCCCTCCCTGCAATGTATTTGTCCATACATCATGTAAGGGAAATGTTACATACAGGAGTTTTTCTGGTATAGATAAGATGGTTGTGACCATTTCACCTAAGGCAAAAGGTTAACAAAGGGGAACTAGATAACACCAGTTAACAGATGGTGTGGCTACATAACACAACCTGAAGAAAAGAAACCTTAAATTATTAAAACTAAACAACATATGGATTTTCCATCACGACACACTCACACACGCACACACAGACACACACACATACACACGTACACGCACACATACGCACAGGCACACACACAAACACAAAAACAGACGAAGATGCAATTTCAAGGCAGGTTCATAGTCATCTTTATAATCATGAGTTATCTTATAAAAGCGCTTGTCACGGACACACAAGAACAGGCATACAAAACGGCTGATGCTGCAGTTGGGAAGTAGCACACACTTAGAATATAGAAACATCTATAGGGAGGGCAAGTAAAACTTTCCCTGCTGGTTGCGCTTAAACTCTCTTGGGTGAAAGGCAAAAGTATGCTGTAGTCCAAAACGAAAGCCAGTCCGCATTCATATTTAAGTTTAAAGGGTTTGTATCTAGTGTTTATTTCTTATGTGCCTGAAGTGAAATCCTAAATGACATTTTTAAGAAGGCTGTTTTTTAAACGGAGGGTTACAAAAATAAAAACAACTACCATGATTTCCTAGCATCGTTGCCTCAATGTGGTACCGCATGTTGCTGGCTAGCTTTCTTCCGCATGTGTACTGGTGTTCTTCAGTTCTAAGATTGCTTTTTATGCAAATGTTCAACCAAATAAATGAATACATGCTGTAGCCTACATTTAAAGAAGTGGAGTGTCTTTACTGGCTACATATTTTACTACGTAGCTTGGAAGAGACAAAAATGGCCGAATCATGCATTTATGTAGTCCTGGTAAAACAGAATTAAAAAGTCTACCTTAACCAAAACCACATGGAAACGCATGTTTTTTTGATACCTTGGATGATACCTTCATCCACACCTTCATCCATACATTATTACTGTATCTATCTGAAGTGGGTTGTTACTCACCACATGAAAGTTCACCATACTCCCATGAACACAGAGGAACGCGTGGGTTTACTATATGGCAGGTGACTATATGGCACTATATGGCAGGCTTTTACCTTCTCCCTATCTAGGAGCAGCAAAGGGTCACGTATTCAAGTATCCGCTACTGTACTATATAGCCTACATCCAACAATACTATGTCACACGTAGCATGTGCTACTATCCAACTCTAACTCACCTTCATTATGCCCTGCTGCTACTGATGCAGTTTTATGCATGTATCAACCCCAAGCCAAACTATCTGGAAGTATCTGGTTTCATTGCTTATATTGTATCTAACCAATAAGTATTACAATAAAGCACATTTATCACACACACACATATATATATATATATATATCTCAAGAGTTGTTATATGAAGATAAAGTCTCTTAGCAGCCAGAGTTGGTAAACTCTGCTTATCAATATCTAACATGCAGTACTGATAGTTGGAAATGTGGGTTTGATACAAGACTGATACAAATTAGTTGTACTAGTTTTTGCCCGGTCTATGACTTTACTTTCTTCGCGAGTACAGACCATGCCTTCAACATTGTGTATTGATGAGGAGGATGTCATGCACTTCAAGGACAATACCAATCTGGGTGATCCAACCATTGGAGTCGTCTCTCCTGGCTTCAGTGAGGCGTCCGTTACCAACTGCATTTGGCCAAATGACTACTATGGACTACGATTACTTGTACCGATTCTGCTTAAGAACATTAAGCCTGTGCACGCCTGCTGTGAATGTAAACAACTGCAACTTTGTCTTTGCGATAAGACATTTTGTGACGCACTCGTATAGTGATTCACTGTTACTTTGTCCACAAACTCCGTTCTCACAGACGCACATTGATTAAAGGCCGTAAGTGCTATCTTGCCATTGTTTAAATCTATGTTAAATGCCCTTCGACGGAATCGGTATATGGAAGTCGTTTTGCCAAATGATATTGGTAACGGATGTTCAGTGAAGCCAGGAGAGACAGTTAAGATGGTTTGATCACCCAGACTGGTGTGGTCCTTTGAGTTTTACTGACCCTGCTAATTGTATTGCGGTAAATCACAGCAGCAGCAGCAGGACAATCATCGATCCCATCTGTGTTTGTGGAGCTTTGCCTCGTGTGCGTATGGGCTTACAAGCGCTTTGAGCACGTTAGCATGGTGTTTACCTCTCTCTCTTGCTCTCTCTCTCTCGCTCTCAGATGAGATCATGCAGCAGGAGATCAGGCCCCTGCTGGCTGTGGACATCATCGAGCAGCTGCATCGCCAGTTTGCCATGCTGTCAGGTACGTGACAATCACTGATAAGCGGATGGTTCGGATAGTTTTCTCTCTTTCTTGCTCATTCCATTTAACACACTCGGATAAGTGCACAGAGTTATTGCACCACACTTTGGTGACATATTGTAATGTCAGCTGTAAAGTGTTCTGTGCCATCTCACCGAAATAACGTACACAATTGATGATTCCAAGTCATTGCATCCCTCATAAAAAAAAGGTAAATTAATAATTTGAACAATGAATAGCATGTGAGCAAATAAATAAACATCAAAATAAACCTGCAATCTTTGCATCAACTATCATCATCAACATGGTGGTGCATTGTGGGCCATATTGTTTTCCAGTAGCTGTAACATCAGTGTGGATAAAGTGCACAACTGCATTGGTCTATTACTAAACGGATACTTGGGCACTTACCCTTACGTGCATTACAGTTCACTTCAGTGGCTAATCGGTCAATAGGGGATAACAATAACCTAATATAATATAACGTAGTTATAATATTACACTTAAACAATATAACAAGCTCTTATTGTTAACTAGGTTAGTGTAGTCATGGCAGTGGGGGTGGAAGAGGAGGTGTGTCACAGTTTAGGACAATTCTCAACTCCAGTTAACCCTGTGGTTCACAAGAAAATTATCAGCACAGCTCTTTCCGGAGCGAAGATACGTGTATGTGTGTTTGCATTGTGTCAGTGTTCAAGACACACAGACTGGGCAGAGCGCCTGGTTGAGATTCTGGTGTATTTGGTGTTCTGCTAACCACCTCAGCAATAGCTTCACACACCAAATCACAATGTTTTTTGGCTAAAGTACAGTAGCCGATCTTTTCCTCTTGTGCATCTGGACTGCCTCATGGCAAAATCCCAGTCTGTTGACCTTACATGGCCCTTGTGAATGCAGGAAGCTTTTATGTATGTGCTTGTGATCTCATGAATTCACGCGCAGGGAGTAATGACCGTAAGAAAAGGGCCTATCCGAAACAGACCTTTGAGAGTGAATTCTGTATGTTTGTTTGTGGGAAAATTAGGGTTATACTGTATGAGGGGAGATGATGTGATAAGGGTCATTGCTTAGTATTATTATAGTTTCACAGTTCTACAAGGGCCTTGGACTGAAGGCCAATCTCAGCTCCAGTTTCACATGTTTGTCTGTTTACCTTCCAGGCATGCAGATGGGGCTTGTGAATGGGATGTGTGGGCAATCAGCAGAAATATATTGCAGACTCAAAGCAAAAAAGACAGACAGAAAGAGATTGCATTGAATTTCCCGCCTTGGAAATATTATCTTATCATTGTATTACAATATCTGTAATTTAACAGTAGAGAAATGGAGGGCTGACAGAAGCTTGAAAGAGATTGATACTATAAATAATGACATATTTCTAGGATATTGTCTGAAATAAGTAGAAATAAACATTGTTTAAAAAATATAAATACAAATGTTTGAACCCTTTGCCACTTTTAACAATTTATTTGTGTCAATGTATTTCAATGGATGTCTTTATCCTTGCACAAACCACTGGAAAGGCTAAGTTAATAAGCTCCATGCTGCCATCTAGTGTTTACTGTATGCAAACAGCATGGATTTAAAATAAATAAATCATATTTTAAGTATACCTCATCTACATGGGGTGTATATCTGTCTTCTTCAATATTTGTTCCTGGGATGTTTAAAAAAAATACATATGTATTTCTTCATATGTATTTCTGTAGGAGGGCGAGGCAAAGATGGCGCCCCCATTATCACGTTCCCAGAGTACACCGATTTTACCGATCTGCCTGATGACGACTTCCTAAATGTGGTCACCTATCTGACCAGCATTCCCAGGTAAGAAATATTTTCAAATCAACATTCAAGGGACATCAGTACATCATCGATCCATCCATCCATCTCCTGTATTTGAATGTCCTAATGGCTTTGCTTTATGTCGCCCATTAAAGATGGCGTCTGTCCGTCTGTTCTGTCTTTCTGTGTGTCAGTACTGCAAACAAGGGTTGGTTAATTGTCTTTGATTGCTTCCCACTGTCTGTAGCCTGGACGCTGCCAGCATCGGCTTCGTGATCATCATTGACAGAAGGAAGGACAAGTGGACCTCCGTCAAGGCCTCCCTCACCAGGATAGCTGTAAGCATCGTTCTGCTACCACCCACACACACACACACACACACACACACACACACACACACACACTTGAGTGTCACTTTGTGTGTCGAGGTCGGGCACTTCACACCATCACAGCGTTTAGAGAGATTAACTTCAACTCTGTCAAAGGCTGACCAGTTGTTATGATCTTTTTCTAACTTAACTAACAAAAAAAAAATGTTTTTAGTTAATTATGCTATCACACTGTGCAAACATACAAACACACACTTAAGCTCGGGGGATGGCTCCCACACAGCAGGCTACAAGAAACTATACACAAAACTACACATATTTCATCTGGACATTTTTCAAATATACACATTAAAATGACACATTTAAACTATAAACATTTCAATTATACACTTTTGAACTATATACTTTAAATCATGCACATTTAAACTATACACATTTCATCTTTCCACATTTCCATATTCCATATTGATTCCATATCCATTCCATATGATTGATATTTCTGGATGGTAGACCAAATGGATGGATGGAAGAATGAATGGATGGAAGAATCAATTGATGGATATAGTGATGAATATATAGAAAGATGGATGGAAGATGAATGCACAAGTGAATGGAGGATTGAATGAATGGATAGATGTATAGATACATGGATGGATAAATACATGGATAGATGGATGATTGGATGGATAGTTTAGGAGACGTGGTTGTAATCTACAGGCTGATCTGTGTTTTACAAAGGGAGCGTTTCCTGGGAATCTCCAGCTGGTGCTGGTGTTGAGGCCGTCCAGGTTCTTGCAGAGGGCCATAGCCGACATTGGCATCAAGATGCACAGGGACGACTTTAAAATGAAGGTACCGGTAAGCATGTTTTGGTACCAATCCTGTATTAAAAACATAATTCAATGAATTGCATGTATGCCACCTTTCTTCGTTCTTCACCTTGCAAAACCCATTCCCTACTTTGTGACTCATGTTTGAATACTCCGCCACACATAGAATGCCTTTGTGGTGGCATTTGCTTAAATATATATAATAAATAAATTATATAAAAAATAACAAAACCAATTTATCAGAGCTAGAGCTGACATTTATATGATCTGTTATCTATCAATAGTTTGTGAATTGTTGATTGCATATTATATTTTCTATACTCTTTTGTGGATAATAAGGGTCTATAAATCTATAAGTTTGTGACAAAGGCGATTGTGTGGTCACGATATATATATCATCAATTTCATATTATGCGTTTGTATGCTTTACCTTTGCTGTTAATCATTTCTAAGTTCTTTTTTATGGCCGTTCTTAACTAAATACCAATGTTTTTACATTTATTAAGAGATTGCTTGATAAGACACTGTTTGTTTGTGTGTGTGTGTGTGTGTGTGTGTGTGTGTGTGTGTGTGTGTGTGTGTGTGTGTGTTTGTGTGTGTGTGAATTGCAGATTGTGATGCTCAACTCGCTGTCGGACCTGCACGGCTACGTGGATAAATGCCAGCTGACCTGTGAGCTCGGAGGAAGTCTAGACTACTGCCACAGTCAGTGGATCCACCACCGTACAGTGAGTCCATGAAGAGTGTATGTCCACCACAATGTGACTTTGCTGGGATTCACTGATGATTCGCTAATGAATGAAAGACATGATTATATCTCAATTTCTCAGGTCTACTGACTGCAGGCTAACAGTGAAACATCGATAATCTCTATTTAAAGTCATTCAGGAAATCAACACTATCTGCAGATGCTGAATGTTTAGGATTTGAAATTGACTGTAAAAAGGTCAGGCATGGGTCGTGTTCAATGTGACAGGCACATACCTAAGTCGCTTTTAAACAGCCCTTCTGGTTGATAAGAGACAGGATTCAAATTGACCTCCGCACCAACCTGATGCAGGCCATCGAGAACTTTGCAGTGACAGTGAAGACCACAGCCAAGATGCTGCAGAAGTTTGGGACGGACCTGGCAGAAACGGAGCTGCCCAATGACGTCCCTTGCACCAAAGACCTCCTGGCCGCACACACCGAGAAACACACCACGCTCAAGGTGCATTGAAGGCTTCACACATTCACACTCAATCAGGTGCACACGCGCACACATGCACACATGAAAGCACACATGAACGCACACACCACATGTGCACACAGACACGTACGCGCACTCACACGTTTTATGCACAAAAAACGATGCCGATCATTCATGTCAATATAGAATGTGTGTGGAATTATTTGAGTATCAATGTTTTTGACTAAGAATTGCATGGAATATTGCCTGTATATGCAATGTGTGTATATGAACACATAGAGCTACTAGTATAGACTGGATTACACTTACATGACCACATGTCCATAGTGGGCCTTTTTGGGATACAAGAAATGACATGAGAACCCCATGTTTCTTTTGTTCTTTTTGTATAGGATGAATTGAAACTAGCACTAAAGCAGGGAACGACATTACTTGGTTGTATAAAAGAACAGTCAGCCAAATCAGAGAGCCACAAACTCAACCCAGACGAAATAGAGAACCAGACCACCGTAGAAAGGTAAGGGACCCTGAAGGGCGTTTTTCTCTATCAACCACCCCCCCCCCCCCCCCCACCCACAGATAAACCATTACATATTGAAAAGGTTAAAGTGCTGCCATGTGTTTTTCCCATTCATACACCAGGCCAGCTGGTAGCACCCACAAGGTGTACCACTGGATACTTTGTCACCGAATGGTTGACTCAAATATACCCAGACTGTGTGTGGATTCTAATTATTAGACTTTGATTTTGTTCCTGGGATTAGTTTACCGCTTATTATCTGCCATTTTATTGTTCTAAGCCCTAATGATCCTGCATACAAACAGATGAATCTCATGCTAGTATAAACAGTGAGTGGTTTCCCATAAAATATGTTTACGTGTGTGTGTGTGTGTGTGTGTGTGTGTGTGTGTGTGTGTGTGTGTGTGTGTGTGTGTGTGTGTGTGTGCGTGTGTGCGTGTGTGCGTGTGTGCGTGCGTGCGTGTGTGCGTGCGTGCGTGCGTGTGTATTTCTAGGCTGTTAGCCCAGCTGGACGAGACAGAAAATGCCTTTGAGCAGTTCTGGTCCAAACACCATCTGAAACTGGAACAGTGTTTGCAGTTGCGACACTTTGAACAGGACTACAGAGAGGTGAAACTAAAAGTCTGCACTTTGTGTGTGACCACTCTGCCTTTCCTCTGTCCACAGTCACTTTCACATAAACACGTTTGTTATTGAAACTGTAGAGTTTCGCATCAATGGGACGTTAGTGCAACTGCAAACAGAATACACCCAAGTACGCAAACATTGTAGGCAAGACAAAAAAGGAGGAAACAGAACTCTGAATTGAATCAACGTTTAGATGTTTTTCCAGTTCTACCTTGAATTACTTTTACAGGTAAATCCTGTACCCATCAGAGCACGGGCGTGTGTTTAAGTGTACAAAGATCTCCTGGGTGTGTGTGGTGAAGGCTGTGCAGGTCCAACCTTTGTTCATTGATTAATCACTGCACAACAGGATTGCAGCCTCACCGAGACCCAGGCTGTGTTCCAAATCACATACCTTTTATTTTGACTTGTAGTTCCTTAGTGCAGCTACCCTTACAAAGTATGCACTGTTGCACACAGTATGCATACAATTGGGACATACAACAGGTGATTCCACTGGTTAGCACACCTGTAGTGCCACCCATCCACTTCCGCGGGCTCAGTCGATGGGATATATCTTCTGCTGCGCAGAGGATTGTGGGACAGAATAGCCAAAATAAAAACTGCTGGCTTGTACTGCGAAATGCGACCGGATGTAGAACATCCTGGTATTTTTGGCATACTGCATTTTCCATACTATGTATTGGGACATAGTAAATCTTTTTCTGGCATACAGAATAGTATGGTAGTGTGGTATTGGAATGTAGGACCAGAGTAAATTCAGTCTGAATCGGGCCAGGTGAGGCTTCTTAAATTCAGTCATCAACCACACATATTCCACAGCTACTTAGCCAGGAGGGAAAATAGACTCCAACTATTACAGCTTGAATAAATATGTTGCATAGCAGTTTTCATTTCCATCCCATTCCTTATGGTCACATCTAACATGTCTTGTTCATGCAACTTATATACATCACACCGATAGATTTCCACCTCATAATTAAGGTCGGAATTCCCTAAATTCCCCGGGTTCCATAAATAATGTGGAGTTTCACGTCACCTAGGTGCCACCTAGGTGACTTTCCCCAGGCTCCTCCAAACAATTGGACAGAGGGTGATGTTGAAAGACCGGTTTATTGCAACGGTTGAGTAAAATGATACACACAGATGGTGCTCCATACTGCCATGTAGGAGAGCTCTCCTTGAGTGTGTGTGGTGATGGCTGGTTTAACCCGTGCACACTGATTGCTCAACGTGCAACAGGTGTGCAGCCTCACCCAGCTCCAGACTCCAATCAGTCTGACTCAGGCCAGGTGAGGCTGCTTAAACCAGCCACCATCCACATACCCCCAACACCAAATTGAAGCTGGGGAGAATCCACAGCTTAAGCCTACTTTCCCCCCCACCACCCCCATCCAAAAAAGAAATACATAAACCAGACTCTGACCCATGGTTACCATACCTAAAATAAAAATCCTACCCCATAGTCCCCACACCTCCCCAGGGTGACCCGCCAACCCACCCTCCCCCTCCATGCTGGAGACACGGAGGCCTGGGCTGCTGCCTTGACTGGCGGAGGTCTCGGCGGACTTGGCCATTCCAGCGCTGTCTGGACGGGCTGGCGGAGGAGTCGGCTGGGCTGCGGCGCTGGCTGGATGCTGGGGCGGTTAGCCACAGACGGTTGCCCGTGGCGGTTGCTGAGCTGCCTCCGCCGCGCCGTTGGGGAAAGGGATGGTGTTGGGAGAAGACTGTCCGTTGTCGCTGCTGACGACCCAGTGCACCCCTGGACAGCCTTCCCAACACGGTTTGGTTAGGTCCCACATTGGGCTCCAGTGTAGCAATAACCATTACTACATGACTACCATTACTAGTCACCTAGGTGACTTTCCTCAGGCTCCTCCAAACAATTGGACAGAGGGTGGTGATGTGGAAAGACCGGTTTATTGCAACGGTTAAGTAAAACGATTCACGCAGATGGTGCTCCATACTGCCATGTAGGAGCGCTCTCCCTGAGTGTGTGTGTGGTGGTGGCTGGTTTAACCTGTGCACGTTGATTGCTCAACGTGCAACAGGTGTGCAGCCTCACCCAGCTCCAGACTCCAATCAGTCTGACTCGGGCCAGGTGAGGCTGCTTAAACCAGCCATCATCCACACACACTCCCACAGTGCTATACAGTTATCACAATATAGGTATAAGGAAATGTCTAAACAGTTTCACTCGTAACTCACCGTCACTGTATCACTGTAACTAGTGCTTAGCATTCATGTTCACATTGAAACCAGGATAGAAGCATGGTACTAGAAATAATGGAAATAAACACAATACAATTTCAAAAAGGCAAATGAAATGAATAAAATAAGTAAATTATAAATCTTTTGCCTGTCGCTGAGTGTGCTCAGGGTTGGTTAATGCTATATAACAGCATTAATGTATGATTATTTACTCAAATATATTATCAGCATGCGATTCTGTATGCAATTCAGCATGCACACTATTGGCAGAGTCTTGTTTTAGCCTGAACCAAATTATTCCTTCACCATTAGAGGTTGTCCCTTACAAGAACACTGTATTTGGTTAATTATGGTTAAGAGCCTGTTGTGACAAGTTGTTCTTGTTGCTTCTCCTACTCTCTCCTGTTTCTTACATGCAGGTCAAATTATCCTTGGATAGTTTAATGGAAGCGCTTAACGGCCTTTCAGATATCGGGGATTGTGTGGCAAGAGTGGAACATCTGCTGATGGAACTGAAGTCTTTAGAAGAAAAGGCCAAGGTACACACACAACACACACACACACACACACGAGCACAAGCACACGGACAAGGGAGCGCATGCACACATGGGCACACGTGCACACGCCCAGCCAAAGCGCAGCACACATGTGAACAGACACATCGAACACACACTACCTTTTCTCCCGGTTCATGGGGAAATGCAAATATGTACTGATCATGTTGAACAGCTTATTCATATCAATATGTAAATGTTTATAGTTGAACACTTTACCCAAATCCTTACCATAATAGCCATCAGTACACTCTGTTCACAGAGGCATATGTAAAAACAAACAAACACACACACACACACACACAGACACACACACACGCATACACTCACAAAACACTTGGTGCTTGTCCTCCACGCGACGCCTCACCCTGCCACCCCCTTGTCCCATGTCGCCCAATCCAGGCCACGGTGGAGGAGGCCCACCTCCACGCGTCCCACGGCGACCAGCTGATCCAGAGCAACCACTACGCCGTGGACTCCATCAGGCCCAAGTGTGTGGAGCTGCGGCGCGTCTGCGATGACTTCAGCAACGAGGCCCGCAAGAAGACGGACGTCTTGTCCAAGTCACTGCAGATACACTCGGGCATCGATAAGGTGGGAGTGGGAGTGGCAACCACTTGACGCCTGTAGCGTTTCTGCGTTCCGTTGGGTTTGTGTGACGTACAAACAAACAAACAAACAAACAAACAAACACAAACAAAACAATTGGGAAAGAAACACACACATTCTTTCCCAATTGAACTCCTTCATGTTGTCGTTGCAGAGCCATGGGGTTTTGAATGTGTTGTGAATGTTGTAATTGCGTTTGGGTGTGATTTATGCATCACTCCGCCTAATCACTTCATCAATTAACAAATATTTGTCAGATATAAAGCCCTGACTAGAAATCTTTCATTTGTTCCCAAGGAAGTTTCCTGTTCAATTGAAGCAACTAGAAACTAAAGAAGATGAATAGAATTTGAAAGGACAATTTAAACTAAATTAAAAAAAGGGAATGAAAAAGAACACAGCTGTATAATTGCTTTGCGTCTCTCCATCCCACTCACCTGTCCAGGTTAACCAGTGGTGTGAGTCCGGTGTCTTCCTGCTGGCGTCCCAGGCCGTGGACAAGTGTCAGTCGCAGGAAGGGGCAGAGTCAGCGCTGGTGGACATCGAGCGTTTCCAGGAGACGGCGAACAAGAACCAGCTGACGGAGCTCCGGAACATCCACAACCAGTACGAGATGGTGCTCTCAGAAGACGTCAAGGTAACAAACGGAGCCTCAGGCACCCAACTTTCAGGAAAAGAAAGTCCTTGGCGGTGTTTTCAGTCCAAAATCTGGGATTTCAATCTGGATTTGGCATACATGTATAGCCACCAGCTAACAAATGATTGAGATTGCCTGGTTGACCAGTAGTCTGTAACCAGGAAAGGCATGGCCCCGCCTGCCAAGTGCACCCGCCTACACACACAAAACAACAGAACAAGATACCTTGTATATGTGTGCGTTCAAAGTAAGATTTAAAGAATCATAGTGAAATGAATCACATAAACCAAAATACCAAAATTCCCAACTGCATATATGTACTGACCCATCGTCTCCCATACGTCAGGCCAGTGTCCTGAAGGCCCTGAAGAGACTGAAGGATGTCCAAGAGATGTTTGACAAGCGACACGCTAGTCTGAAGAAGCTGTCGGCAAAACAGACCAGGCCTGTGCAGCCCGTGGCCCCGCGCCCCGAGTCTTCCCCTAAGAGACCCCCCTTAAAGAACCAATCCAGGACCCCAGTGGCCCCGCAGTGTAAGTTACCTTATCTTCTCATGAGGCCAAGTGGGGCAGCTTCAGTATTAAAGGATCTGGCCGGTATATTAAGACCCCAGGTTAATTGTGGATTTTTGTTCAACCCACCCCTTTGCGCTATGTAGACGTACAAATCCGAAATCGGGCAATTGCCAAGCCATTCACATGGATTATATTCGACATGAGTATTTAGCAGCTCCCATAGCTTTATCTTTGTTTTGTCCTACCTGTTTGTTTGTGGGCACTATTGGAGAAACGCCCTAGCCAGGGCAGTTCATATGGGCTTACTTGTGTTGGACAAAACAAAGATACAGCTAAACACACAATTTCGCGAGAGGGGGTGTGTTGAACAAATATTATCGCTGATTTCAATCTCGACGTACAATGTCAACAATTAACTGGCCATATTCTTTATGTACAACACTTTGTAAAAGTATGAAATCAGTGCCACAACCGGTTGTCGAGAGAGGCGTATTTTGTATTTTTATGTTTTTGTCTAGGGTTAATATTATCAGTGTCTGCTACCAACTCTGAAGACAAACAAAAGAAACAGAGAACTGAACAGAACTAACCTACATACAAGCAACAATAAACTATTAAAAAACAATTCCAAATACTAAAATGTTTAGTCTAAATTAAAAGAAGAAATCTTGCTGTGTTAAAGGCCTTAAACAAAACTACATTTACTACATTACCCACATTCCTTTCTGTTGTAGCTCTCGCCCGCCGAGCGTCAGACAACTCAAACAGCAGCAAGCTGCCAGCCGAGGCAGACCCCAACAAGAAGAAGAACATACGCAAGGCCAAGGGGGGCATCAAGGTGACCTTTGCCAGTTTAGCCGCACACACACACGTTCATCTGCATTCAAATTGGTAACACAGTACATCAATGACACACAGCTGCCACATTCATTTACCCTGAAATACCTCTGCAAATCTAATTGGTGTGTGTGTGTGTATGTGTGTGTGTGTGTGTGTGTGTGTGTGTGTGTGTTTGTGTGTGTGTGTGTGTGTGTGTGTGTGTGTGTGTGTGTGTGTGTGTGTGTGTGTGCGGGCTTGCGCGTGCATGTACGTGTGCGTGTGTGCCTTTGTGTGTGTGGGCGCATGTGTGTGTCTGTGTGTGTGTGCCAGATTGAGGTGATGCATGAAGCAAGCCAGGGGGGTTCTACGCACGTAGTGGTGTCTGCAGAGACTGAAGAGAGCCTCTCCAACAGACGCAGGTAAGTGAATTTTTTTTTTTAAACACAGACAGACATAACAACACGAACCCAGGAACCTGACCCTCGTACATTCAAAGCAGCGAGAGAGAGAGAGAGAGAGAGAGAGAGAGAGAGAGAGAGAGAGAGAGAGAGAGAGAGAGAGAGAGAGAGAGAGAGAGAGAGAGAGAGAGAGAGAGAGAGAGAGAGAGAGAGAGAGAGAGAGAGAGAGAGAGAGAGAGAGAGAGGGGAGAGTGTCATGAACACCAGGTGTTGGCCCAGTTCTCAAGGTGTGTGAGGTTCTCAATGTTGAGCTGAGAAATGACTTTGTAGCAATATCTGTTACTACACGTCACCTAGGTGGCTGCCACATTCCACCTAGGTGACTTTTGCTGGGCTCCTCCAAACACAAGGACGCAGGGTGGTGGGGTTGCAAATCCAGGCTTATTGTTATTTTGCATATAATGATACATGACCTGGTGCTCCATGTTGCCATGCAGGAGATATCTCTGTGTGTGGTAAGAACTGGTTTAACCTGTGCACATTGATAACTCAATTGATTACTCAATGTGCGCAGGTTAAATCAGATAAACCACAGGTCTGCAGCGTCACCCAGCCCCAGAGTCCAATCAGACTCAGCCAGGTCTTGGGCTGCGTTCCAAATCGCATACTTTTTCTTTTTACTTTTAATACGTAGTGCAGCTACCCTTACAAAGTACGTACTGTTGCACACAGTATGCATACAATTGGGGCATACTACAGGTGATTTCACTGATTAGCACACCTGCAGCATGACAAAAAAGCATGCTGGCTTACATACTGCGAAATGCGACTGGATGTAGTACAACATCCTGGTATTTTTGGTATACTGCATTTTCCATACTATGTATTGGGACATACAAAAAAAAAATTGGCATACTAAATAGTATGGTAGTATGGGTATTGGAACGCAGGGTTGATCTCTTTGCCTGCAGGATCAATAAAGCGATATCCTAACAATGAGGTTTTAAATATAACAATGTTGCATAAAGAAAGCCAAGAGAGAGCGTTATGTACCAAGGAATACAGAAATATCCTTTTTAGTGTGACCTCAGTGACCTACTATTCAGTGGTGAGAGAGAGAGCGAGACAGACATTGAGGTTGGTATCAAGTCACCAGGGAGATTTTACTTAGCACCATGGTGGCAGGAATAAACCATGAAAAGGGTTTTTTTCTGAGTCAGATGGTTTTGGTGCAGAGAGAGAGAGAGAGAGAGAGAGAGAGAGAGAGAGAGAGAGAGAGAGAGAGAGAGAGAGAGAGAGAGAGAGAGAGAGAGAGAGAGAGAGAGAGAGAGAGAGAGAGAGAGAGAGAGAGAGAGAGAGAGAGAGAGAGAGAGAGAGAGAGAGAGAGAGAGAGAGAGAGAGAGAGAGAGAGAGAGAGAGAGAGAGAGCCACAGCCACAGCCACGCACCAGACAAAGATGGAATGCTCCCACATCAAGCAGGGTCTGTGGGGGTTGCGGAGAACGAGACGGAGAGAGAAAACAGGTCGCAATAAATAATTCTTCCCTTTTCCTTGCCAAAAAACCTCCTGTGATGACGATGATGCATAGCCTTGTCATAATTACTCACCTCCCTGGCTAAGCAGCCGCTTCTAACAAAGAAATAGTACATCGGAGTGAAACGGGTGGAAGTTAAACAAAGAAACCATTTCTTTTAATGATTTGATGAAATGACTGTGTGCTCCCGTTCATTTGAGACACTTCTTCCTACCCTCTGTATATTCACCTAGACGTAGAGATATATCACTGGAGTAGCCTGTTGGCTCTGTAAGTGGCAGATATTTACTACAGTTGGAAACTAATAATACAGACTGACGTGGAATAATACAGAGTAAAATTCATAATACAGAGTAATATTTGCTGTGATACAGATGGGGGTATTTGGAATGCTAGTATCATGTGTAGTGATGCGTGATACAGAGGAGTCTTACAAATAACTAACTGTAATGCTTAATTTTCCACCTCTGGGATATGCTTAACTTTTAAATGGCCCTGCTATGTCTCATGACCTGAGTAATATACCTAAACATTATCAGAAAGTAAACTTGTATTTATATATACAGCAACATATGTCTTTCTATATTGTCTTCTATAACGTTGACTCAAATTGTCTACATTTCCCCATCTCAACATAAAAAAAGAGAAATCACAATAAGAAAAGTTGTAAAAGATCGTGGTGGGGGCCCCCTAAAAAACATACCAGTAACTGTCACATGGTTGTTGCTACCCCCCACAAAATAAGGACAATAACAAACAAGTGCAGACATTGTTTAGAACAGGGGTATTCAACTAAAATTTAAAGAGGTCCAGTTAGAGAAAAATTCTTGAAGCAAAGGTCCAGAAGATCATAATGTCTACCTATTTAGTGTGATATATATTTAAGTAGCTTAGTAGTTGTATCCACATCTGCATGTAATCAATACCTGACTGTCAAATCAAAGTAATTCTGTACAATTCAAAAACTTTTTGACAATATTTGTCACGTAACATAGAACTGAACATACAGTATATGTATAACTGCAGATATAAAATAAAACTGTAAAATAAGAGAAAATAAATAAAATGTGAAAATTGTGCCTGTTCAAATAAAGTGCTTAACTTCAGAAAAATAAAATAAAGGGAGAAAAAGCTTGAATTTCCCTTTTCTGTTTCACATCTTGACTCAACAGTCAAACTATTTTACAGATAATACATCTCAACACATCTTAACAGTTGTATCACTTTCTTCCCCTCTTAAATCCCACTCACCCACTTTTTTGCTCAGTGAGAGAATTGAGCTCTAGCTTGTTGTCCTGCCAGGATTTTAAATCTGGGCTTGAATGGGGTCAGGGCCGTTCTCATACACATGTGGAGGTGCTCATTGGTGAGCCTGGAACGATATTTAGTTTTGATGATGTTCATTGTGGAGAAAGCTGCCTCGCAGTTGTACGTATGTGCTGCCAAACATGGTCAAGACGTACAGGGCTACTTTCCTCAGACCTGGGAAAGCTGTCTCAGAGACCATTTGGAGCCAGAAAGTGGAAGGGTCAGTTCTTACAAACTGCTCTTTCAGGGCCACATCTGCTTGGAGATCAACCAATTGCAACTGGAGAGGCCCAGCATTTACCCATTTAAAGTGCTGTGTGACATCATTTGAGAACCCCCTGACATCTGTGATGAGAAATGGGTTCTGAATGAACATGGTGAGCTGCTGTCCAAAGCTGAAGCTGTCAAATCGGTTGCTGAAGTTTACGATCAGCTTATCAATAAAGTCAACAAAAGAAGACACATCTTTCTGAACCTGTTCCTGCATTGATGGGAAGTGTGCACAGTCTCCCTGCAGGTCTTCCTTGAACACCTCAAGTTTCCTCTGAAAGGAGCAGACAGCTGTCATCAGTTCACAAATTGAATTGTCCTTGCCCTGTAGCCTCAAATTCAGTTAATTCAGATGTGAAGTGATATCAACCAAAAAATTCACATTATCCATCATCCATCTGAACTGTGTTGCCTTCTGACTTCTAAGCTCTGCCAAGAAAGCTGCTACTTCCCTTCTGATGGACCAAAAGCGCTCTAGCACCCTGCCTTTGCTGAGCCATCTCACATTGTTGTACAGCAAAAGATCATCAGCATTGGCATCAACTTCTCTGAGGAATTCCCTAAGCATGCGATTCTGGTAGGAAGAGGATGCCCTGAGAAAATTGATCATTTTCATCATTGTATTCATCACCTCGGCATGCTCAGATGACAGAGAGGCGCAGAGGACAGATTGATGAATGATGCAATGGTAAGCTATGAGCTCAGGATTGTCCTCTTTCAGTCTTGCTACAGCTTCTTTCTCTTGCCCTATCATAGCAGGGGCTCCATCTGTGGTTATTGAAACCACTTGTTTTGGCTCTATTTCTCTTTGTTAACATCTCCTTAATGGCCAGGTAGATGTCTTCTCCTCTTGTACTGGTCTGAAGGGAAGTGACACCTAACAGGTCTTCACAGAACGCTTTCTGGTCTATGTTGAAAAACCTGACATACACTAACAGCTGAGCATTGTCACATATGTCAGTGGACTCATCCACAGCTAAGCCTACACATGGTGCCTTATGCATGGCTTCATCTAGCTGGGTTCACACATCCTGAGTTAACATTTCACTTTTCTTTGTGGCAGATGATACAGACATGGGTATTTGCTTTGTTTTATCACAAAGCTCTTTCTTTTCTCTCAAGTAGTGTTTCAGCTACTGCATTCTTGGACAACCCCTCCATCAGTAAATGGCTTTTTGTGTTGACTCAAAATTCAACTCTGAGGGAACACTCATGAGCACGTTGTTGGGCAGTGAATGTGTGGCTCAGGATCCTGGTGGACTGGTCATATTGGGCTCTGAGATTACTTATTTTCTTTGATCTCACTTCATATTTGAGTGAGTATGTTTGGTCAAAACCTTTGTTTTGTCTCATAATGGCGTTTCACATTGGCACTTTTAATAAGTGCCACGGTTTCTGAACATATGAGACACACTGGTTTAGTGCTCCCAGTGGGAAGTATGAACAGAAATGAGTCTGTCCATTCCGGATTAAATGCTCTATTTTCACTGTCCACTTTTTTTTTTTTTTGGAGGGCACCATTTGTTCCTTATCTTTCTCTCGTCACTCGTCTGTATCTCTTCCTTTCTCCGTCTCACTCGTCAGTATCTCTCCCTTTGTTTTCTCTACCTGTATCTATCTTTCTTTTTCTTTCTGCCGTCTGTTAATGTGTAACTTGCCTGTAACTCTTTCATCTGCCTTCAGAGTCGCAATGTTTACCGCCTGGAATCCACCGAGTAGTATCACGTGGGATGGCTTAACTCGCATGCAATTGGTCTGTGCGTTTCCTCATCCACTAAACCACTACCGTAAAGATTACAGAAGCTGCGCCGGTTAAAAGAACCGCCCCGTCAAGTTTTAAATTATAACCTTCTGTTTTGGCTGTAGGTCCATGGTTTAGAAGAATGCCTTTGGTCTTTCATTCAATGGGGACAACACAACAGCAAATAATTGTAAAGCAGGATTTTATGTTTATTTATATATATATATATATTTATATATAAAAAACGGTGTGTGATAATTCAGTAAGTTTCAAGAGCAGCGTTTCATTTTAGACCCATTTAGACACATGTTGAGGTCGTAGCTGCACCAGAGGTCCACCTGCTCACGCGAAGGCCGCCATGCAGGGATAAGTGCTCTGATAGTGGGGCCGGCAGAGCAGCGCGGCCCTCACGGCTGCGCAGTACGTATCCCCCAGCAGCCCCTGGGCCAACCGGGCTTGCGCGCGCTCGGTCGTGGCGCGCCACAGCCCGTACATGTCCGCTGCGTGGCCGTGGGACGTGATCATCCGGTCGAAAATGCACGGGTGGTACTGTGCCTTCCCCTCGCCCGAAAAGTAGGCGTGGTCCCGGGGGTAAACCCCGGCCGTGCTGGCGCACATCCCCATGAACACGTCGTCGATGTACACGGAGGAGTGGAGCGCCAGCGCGGCGCCGTAGATCTTGGCGGCCACGTCCCCGGAGACCACGTAGCCCGCGCCGGCGGTGTAGTCCGGGTAGCAGGGCAAAGGGTACAGCTCCCGGGAGACGTAGTATTTGCTGCTCTTCCGGCGGTTGGGGGGCGATCCTCTGTGCACGTGGCCCACCCACACGCCTTGGCCGCCGGCCGGAGAGTCCAGCAGGCCCCGCAGGTACCGCAGCAGGTTGGGCACGTGCACGAAGACGTCGTCGTCGGCCGACATGAGGAAGCGCGCGCCGGGGCAGTGGCGGTGGCCCCACTGGAACTGCAGGAGCAGCTTGGCCGTGAGGTTGTGGAACGAGTCGGCGAAGTCCTGCTGGATCAGGTCGCCGTGGGCCCGGTCCTCGCGGCGCAGGTCCTCCTGGACCCGGGAACGGCGGCCCGGGACGGGGTGCACGCCCAGGACGAACAGCACGCGCACGCTCTCGCCCAGCTGGCACCGCGCAAAGGTCTCGTTCCCCCACGTGCCGCGGACGGCCTGGCGCTGCGCAAAGTTCCCGGGCGACGACTTGACAAAGAGGAGCAGGAGCACTTGGTCCCGCCCGCCCCCGCCCCCGCCCCCCGCCACATTTGTCCGGGTGGTTGATGAGGTACGGGTAGCCCGATGTCCCGCCGACATTACCCGTCTCGGGGCCGCCGCCGCCGTCGCCGTCGCCGTGGCGTCGGTGGGCGGTGGCGATGCCGAAGGTGCTGGTGAAGTCAAATCTGTTGACCAGGTAGCGGTAGATGTACGAGCGGATGTGGCTGACCACGTGGTGGTCCAGCGGCTCCCAGCCCACCAGCATCACACACAGGACCAGGCCCGCGGCCAACAGCTGCACGCATCGGCACTTGCTGATTCGACGGAAATTGATAAACATCACTTATGCCTCTGCTACTTGACTCTTTAACCACTATGCATTCATTGTCGTTGTCTAGTCCAGCGAGCCTCAAGCAGTCCCATGAGCGTAACGGGTTCCCTGGTGCAGCTCTTTGTGCAATGTGCAAGTGATTGTTTTGTTCCTCTCATAGTTCCACACATAGGACCCATTTGGATGTGAAACACCAGACCTGGATACTTCTTTCTCTCAACACCTCAGCACTTTCACTTCTGCTGGGGACATCCGTGGATCACAGCTCATCTGATGGACAAAGCAACAAAAGTATAGCCAGAATTAGTTGTAAGCTCATTCACTTGTGTGGGATCCCGGTTATTAAAAAGGGATTGAGTAGGCCTACCACACTATGAAAAAAAAGAACAAAAAAAGACCGAATGCTTGCGCAAATCCATTCTCTATAGTAGTGACTTTTATATAATGACAGTCAGCTGTAATTTAGTCTACCTCCTTCTTTTAAAATGCAAATCAAGTCTGATATAGCCTACGTTTTGTATCTGTATCGCAGCAATCCAAAAAGGAAGCGCTATATATATATTTTTTACATATAAAAAGAATCATCCATACTTTGCGGAGCTCATTTAATAATACAAAGTTGAAAGTACGACAAAAACATTAGACCTTTTAAAAACTGCTTTCAGAAGAATCAACACTCGGGTTTGTTTTGCGCTAACCGTTCCAGTAAATAAATGCCACTAACTTACATTGCCTCCACTGCGTAGACTTCTGAACCATCAGCCAAGCAGAAATGCTTAAATAAACGCAGCTATTAAACCCAAACAAAGCCTACACCTTGACACGACTCATCAAATCGCCCATGCTGACCGACAGGATCATGTTTAGGCTCTAACGTGCGTGCACTGCCGGCCGGAGTTGATGACAAAGGCAGACGCCAGTTTGTATTGTTGTGAAGCACTAATTCGTCCAGCCAAACCAGTTCCAATGACGCCGCCCCGAGTTCAGGCGCCAGATTTGCCAGCGCTCCGGTTCTTTATTTATCCCGTTTGTGTACGATGGCTGGCTCTCGCGTGAGGTAAAGCAGACGTCCTAATAACGTCATGAACCAGACCTGTCTAGTCAGGTAGGCACTCTACCGTGGTATGCAAAATGACTCTTACATTCTTAATCACACAGATTGGTCTTACATTTAATCATTTAAATAAGTCCTCTGCATGGCGCCCAAGTCCTACCCAAATCGGCAACAGCTAAGGGAAGTTTCTTCTGCTTCGTAGCAGTTTTGAAGTACAAGGTTGTTGTTGTTTGTAGTTGGGTAGATGTTGTTTGCCATAAGCAAATCCGTAATTGAATGAAAAGACAGTAGGCTTGTGTGCCACTGAAAGTGGGTGTGGTTATAGTCCAGTCTAGTAACATCATTCTCAGAATGCCAAACCAAATGTCCATATAAAGCATGCATTCAACCTTTTTCTTTTTTTCTTCTTGTAAAAATGCAGCAGGGTCAATGTAACAGCTGGCCTAGCACAAAGCTTCAGATAATAGCAAAACATTGACCTAACACATGACTGCACCACCACAAAAACTGCTGATATCTGTGGAACACCATGTGTCTGTTCCGTCTGTCACACAGGGCAGCGCATTTTCAACAATGAGGGCAGCATGGGCCTAATAACATGTGGTAAACCATCAACTAGCATACACATTGAAATGTCTTCAGTTGAAAATAAAGACAGCGTTGAGAGCCAAGACACCACAACCACAATAGCTAGAACATAACTGTCAATATCTTTTCTTTTGCCAATTTATGGAAGTGTTTTTTCAACACATTTACATACATTGATACAAGATATACATCCATACATGCTGTATACATGTGTGCATATTTACATATGTGCATACAGTAGGCCTACATCTAATAAATTGTTCAAGTAAATACAAAATGTACATTTTATTTTTTATTATTATATATTTGAGTGACTGGATTTTCACTTCCACTTCCATAAATTTGCTGAGGTAAGGGGATGTGGTCATGGGTATAAGCAGAACTATGGTCCCCCCCCCCCCCCCCCCCCCCCCCCCCGTACCAATGTACAGAGGGAGTGAGAGAGAAGGTGAATGAGAGAGCTATAGACAGGGATGTTTTTTGGAGACATAAACCACAACCAAATATGAAAAACACAACCTACCCAGAAACTACCCGGAACCTTATAGGATGTTGACGACTCGTTTTATTTCGATGTTCGTCACAAGCTGTGAACCAACTTTACTTATTGTCTTCTTCTACTTTTCCACTGTAAAACATTGACTTTGGGTGCTATTCATGTTAGGGAAGAAACGTATATTGGACATTGGTTTAGAAGAAATTGCCAATGTAGAGGTAATCATTATGTCCCAAACTGATGGCGACCACATATGACTTAGTCAGATGTTGACCGAAACCTTTACTATTTTAGAGTGTAACGGTGGGGCTGCCATAGCTGTCACATGCTAGCTGCCCCCGACTGGGGGTGCTAGGGGGGTCGCCCATGGGTCGACAGGGACACAGTGTAGCGTTTTTTGTAAGTATTTTGGTGGGTGCACTTACATGTCCGTGTTCATCATGTTGCCAACCTAGCTTTACCTCAAATTTCCTTTCTCTTTTTCTATTGCCCCCCCCCCCCCCCTCACACACACACACACACACTCCCCAACTTTACTGCTTCAGGCAGGTATGTTTTGTGCTCTTGTCCCACCCCGCTCTCTCTCTCGCTCTCTCTCGCTCTCTCCTTCTTTGGCAGGCAAACACATTTAACCTTTAACACTGTAACACTGTATTAGAGTCCCATAACTGCCACAGACACACACACACACACACACACACACACACACACACACACACACACACACACACACACACAGCAGATGTACTTACCAGACTATTTTTAAGGGTGAGGGAAGTTTAACTACAGTTGAACCATTGAGCTGATCTCTGAGTGAACAGACCACGTGCTCTGGTAGACAGCCAACCCTCCTGTCCATTCAGCATTACAGGTCCATTTAGTCCTTCTATCCCTCAGTGTAATCCTGACCTTCTCGGTTCTGCTGTCCCTGCTTCTGCTTTAGTGCCGCACTTCAAGTTGTTCTAGTTGTATATTTCTCACGCTCACAGCAAAGCCATGCAAGTCCAACCTCCCCTTTTTCTACTCTTTCACTTTTCTGCTGGCCCGTGCACTAAATCCTACCCTCCCTCTAGTCTGTTTTGGATTTGTTTCTTCTTTTTTTACTTTTTCCATCCGTTCCTTCCCTAACTCTTCCCCTACTCCACTGAGGGTCAGATGCTTCTTATGTCTGTGGCTTCTCCTCCCTTCTCACTGTGTCTTCTGCCCCCCCCCCCCCGCCAGTGGAAGGTGGGAGTGGTTGAGGCTAAACCCCTCCCACTCTCCTCCCTCTCACTATGTATTTTAACCACCACCCCCCCCCCCCGTGTCACAAATCATGCTAGTGAGTGAGTGAGTGAATGTCCACTTTAAGTTAGTAGAGGAATACAAATCCTTTTTAGGCCTTCAATGATTTTTCCTCAGTTGTATTGAATGATTTTCTGAAGAACAGGGTTTGATCACCAGTAATGATAGATATGTAATGTAAAAATAAAAAACTGGATACGTTTATATGGGTGGTCTTTTTTTCCCCGTTTTGTGAGCAGAAGCAGTGACTGCTAGCAACAGTGGCAATAACAACTAGGAGAGGGCCGATCGGACGGGTTTCGATTTTAAATGAAATATTCAGTCGAACAGGTCTGAGTCGTTCCTCATGGCAGTTGGTGTGTTTTGTTAAGACCTACAGACATGTGAGAAACCTTTTGTACGACAATCGTTTCCTTAAGTTATACCTAAGTGCTCTGTTTGGCATCAGAATATCAGCCACAATCAACAGCACACGCCCACTCAACTATCTGAACATTGTTGATATGCCATTGCACACTGATTGCGAAAGAGCTGAACATGTTGCTGCTATTGCAACATGCTACTAATACTCTGAATAATTACATATGATAATAAAGTACAAAGCTAATTGTGTTTTCTGCACTTTCTCTCCCTCCCTCTCTCTCCTTCTCTCTCGCCTATTCTCCTTCCAGACATATCATGACAGAGCTAATTGAAACCGAGCGGCTGTATGTTGAGGAGTTACAAAGCATCATGGAGGTGATGTTTTGCCTTGTTCATTACAATACCATTCTTTCTGCTGACTACAACAGACCTTATCTACTTAATGGACCTTGGTTAATCGGGTGGGGATACCTTCCCGATTATTTTGAATGACAAATGCATGCATTCTTTTTAGTTCTGCTTTCCATTTCCCCACTCAGATAGCATTTAGAATGCATTTCAATAAAATATGTAGTTTCCCCAAATATTCTACAAGGTACCCCCACCCAACTAACCAATGAATAAAGTATTCTATATGGGTAAAGATTGATATTATTGAACACCCAGGGTATGCCTAGAGATATTATCTCAAAAGATATGCCCCAATATTACTTTATCACGATCATCAGACAATATTAAATTGGCATATGCATTCCCTTTTCTCTTAATAATTGCCTTGCCATTAACTTCAACCTCAGTGGATCTTTGCTTCTCAGATATCATAGTTTGTACAATAATGACAATTATACGATCACTGTTTCTGATTAGCTCAAATTGGTGATCCCCTGTTAACCAATATCCAGTCAGAAACAATTGTAGAACCTTAGTTTTCAGCCTTTTCTGTGGCAGAATGTCCTGTTGACTCTTAGATATTTAGTGGGACATCCCCTATTTCTGCTTTGACTATATACGTATTTTACTATCCCCCATACAGATGAACAATACCAATAGCATTATTGGAACATCCCTTGGTTTCAACATTAATCCTCATCAAGTAAAGGAAAAATAAGGTTTATATAGTGATTCATAAATTATTTACTCTTATTCCAAAAAACCGAAATGCACGATTTGATCCCAAAATATCCAACTCGGATTCAAATACTCCAATTAATGTCTAATGAGGCTGTAAACAAAATAAAACAACCTTAACTGGGCCAATATATATATTTCAATTTTACAATATATTCATTTGGGGGAAATGGAGCTGTGTTCTGGGAGTGTACTGATTGAATTAATCATTTAAATTGATAATTGTATATTATTCAGAAGAAAAAAAAGATCAGTGTGATGTTAGATGATCCCAAGTGCGATGGACAAAACTGTTTCAGCTGCTAAGCTCTTTATTGATCAAGTATGACTAATGCTGTTCAGCTCCCCTATTCAGCTCCCCCATTCACACTGCAGTCTTTCTGCATTGCTCTCATTATTATTTCTCTCATTACATTTCCATCCACAGTTTTTTATTCGTGTTCCCCTAACCTCTACCCACTTTCGCCCCTTCTTTCTACAACCCCAAATGTACAACCTCCCCCCCTAACCCCGGTGGCCATCTCCGTGCTGCAGGGCTACTTTTCTGAGCTGGATAACTCTGAGCTCAGCCACCTCATCCCTCCCTCGCTGGAGAACAAGCGGGACGTGTTGTTCGGCAACCTGCCAGAGATTTATGAATTCCACAATAGGTGAGTGTCTGGGCATATTTTTATGATTGACTCGGTATTAGTCGGAGGCCATAAAAATTAACCGCAAGCTTTAAATTCTCAGTACATAAACTTTTAGCAAGTGCCATATTACATTTGTTAATTTATTTGCCATTTAAATCACTTCAAATATTCCCAGCGAATGCAGTGGAATGGTTTAATGTATTTGGTTTCACAAGACTAGGAAACTGTAGACTCCAGGCAGCAGCACCATATCCCAGAATGCAACTCGGTTACTCAGACCCCACGGCCATTTAGAAATGGACCACTTGTGCACGTAGATGCAAAGTTCAGGAGGCTGACACGACGCTTACAGAGAAACATTATGAACACAACCATGTATTATTAAGCAACACACAAAGATACAGCAAAATGAATGATATAAGTTTGATAATCAGTGGTGTCGTGTGAGTGAGAGAGAGAGAGCGAGAGAGCAAGCTTTCATATAGCCCTGGTCAACATCAGTTGAATATAGTTTAGCTAGTTTACCCCACTCAAAACCATGGCATCATCCAAGGGCTAACACACAGTCTCTACTTTGAACATTCAGCAAGTAACACATTGATGCAATCTTTGTGCCTGGTGTTAGCCAAAAGAGGCATTAATGGTTATAGACCAGGGGTGGCTAACCAGTGCAGCATAAAGAGCCCAAAAAAAACCCGCACCCTAGCGAAGAGCCACACAACACATGCACACCCACACTACAACAGCGGCTTACAGTTCTAATGACAGTCATAATACAAAGCAGAACAGTTTTATAGGTTTCTTTCTTACCTAGACTGACTCAGTGGGAAACTTGGCAGTCTTTGTTATCCACGAGCCTTTTCAGGTCTGGCTTGTACTCAGTTGTGGCCACTCGAAGCAACTCTTTCACGTGTGTGTCGGTAAGAACAGAACGATGTTTTGACTTAACTTGTTTCAGTGTAGAAAACACTGATTCACAGACATAAGTTGCTGCAAACATTGACATTAGCTTGAGTGCAGCCTGTTTAACATTGGGATATCTGTCTGTGGGCACTGTTTTCCAGAACTCTGTGGTTCCTTCTCTCAACACAGATTTCAGTCTGTCATCCTCACAAAGTTCAATCATCTCCAACTGGGACGCTGCTTCATTTGTCACTAAAGGGGCTTTTAAACAGTCAGATTCAGCAGTGAAAGGGCTAATGAGGAAGGTGACCTGTGGCCGTTTTTCCCTCAGGTTGCAGAATCTGTCCTCAAAACTCTGCTGCAGATTTTCAACCAGTGTTGCATAGCGTGCAGTGCTCCTTTGTAAGACCTCAGCTGCTCCTCCACTTGCCTTCAACAAGGATGGGAAATGTGTGAGCTCTCTCTTTTGAAGATGGGTCTGGAATAGCTTGAGCTTGTTGACAAATGTGAAAACACTTTGCACCAGGTCAGGCAGCATTTTTAACTTTCCTTGCAGATCTACATTCAGTTTGTTCAGATGATGCAGCATGTCGACCAGAAACCCCAAATCTGAAATCCACTGGGGGTCATGTAGCTGAGGATATTCCTTATGTTTCTCTCCCAGAAACAGCTTCACTGGGTTCAACATTTAAAAAAAACGGGAAAGCATGTTACCTCTTGAAAGCCATCTCACAGTGCAGTGGAAAAGCAGATCACTGGGAAGATCCTCATCAAGTTCAGCTATGAGGTTTTTGAACTGTCTGTGATTGAGAGCATGAGTGCGAATAAAATTCACAATTTCTAGCACTGGTTTCATGACGTGGTCCAAGTTCAGCTTCTTAGACACCAGATGCTCTTGATGGATAATGCAGTGAAATGTCCAAAAATCCGGGAAACGGTCATCAGCTTTACACAGCCCAACAAGGCCATTTGCAGCTCCTAACATAGCCGGTGCACCGTCTGTGGCTATTGCTGTCAGTTTTGACAACTGCAAATTTGCCTTCTCAGCAACAGTCATGAGTGTCTCTTTCAGGTCGATGCCACGGGTCCTGTCTTTTAACGGAACAATGTCAAGGAGCTCTTCCTTAATGATGCAGTCTTCTGACACAGACCGTACAAATATGGCCAACTGAGGCTTATCTTGAATGTCACAACTCTCATCCAAAGCAATGCTGAAATACAGGCATTTCTCAAGGTCCGTATGTAACTGTGTTTCAATGGACTTGTTAATATCCGATATTCTCTGTTCAACTGTGTGCCGTGACAGCTGCAGGTTTGACACAGACCGCTTTAAATTGTCATTTTCAGGCGCGAGGATAGCAAGGACATCTTTGAGACATGTCTTCACAAAGTCCCCTTCACTGTAGGGCTTTTTGGCACGAGCAATGTTCCATGCTACCTGATATGATGCTAACGTGACAGTCTCGGAGTGCTTCGCGAATTTTCGAAAAAGCTGAGTCTGCTTCTCTGACTGCCGTTTCAACGCGTTTACCTTGTGCTTGCGAAGTTCACTGCCTTTGGGGAAATCCCGGGCGATGTTAGCATGGAGTGAGGTGAAATGGCGCTCCAGGTTTGATGCTTTAAAATGCGATAGCGAAGTCTCGCAAATCAAGCAGAAAGGCTTCCCATTTCGTTCCACAAAAAAATACAGTTCCTCCCACTCAGATAAAAATGTCCTGTGCTCCTCTTCATATTTGCGCTTAGCTTTACTTTTCCCAACTGACTCTGCCATTATTCACTTACTCACTAGCAGCACCTACCCTGCATTGTCAATACATGATATACAGCTAGCTACGGCAACACCACTTAAACAAACCACATAGTTACCGTCCTTACCGACCGACGCAATACGAAACGCGAAAGGATCCATATATAAATATACACAGTATATATTTTTTTTTCCTTTTATTTTTTTTTAACCCAGTGCCCAGCCGCTCAGTAAGAGCCTCACAGGAGCAGGCCAAGAGCCGCATGCGGCTCACGAGCCGCAGGTTCGCCACCCCTGTTATAGACTGTGGAGAATTTGTATGTGAGTGTGTGTGTGTGTGATTCAGTTGTTCTCTCTCTCTCTCTCTCTCTCTCTCTCTCTCTCTCTCTCTCTCTCTCTCTCTCTCTCTCTCTCTCTCTCTCTCTCTCTCTCTCTCTCTCTCTCTCTCTCTCTCTCTCTCTCTCTCTCTCTCTCTCTCACTCACAAACAAACAAACAAACACAGGCACACACACATCGCTGATGACTTTGACTTTGTTAGGTGGAACATGTACAGTATGTGTCTGTGTACGGGGGTACATGTATTTGGGAGACTTTGGTAGAACGTAGACCTCATGGTAGTTGGTACGTGACCACGATAGGCCCGAGAGAGGGAGGGCTTGACCGGCTTGCATTGAGATATAAAATTAGAAAGAAAACATACCCTACAAACTTGCCTTACTGTGTTCCCTTAGGTCTGATCAAATAATAGCTTTAAACTTTACCAACAGCACCATCAAGAATGCTGCTCAAACGCTTTAGTGTAACCATCAGATCTCTCTACAGGAAATGGTTTAGTCTGACTACTGTCCTGAATCCCGCCGGTAAGGCCTCCTTCACAGCTCGGGTTTACCCACTCGGTTACTCTTATGTTCCTGAGACGGCCCACCGGCACCTAGGATACCGATATTTACTTGGTACAGCCTGCTCTTATCCTTGTCCCCACTCGGACGGCTTTAAAGTATGTATGTTGCCCCCTTTGTCACTTGCGTGGTTAAAACCTTATTCAAGCAAGAACAAACGGGACCTCCATGTAGAGTTAATCAGTTCATATCGTTATTAATGAACACAGGATACAAATGAAAGGTAGGCAAAACATAAAACTTCAAGCAGATAAGCAATTTTCATTTCGGAGAACTTAACAGATTATGATGTTGGTTAACAAGCAAAGCGTATGTAGAGTAAAAAACCAGCAAGCAGATAAAAAAAACATTTCGTAGGTCACGACGAAAGGATGTGGCTTTCGACGTGACCTATTTCCCCACTTCGTGTCTGTGTGACACCTGGGTATAAGGAAGAATCACATAATTCAATGCATCGGGCTTTATAGAAGAGATATCCTTTCTAAACAAACCTAATGAATCCCCATGAAACAGGCTTATTTACCCTCGGATGTTTAATCCTTTGTAAATGTGAACTTCCCAGATGATTTGTTCATTCCTGTATGGGTTTAAAGAGTTACCTTTTTAAATGAAACCTAATGAATCCCCTTGAAACGGGTGTGTTCATAAGGTAGGTCATCTTTTCCCCTTGTAAGGTTCACCATAGCCCATAACACCTATAAGAAAAATAGCATTTCTTATTCCCTTAGGTAGAGATCGCCGGTCTCTGCCAAAGATGAGGTCTAATTGTCTCTCTCAGAATTTGCTCATTATCTGGCATGGAGAAGTACAGTCCATACATGGGCTTTCTAGATTACGCATAAACTTCGATCAAAACTTTAATCATGATTTGTTAAACTCATTAAGCTCTTAAGCTCAAAAGCATACACTGAAAAGAATACATCTGGTGGTCTGAATGTTCATACAGGAAACATTCTTGCGAGTTACTGGTACAAAAACTTTAATGTTAACCACGAACAGGTGGTCTCACACAGGAAACCTTCTACATGAGTCACTGGAGCCAAGAGAGCGAGGCCTCTTGTTGCTGATGTAGAATCTAATGTTTCTGGGCCCCCGACAGACGAGGTGTCTGCACGTCTCGGTGGAAAGCCAAGGAGATGTCTCCCTGAGTGGCATTAATGTAGATGTCCCTGGTTGCTCCTGGGCCCAGGATCACAACACTACCATCATCTTATCTATCTCTCTCATTCATTCTGATCAAATTTTCTAGTTAATTGTGCACATATTATCATGGCCTAATTGAAGTCCATCTTGTAAGGATGATATGTGTGTGACTGAAATGCAGGACGTTTCTGAAGGAGCTGGAGAACTGTGAAGAGAAGCCAGAGTTAGTTGGGACTTGCTTTCTGAAAAGGGTGAGGAAAACTAAAGAACTATCAGTACTACAATCAAAGTATGTTATGGTTTGTTTAAAACAACACACAACTCCATGTTTTTGCATTGTGAATCTCTACAAAAAGACATACCAATGCTCCAGAAATGTATTGCAACCAACCCGAAGAAATTTAAAGGATGTCAGTAAGGATCTTAAGAAATTGTCTGTATTTGTAATGCTTAGTGAAACAAGTTATACAATAATGAAAGATATTTGTTGGAGAGTAAACACCATACTAAACCTAGCATGATAATTGATCAATCAAGCTCAGGTTGAAAACTGCTTTGACAATATAAAGAGTATTTTCTTAATATTTCATAAATGTTTCATACATCAACATGTCTGCAACAGAGCATTATAACAAACAACCCTCTCAGTTAGCTTGTGTGGCTATATGCTAATTAGCCACTGATCACCATTTAGCCTTAATTAGTCACAATGCAAGTCCAATCAGCCAGCAAAGTATCCCGCTTGTCCAGTTTGGATCCATGTGTGTGCCAATTATCCAGCTATAACTTGCCAGCAAAGTATGTAAGATTGGCCAAACATGCATATGCTTCCCGTCATCTGGTTAGCATGTCTGGCATATTACAAAACCTGCCGACAAAGCCACATGTAGACCTATAGCAAGTAGAGGTGGTGGTTGGCATGATTCCAGACACAGTCAAGATTCAGCTGAAATTTTGTCAGTGTCTTTTCTTTTGCTTTCTGTGGATGTTATAGTCTCGTTAATACTATCTTAACTACCGCCCCTTTTTGGGGGAGAATTTTCCGCCTAAATGACTAATGTCTAAATACATCAGCTTATATTCTAATAATTGCATATGCGTGCAAGTTTTCAATTGTACATGTAAACATAATCACAAAGTATAGCAAGCGCCCGCCGCCCTTCGTTAAACCATTTCTGTTAACAGAAAGAAGAGCTTCAGGTGTATGAGAAGTACTGTCAGAATAAACCACGGTCAGAGGTCCTCTGGAGGCAGTGTGGAGACAGTCTATTCTTTCAGGTAAGACACACTCACACACACAAGCACAAACACACGCAAGCAGGCATACTGTACGTGCACACATACACGCACATACACACAAACGCGCACGCAGGCGCGCATTTCGCAGAGAGACACACAAACACACACACACACAGACACCGAGTGGTACCTTTGCAATTTATTTCTGTAATGGAACTGATAAGACAGCCACATTATAATTACGGCACAGATAAAACAAGTACAACACAGAGGCTGAACTACATTATACAAAGGCAATGACGACTTTGACATTGTAGGGTAGAAGGTAGAATGATGAACACAATTCAGCAGTAGCATTATATGTTTGTGTCATATCATGGTGTGTGTATTCATGTTTGATGTCCATGACAAACAGGAGTGTCAGAAGAAGCTGGATCACAAGCTATCTCTGGATGCGTATCTACTGAAGCCTGTGCAGCGCATCACAAAATACCAGCTCCTGCTAAAGGCAATGATACACCATTACTAATGCACTTTCACTCTCACACTCTCTCCACTCTCTCTCTGATTGTGTAAAATCGGTGAAAAATATACACCCAGGTATAATTGACTACTGATGCCAAAATTGGCCTCTCAAGTGTTGAGTGAAATTCTGAATATTCATTTAGATTAGATTTGTAAGTCAATAGATATTAGCAAGAGGTCAAATTCAGCTTTCATCAATAATTAACACACATTGCAATAGTTAGGTTGAGTCAAGTTTTCTGTTGTTTTCTGTCTTTTATGTTTGTCTTAACAGACAAAGTAAATGCTATGCTGCTCATCCTGCAGATAATTGTCCTTGAAAACTTGATGTGAATAAAACAGATCTGTTTAGTGTTGTTAAAAAAAGTATAATTTGGGATTAGGAACTTTGTGCAAAGACTTTCTTCGCTTGTAGACTTCCTGGTTCCTGTCATCTTTGATGCAGACAGCAGAATCTACTGAACCTTCTCCACAGTAATAGGGAGTATCCTGTCTGGCTGCTTACACTTAGCAGCACACAGCATAGCTTTGTATCCCTGCAGTTGTATTGCTATTTATTCAGTTTACTGTCTTAACTTAATAACCCCTCTTGTTAGCTTTTGAGATACCACTATCAATTATTAACTCACCAACTTTCCTATTTCCTCCTTTCTACTCTCCTTAGTTTTAGTTTTTTTCTTTGGGCCGAGTTGATTGACCCTTAAAGGCCCCCACAGCCTTTCCACTTTCACCCTTTGTTTCAGCTCGTTCCTCCTCCAAAACACATTAGTGGTTTGGATAATTGAACTTCGTGCTGCACCATGACAACCAGAGATAAATCAGCAGATAGATTACGCCTTGGACATAACACCTTTCATTCACCGCTTGCTTGTGCCTTCTAATTTGGTTATTCTGAGGACTAGTGTTTTATCAGGTTAAGTGTAGTGTCGGACTCGATGCGAAGGATGCTGCTGTAAGTATGGGCGCAGCTCGCAGGCTCATAGGGCTCCCTAAAAGTGTAAAAGAGTGTATGTCGTAAAGAGGATGAAAGCTTTTCAAGGTTAGAGACGCTGTAGAAGGAGCTGCGAATGTTTAGTTCAAAGACGGATGGTGTGAAATCAGACGGAAGATTGAGAATATTTGTATGTTATTGTTTTCTTTTTTTTGTAGTTAGATATAGAAAGATAGTTACTTCAGTTACATTTGGTTGTCACAGCAGCATACAACAATACAAATACAAATATCTATAAATGGCAATAATGGAATACAAAAACGACAGAAAAAAACGAATGAACGTATTTGTATTTATATTAACCGCAGTATATGTACAATGATAATACAGGATTTATTAAAAGTACGTTGGTGCAGTGCAAATGCACATTGAAATTCATGGTGTGTCTCGATGTTGTCCAGGAAATGTTGAAGTGCAGCAAGGGGGAGGGCACGGTAGAGCTGGAGGAGGCCCTGGCCACCATGCTGGACATCCTCAAGTCCGTCAACGACTCCATGCACCAGATAGCCATCACAGGCTTCGAGGTAAGAGGCCCAGGTTACAGCTTCCCGTCCCTCCGTCCCTCCCTCCCTCAGCTGAAATGATTCAATGACCAGGACATCTTATTAGGGTCGGTTAGATTTTTTTATTAAAATAAAATGAGACAAGGCTTTCACTGATAATAATACTATATTTCAATTAAAGTCTGTTTATATGTTTATATTAGTATAATATATCTGGATATATTACATATATATATATAATAAATACAACCAGACACTGTTTGTCTTGGCCATTCTTAAGCGGTCACTCGGAGGTCAGCAGACAATTTTCTAGAATAGTATCATGCATATGATGGTGGCATGGTGCCTGTGTCAATGTCACACATTGGAGGAATGTTGAGCAATACCTTTTTGAATCTGTTAACTAAGCACATAAAAACATTTTAAAAGGCTAAGCATACCCTGAAATCCATTTTTTTCAGTTGAAAACGGTCTTGTTTGGGTCTCATAAACATATTGGTGTAATTTGTGACTGAAATATATACAATTGTTAAATGGGGGGAAATTCCCTTTAATGTACATGAAGCCTGCTCCTCCCGGCTAAAAACGCTTTCCCAGAGTGGTAGTTTTATATTGGTTTTAAAGTCTGTTCAAGCTAATGTGACGAGGACTTTGACAGGTTCGACAACACCTCGCCATTGATACTTTAGAACCCATTTATGACTGTCAGTTGATGCACACAAATCATAAATGTCATAAATGGGTTCCAAAGGAGCAGGGGCTCAGATTAGGTGTTTACCTACCGGTTCATACATGTGTGCACGCACACACAAACACACACACACACACACACACACTTTGACTCATAGTTGCATCGAGGCTAAACCCCATGATGCCAACACAAACTTCAACGCACCTCATGGTGTCTCTATTTCTTAATCCATCCAAATCATCCACATATTCAAATATTGATAGCTCAGCAGGAGCAAATTTAATCAGGGATTTTAATAATGCTAATTACACATTTGCATACCATTGTAAAAATATTTTGTTCACATTTAAACAAACAGCCTTCGCCGTTAAAATACCCTCCTGAGAAATGCATGCGCTGCCTTATCTTACCGCCATCAAACACAAACACAAACACACACACACACACACAACCACACCCCTCCCTGTCCTCTCTAACTCCCTCCTTCACTCCTTCAAATAACGACCCAACGTTTTGCTAGATGCTGTTTCAAATGCCCGGTTCCCCTCCATCTACTTTCTGTGATTTTTGATCGTGGGTCAGTGTTTGTCCCCTCCGTCACACAGGAAAACACAACAGTGCCCCCAAGCCTGGTTTGTCCTATCTAAGCGTGTGTGTGTGTGTGTGTGTGTGTGTGTCTGTGTTCATGTGTGTGTGTTGTGCCTATCACACCAATAATCTTCCATGGGAGGATCAGATGAGGCTCAGCCCATTGCTTTTGTTCACCTTGAACCGTCTAGCTGTCTGTAACCGTTGGTGTCTTCCAACAGGGAAACCTGAGTGAGCTGGGCAAGCTGCTGATGCAGGGCTCCTTCAACGTCTGGACAGACCATAAGAGGGGCCACAGCAAGGTAGGGTCCAATATCCCCCAGCACACAAGAAACACTACATAGTCACGACACTGGGTCACGTGAAATAAATCAAGACGGACAGACAGACAGAGCGATTGACCAACAGCCATACAGACATAGTCACGACGCCAACTCACATGAAATTAAACCAGACATACGGACGGACAGAGAGACAGACCAACAGACTGATGGACCATAGGACAGGCAGACTGCTGGACACACAGAGGGACGTACAGATGTACAGATGTACAGACAGACCAACAGACGGGACAGACAGAGAGAGTGGCTGACAATTCACTTGGTTTCAGGTGAAGGACCTCGCCAGATTCAAGCCCATGCAGAGACACTTGTTCCTGTACAACAAGATGCTGCTGTTCTGCAAGAAGAGAGAAGAGACCACCGACGGACATGACAAGACCCCGTCCTATGGCTTCAAACACACCCTCAAGGTCAGAGAGAGAGAAAGAGAGAGAGAGAGAGAGAGATGATGTGTATGAGTGTCGGATTGGAGTGTATGTATGCTTTTGCCATGCATGTTTTTGTGCCCCTTACCACACATCTCTGAGCAGGTACATGTGTTTTTTTAGAGATCTGAACGAATGTGATGACTTTGTTATGTTTCGTGATAGGAAATATTCTTTAATTCCTGGCTTGATGCATGGGTGCCCTGGCCGACAGTTTTATGAATGAATCAATGCTGTTCTTGTTGTTGTGTAGATGAGTAGTGTGGGAATCACAGAGAATGTGAAAGGCGACATCAAGAAGTTTGAGGTGTGGTACAACGGCAGGGAGGAGGTCTACATTATCCAGGTATGTCCTGATTGAATAAGGCTCAATTCATCCAAATGATCCAACTTCCATTGGTTTTCTGACCCAAAGCCCTCATTGCATACTAAATTCTTAGAAAAGCTTTAGTGAACAATGCTTTACTTTTTATATCTGCATTTTGTGCATCAGTTGTTGGCTACGCCATTGTGTTTAAGTCATTGTACAACACATTTAACGCATACAGATTATTGAGTTAAATCACGATGCAAATACACTAATAAAATGTGTTATTATAGATGGCTATATACTATATGACAAAAAGTATGAGCTTAGTCTCAGTTTATATATTTCATAAACACAATGAGATGCAGTGACTATCATATCCTCATGAGGGCAGTGTTGCACTGCAATGCTCACCATGCGCAAGCCAAGAGTAAAGATGCACTTTTCTGTCTGATGTGATGATTTATTGTGCGTATGTGTGCATGTATGCTTGCGTGCACGTGCATGCATGCATTTGTCTTTCCCCAGGCTTCCTCTATGGATGTGAAAAATATGTGGGTGTCGGAGATCCGTAAAGTTCTGACGGGCCAGCTTGAGGCGTGCAGAGGTATTAATAAACTGGAATTACACACACTCACGTATGCACACACACACACACACACACACACACACACACACACACAAACACACACAGTCACTGGAGAGTACCCCATTCCCTTGCGTATTTTAATTTTGCACAAGAATCGTACTTGATGTCAGACTAAACTTATTGAACTCACTAAAGTAACTATAACCCGATGCTTCACACCATTGATTTTGAGTGAAGTTAAAATGTTCTGAAAAAAAATATATTTTTCAATATTTCTATTAGCTTACTATTTTTTTTCCATATTTGTTTCCTTTCTATTATTTATAGGGCAGGACAATTGTAATAAAAACAATTTCCCCTGGCATCAGTCAAGCAATCTGCATTGGAAAATGATGACTCAATATAATTGGAATACAGACAATGAAACCAAAGTGCATACCTTAAAGGGTAACAGGAACACTGCCTATGTTGTAATAAGAGCAAAGTACGGCTACAAAAAGGTGTGGTGAAAAATCATCTATGAAACTTTGGACCATTTATGTCAATGGGACGGGATATGCGGTCTCCATTGAACCGATTTGGAAGTTGTACGTTAATGGTCCAACTTCAGTAGTTCATGTTGCAGATGGCAGTTTTTCCACATGCGTATGAAGCAGTAGTGAGAGGCAGACGATGTTTAACCTTTAACCTACCTAACACGTGTTGCCACGCAATCGTGATTTTATCTCACCGTAATTTATTATATCCTCAGATGCAGTATAATGTTTATACTATAATACACATAGGTGGTAAAGCATGTCAATAAATGGTATATGTATACTTAAAGGTCATTTTCAGTTTATGTTAAGCTTAACCATTCAACGGTTTGGTCGTGTCAAAACAGCTCAGTATCAGAATTCTTTCTGAAACTTTCTTTCAGATTCCTTCATTGTGGCAAACATGCTATAATGTATGGCTGGTTTGTGTTAGGTGAAACATCTTAACTCTCTGACTGATATGTCAGGAAAATGTATTTTCCAATAGTATTGTTTTCCTTTGTTTTGTGAAATAGAGAATTTATATGTAAAAAAAACAATTGAAACATAGAACAAGTCAAATGTACACAATTTTGCTCTCTTCTAACTGTTTATTCTGAGTTATTGGTTTGCATTTATATAAATAGAGTATTTTTGTGTTGAGTTAAGGGAAGCAACATTGCCAATCCCCCAGGGTTGTGCCGCGAGTAGTTTACAACAAGAACAAAATAGTGTGCGCATAAAGTGTGGCACAGATGGAGGCAGGCAGATAAACTATGAAAACATATTGGATTTGGTCATTTACAAGAAATCCTGACCTCTATTATCATTTATCTGAAAGCTAGTATTGGTGTACAAATATAAGTATGATCTGAATATGCTTTGAATTAATTATCAAATTATTAAAATGTTGTGTATATATATATACATTTTTATTTATATATGACCTAAAAGTAGTTTCTATTTGTGGCTATTTTGGACCCATAATCATATTTCAGTGTAGCACAAAAAGTGTAGCACAAAATGCTACATTTCATCATTAACTATAATTAGTAGTAACATATGGGCAGAACTGGACCTACAACAATCAAGGTGTTATTGCGGAAAACATCAGCCAGCATTCATGTCAAAGGAATACTGCTGCACTTTCACAACCTCACGATCATCCCCGGATGAAGATAGAGCTCAACCATTGCCAAAGAAAGTTGACGTTTCTTTCGCCTGAATGAGTTTCTGAACAGGCTGATAGCTTAACCTCATCAGTACTAAGTTAGCCACGTGACGCAACACTAATGCACCCTTTGTCACCTGTCACACCCAAAGCCAACTGCTAATGCCAGTCGCCCCCCCCCCCCCCCACCCTCTGTCATTGTCTCCATCTATCTTGACTTACCTCAAAAGATGCATCTGGTATCCCAACTCTTTTCAGCTTTTTCAAAATGCAAGAATTCTCTCTCTCTCTCTCTCTCTCTCTCTCTCTCTCTCTCTCTCTCTCTCTCTCTCTCTCTCTCTCTCTCTCTCTCTCTATCCTAATGTCTCTCTCTCTCTCTATCCTAATGTCTCGTTCTGCCCAAACATCTGTTGTCCACGGTTCCTCTCTGTGGATACTGACTGACAGTTAAACCAGCCTATGTGAATATTGCACTCTGCTCCACTGACAACCAGTGTGTGTGTGTGTGTGTGTGTGTGTGTGTGTGTGTGTGTGTGTGTGTGTGTGTGTGTGTGTGTGTGTGTGTGTGTGTTTGTATGTCTTTGGGTATAGGTGTGGTAGGAGGTGTGTGTGTTTATGCATGTATGTATAGGTGTGGGTGTGTATGCATATGGGTGTGTGTGTGTGAGTTTAGGATTTACACCTATGGCGAGAAATGAAATGGGGGCAGAAGGGATGGTGAGCAAAAAGAAAGGAGGGAATGAAATTGGTTTGTGAAAGAGGAGGAGGAGGAGATTGAAAGTGATGTAGAGAGAAGAGGATCAGAATAATTAGGAGAGAGAGAGAGAGTGTGAGTGAGTGAGAGAGAGAGAGAGAGAGAGAGAGAGAGAGAGAGAGAGAGAGAGAGAGAGAGAGAGAGAGGGGGGGGGTAAGGAAAGGGTTTGCTTGCGGGTGTGACTTGTCACAATGTAAGGAATGGAGCTGAAACACTCCCAAGTCTTCATATCCATCATGTCCAGAAGAGACAGACAGACGGGAGAAAGAGAAGCACAGAGCATAATAAATATGAAAAGGAAGCTAGATGGAGAGGAAGTATTAAGCATTTAAAATGACATGATAGCACTGTAGGTGCAATTCACCTCAAATGTCAAGACGAATTGCAACTACATGGCATGTCTGTTTAAATTTCTTCATTTCTTCCACATGAATAGATTTGAGCGATTAGAGGCCAATGTAGCTCATTAAGGTATGAGCTACATCTGTTTTCACCCCTACTATTACACCTCTGTGATAAAGGCCTGTTGGCCACTGCGTTAGATGGTGGTTGAAGCGAAGGGTTAACCTCTAACAATGGTTTTCTTTGAGTGGCCACTACATGGCGACTTTAAAGCAACGCGGGTTGAATGGAAGGAAACGTGGAAAGAGTGCAACGACCATATCGTTTTGCACGGACCTCACTTCACTGAAACGCAAACCGTGGGCTCAACATTATAAACGAATCGGGATCTTCTGGCTGCCCTCTTACGCCCACAATCGGCAAGGATAAGGCTTCAGCCCCACACTAAACCTTGCCCAGGAATAAATGGGCAAAGAAGACGAATGTGTGACGGTTTTAAGTGTATTTGATAAAAAAAACACTTTGGCCGATTATGGTTCCTTCAATTGGCCAGGGAGCTGGGAGAGAAGGTGGGGGTGGGGGGGGGGGGGGGGGGGGGGGGGTGTATGAGGAGCAGATGGAGGTGGAGGCGGAGTTTGATGGTTGATTTGGTTCTTAAAAGATTGAGGGGAGGGTGTCTATGGATGCATCGGTGTGTGAAAAGAAGGATGGACGACAAGCCAATGCAGGGTGAATAAAATGAGTGTTATATGGTTGTGGCGGATAGATTGATGGACTGATCCCATTGTTTTATCGTTTGCTTAAAGGGGGTTGAAACTGACTACATTCTTGTCCCTACCTCCTCCACATTGATGCTTTTTGACTGCGACATTAAGATGCGATTGCTAACAAAAATATGAGATATGAATTTAAGTGTATTAGCGCCTATATTAAAGGCCAATGCCTACTCTGTTGGGCTCCATAGCGTCAGTAAATATGTTTATATGCAGAAGTATTGGAATATGAAAGAAGGAACATATTGTACAGAACAACTAATTAGTAAATACTTTGATTTACAGGAACATTTTGACAGGAACATTTACAATAGGTATGTGTTGTTCAAAGTCACTTCCTCACAGCAGCTGTGTTGTTTCATGCCGTCTTCTCACAAAGGGAATGTTCATTAATCCATTCTTTGCCAGGTGTTCCCTCTAATTACTGTAAACAGGTGACACCTGATTGATGATTAGTTGAATCTAAATGAGTTATGTGGAAAAAGTAGCGGAGAACATAGACAATACGATTATGCAATGTGTCGTTAAAACTATAAGTCTGGGGACAGTTATTATTGCATTTTTTGACTGCTGAGAGAAATTCACCTTTACGATCTATACATTGACAGACCGAATCAGATCCATCATTCTGTGAGGCAGGGATGACCTTGTCATAAACGTCAAGGTAGCCCTTACAAATGCGTAACGCACAATATCCATAGCGCAGCAACTGCACAACCTTCCTTCGATATGTTGATACACATGCAGGTCTGTATGCTGGTACGGGACATGTCAGGTTGCTCCATGCTGAGCATGCAACCCTGCAACATTTTAATTGGCTCCTAAGAACAGGAAGTGATAAGCAAGATCCTTCAGCAAACCTATTTGGTGTTAAAAAACAATAAATAAAATGTCTCGTCCACAGATTATTTTGGCGGGCTCTACTTCAGTCGTTAATCAGATCCTTCTCCCATGCCATGCAATACTGTGTTAGTACTGCCTTAACCCCAGAGTCAAGCTATGGACTGATGTCTTATATAACCAACAGATAGTTCAGTGTAAAGCTGCGGTTATAACAGAGTAACCGAATAATCGTACAGTTAAACTGTATTGCCACTGCACCATCCTTGTGATTGGTGACAGGCTATGCAACGTAACTACACGATAGCTAGCCTGGTGAGATCATCATTATGCTCTAAAGGGAACCAATAAGAAACAGGCAATTACATACATTGTCCTAAATATAATATATTTTTCGATTTTAGAATGCAATTATCCTTGGAAGATAACGATTTCTATGGTCATTTACCACCAGCTTATTTCTAAATATAAATAGGCTCCATCCTGACAGCTGTACTTTTAACTCCTTTAAACAACACTTGCTTAATGGTTCAATTTCCCAGCTATAATGGGCTGGGGTTTAGCACTTGATATTTTGATAAAAACATTTCGAGATACAAATCGAAAGTGACAACAACCTTTTTATTTTTGTGTTGACAGAAGCCAGCCAGCTTCACCAGAAAATCCCGGATAACATCTACAGCGCCCCCATGAGGTGAGATCCATCTATTACTACTGCTCTGACAAAGAGTTAGCAAAAGCTCTTGAGTTCTGAGTCAAAGTTGCCTTTTAGTTCTTTTTTTTAACTCACTTCCTTGTCTGCCAGGTCCAAATATGTCCAAATGATTAACCCGGCTGTACATGTAGATGAGGCTAGACAAAGATGTGTGAATCCAGCTCAGCACCCGGTTGGACCGGATTTTCATTGAACGACGCTGACATTCTGTCTGTGTGCTCCGACAGGAACGTGCGAAAGGTGGCGCTGCGACAGTCTGATTCGTCAAGTCCAGAGTCAGGCTTCAGGAGGAACAACCCCAGCCCTAACATGAGACAGAAACGAGGTGAGGGTGAGCTACAATTTATCGGGTCACATTCACAACCCAAAGTGTTGTGATGACAAGTGTCTTGATGGTCCATTTTCAAGGACGCTCTGTGACGTATTTGTAACATCCTTAGAACTTCCTGTTGGAATGTTCTGTTGAACCGGATGTACATAAGAAGGTTGCAGAATAAAAGATGGCAGCGCCATATGACTAAATGGATAAGTAATCCAGTCGTATCTTTTATATACAAAGATAACATAAAACATTACAGTATTGGAGTGGCTAACGGCAGGTTAGCTACGGTATCGGGAACCAAGAACACAAAGCGGTGTCCCAACTGCAAAGGAAAGGCAAATGCAGTACGTTGACCATTGGATAACCTTTCATGTGGAGGTCATGTTTACAACGTAGCCATGATGTGCTTAGTGAAGCAACTTCTTTGACGCTGACGCTTCACAACGGGTCACATTTGGATTTAATTTTTATATCATGCTGGCAGATTTAAACCAAACTTAATCAGAACTACGTCTGTCCATTTTCCAAGGATGCAAGTTTTATACAGTTTGAGGGCGCTTCGGAACTGCTGCTTGGAGGCGTATGAGAGTGTAGGGCAAAAACCAGTTGAACATAAACTCGAGGTGTTCTTGTGGAAAATATCAGCAAGCATTCATGTCAAAGGAATACTGTTGCACTTTCACCACCTCACGATCGTCCCCGGATGAAGATAGAGCCCAACCATCGCCTGAATGAGTTTCTAAACAGGCTGATAGCTTAACCTCGTCAGTACTAAGTTAGCCACGTGACGCAACACTAATGCACCCCACCCTCTGTCATTGTCTCCATCTATCTTGACTTACCTCAAAAGATGCATCTGGTATCCCAACTCTTTTCAGCTTTTTCAAAATGCAAGAGTTCTCTCTCTCTCTCTCTCTCTCTCTCTCTCTCTCTCTCTCTCTCTCTCTCTCTCTCTCTCTCTCTCTCTCTCTCTCTCTCTCCGCCACGTGCATACTTCTCACGCTGACTCTCCACCCTCGCTGGCTGCGTGCTAGGTGGAGATGTTGTTTCTGTCAAGTCAAGAAGTGTGGGTTTTTTATTTGGCTGCTCCAATTTAGGCTCATGGTCCTGTGATGATGTGACACAGCGCTTGGTGCACACCAAGACATGTGCATGAACACATCCACACACACGCAAACACACGTGCACACATACACATACACGCATGCGCGCACGCACACACACACACACACTGATTACTGCTAATCAGTCACAAACTCAAGTGCACGTACACACGAACACACACACACACGAACACTTACACACGTGCACGCACATTAATTTCCCTGATGTCACATTACTTCTCAGCTGATTCAATAGCTGTTGTTTTGACACTCTATATCAGTGGGTGTATGTGGTTGGTTCAAGCAGACGTTTTTAATACTTGATGGTCTATCAAAAAACGAGAGCATCATATAACTGCATTTATTTTTTAAGACCCAACTTCTTTCTAACAACTAAAACAGAAAGAGCTGAAAATTGCTCAGAAATGGCACAGCTAAAAAAAAAGGTCTTCAGAGCTGTGTTGCTCTTTCTCCACCTCTCACCCCTCTCTGTTTCAAAACGGCCCTCTTTGATAAGTAGCGCTCAGTCTCACTCTCTCCACTGCTTCATTAACTGTTTCACTCACACAATAACACTGATGGCGCAAAGCACAATCTGTTAAAAAAAAAGCCAATACTGCCACAGGGGAGGGGTTTGTCTTTTAATTGTACATCATTGTTGTACTAAACACGCACAATCCAAACTGTTTTGATCATGCACCAACATATTGCCTTTAGGTTGCCACAATGGTGTTTGTCTTCGCCTGTCTTGTTCTGTGTATTATTTCTTCTCGGGGGCGAACATTCTGACTTCCAAGTTATGGCTCTATAAAGCTTAACGGGGGGAGGGGGGAATTTGAACATAACAAACAAAACCACAGTACCGTAAAAGAAGCCTTGGGTCTGTCTGTTATGAATAGGTCTGTGGGTTTTGATTTATGTTGTCTAAGGTATGCTGAACAATCCTGATGAGCAACGCCACCAGGGGCGGCGTGTGTGTCTGCACCTCCTTGAGTTGTTGTTGTATATACTTGTTTTCTAAGCTGTATGATTTGGATATGATCTTGGTTTTGGAGTTCGAACATATATATTATCATTCATGTCCTTCTCTTGATCCCGTGTCTGCTTTGATGCAACATGAAGAGTGTTATAAAGCACAGGGCGTAACATTAACAGGGTGAGGGTTCAAATCCAGACTCGGCTCCTTTTTCCATAAAAATTCCCCTGGCAACTCTGAGGTCACACATCTCTAAACACCTGTAGGTTAGGCTAATTGGAGAGTCTAAATTGCACGTTTGTGTCCGTGTGCACATGTGTGTGCGTGTGTGCCCGCGTGTTTGCGTGTGTGTGTGTGTGCGCGCGCACGTGCACACACGTGCATGTGTCCTTGCCCCTGAGGCAGAGGGCTAAATGGATGGGTAAAATACGGGTTGTTCTGTTAATCTGTTTGATTGCATCTCGCCACCGAAAGCAGTGGGTGGTTAAAGCAATCATTCACCGTCGTGCACACTTGACGGCGTGCACAGAGCGTGTGAGCCGCCTTTTCAAAAGGGAAGAGGACGGAACATTTCACCCTCTGTGCCAAGCCAATTTTGCTCACCTCCCTTTTGCCTCAACCTGACCTTGAATCACAGCTGCATTAAGTTGCTTTTAGGTAGCCTGCTTCAGTTAACCTGTTCCTTGTTTTGACTTCCTTTACTCTTATACTAACAACCCTCCCTCTCCCTCTTTCTCTCTCTCTCTTCTCTCTCTTCTTCCCCATCTTCCTCGCTTACTCCTCTTAGCCGATGCTTCGGCCAGCCAATCGGGCGCTGCAAATGCTAGGAAGCGCTTCACTTTGCAAGGGTTGGCCAATAGGAGGTCCCTTCCCGCAGGTAAAGACGGGCCGACGCTTACGTTCTCCTGCTTGTGCTCGTTGTGGATTCAAGTGTCAAATCTCTCAATCCCTGCATCAGTCCCTAAATCTGTCGTGGACTCCTCGTCATCGTCATCATCCTTCATTCATGCATTCATGCATTCATTCATTCATTCATTCATTCATTCATTCATTCATTCATACATACATCATTTGATTCTACTGTCTAAACCTTCACAAACGTTGATCATTGTGTTCAATGTTATTCAATTGGCCCCACCCTCTGTCAGGGTATTTTACCCTTGTGTTTATTCATTGAACACTGAACACTTTGGCTCACAGATTGACATGCGATTAGCAATTAAAAATGACAAACTATGTTTTTATTTATTGACCTTACTATAAAGGCATTTTTAATAAATGCAAAATACTTTAGACGACAGCGGTTGGCTTTATTGTTCTTAATTGTTCAACTGCATGAACTCCTAGTCTACCTGCATATTCATGAGGTTCGTGTCCCCGCAGTTTCCAGTACACTCATCTTCAGTGTGACCCGTGGGCATAAAACTCTCTGGCACACCTGTGATGCCCTCTTGTGTTACCTATGGCCCATTTCCTCTGCACGGCAGTATCAGGACGTGGAGCCGCCACCCTCTGCGCGATCGTTGTATTGTCTACTGTGCACCGCTTTTATGCTTTGTGCTCGTATAATATATGACGTTTGTTCAGAGGAGTGGACATTCACAGGAAGACCTAAAGGAGAGAAATAATAAACCATGTCTTCGTGACAGGGCAGTACGAACAAGATAATCACGCAGACGAGGGTTGGAGAGAGCGTAGAAAAGGTATAGCAATGGACTGAGAGAGAAGAGACGAGAGAGAGAGAGAAGAAGAGAAGGGATGAAGAGAGCAGAGGAAGAGAGACAATGGAGAGAGAGAGAGGCAGAGAAGAGAGGAGAGGAATAAGAGAGAAGAGCGGATGAAGAGGCTGAGAGTCTGGCATAGAGAGATAGAGTAGAGATAGATCAAGGATGAGAACAAAACAAGAAGGGTCGCTTGCCTCACGAGCTAAACTCAGACAAGACCGACCATAGAGCGACATTAAGCTATTCACCGCTTATTTCTGTGCAACATCTGTCATCCTTTCCTACTCATGCCGGGGAAGGGGCTTGGATGCACCGCTGCCAGCCAAGTCATGCCCGTTTGATACATGCTCTGATAAGCTACAAGAACACCCGGCGAAGACATTTCATGTGATTGATCCAGATACCATAACGCCTCACAAGCCAGAGTTCAGGCGATCAGACTGAAAGAAGTCTCAACGAGATGCTCCAAGGCCAGCCTGATCTGCATTAAGTTTGGATCTGGATGATTCTCTTATCCAAAGAGACCCTTAGTGAGGATGTCAAAAGTATTGATCTCCGATAAGCCTTGGACGAAAGATTGACCTGCCGACATATGAGAGGAGATCTCCAACATTGTCACACCGAAAGCAATTTCTCCGAAGACAAGTTTGGGAACAGGCTATTAGGACGAAGTTGCTTCAGGACACAACCGAACAGCAAGGAGACCAACACAGAAAGACCAGGAGAAGATGAGTTACTGTTATCTTTGAGCACATGATGCGATTCACTTCTTCCTTTCTAGTCGCACATGAACCTGGCCACTTTTATCACTACCCAGAGAACGATTGTACCGAGACCCAGAACACACACGCCACAGAAATGGTTTTAAAACAAAATACACACCGCGTGGACTTTGAGACATGGACACAGTACACAACAGTATAGGTACACAAGCACGACAGAGTTCGACTTGGACTGGCGTGAGCATCAACATGTAACACTGTTACAGCCGCTGTTATCGCCAGCACGCTTCAAGTCGAGATCCCCTGAACCACTCTCTAAACATATCCAACGTAATACCACACTCTTCTCAAGAGAGAACATAAACCATGAAACAATATCATTCTTGCAGGGGCGGCGGCTCTTAGGTCCCACCTACTTACATCACTCTATAAGCTCCCGAAAGCTACAAGATGCCACATGATTCCTTTCATGAGGTGGCATTTTAGCCTCGCTCGGTGCTCAGATCCCACCAACCACAGGCGCTGGTTCCAGAGAAAGACGTTCTTCCCCCCCCCCAGGTTGGGAAGTATGTCAACATGACCCCGTGGAAGTTGGATGGATGGATGCATGGATGATGAGAGTATTTGGTAAAGGTGGGCCATTACCTGAACAGCCCTGTTACCTCCTAACATGGCACGGATCAGTAAGCCATGCGTACAAGTGAGCGTAACAGGAGGGGATGGGTAAAGGAAAAACAAGACGTGCGATTCCCCGACGAGACTAGTGGGGGAAGTCTGAAAGAGGAAGGAAGGAAGGAAGGAAGGAAGGAAGGAAGGAAACCACTGTAATGATTTAGGGAGAGACGCGCCGCTCCTCTCACTTTGTCTTCCATCTGTCTTCATCATGCGGCCCTCACTCCCGTCTCGTCTATTTGCTGGGCATTACTCTCCTAGAACACACACGCTCAAACGCATGGACACACACACACACACACACACACACACACACACACACACACACACACACACAGAAGCAGACACGCAGAGTTGCTTAAGACTATAATGGGAAAGAAAAGACAAACACATTACGTGTAGTGGCGCTGTGTGCCAAGCATCACTTTGTGTCACACTCAATATGTCATCTCAGTACTACCTGCTGTCTGCAGGGCCGGCCACCACTCACACATAAACCATGACAATAGTCTCTTGCACTGCTTACTAGGGGGCTTGAGCACGAATGTGCTACAACACAACACCTATCACATCATGCATGCATCTTAGCGAATGATTCAAAAATGATACATTCTTTTCATGGTTATTATTGTTTCCGCACACCCTGTCACTTGGGGTGTCACATCCCGGTGACCAGCTTTGCTTGTTTAGTTCTGACGAGACAAAAGGTGTGTGTGTGTGTGTGTGTGTGTGTGTGTGTGTAGAGTATTGTCTTTGGTGGGCGTGTGTGTATGTGTGTGTGTGTGTGTGTGTGTGTGTGTGTGTGTGTGTGTGTGTGTGTGTTCACATTGACGTGCGCAACAAGAAGGCTTGGGAGAGGTTGATAATGAGATCTGTCTTGTTTCTCCTCCTGCCCTGACCGCTGAGTGTCTCTGGGCTCGCTCTGTCACACGGCCCACGCGTGCCCTCCCCCCGCTCTTCTCTGCTTCTTCCTATTTATTTTCCTCTGTTGCGCCATCATTCCATCTCTTCTGTATCAGGCAAATCTTTTTTCTCCGTCGCTCCCTTTCTCCCCTGTGAGGATCACTGTCTGTCTCAACTTTTTCCTTTATTTCCGTTTTCTTTTGGGTCATTTCTGTCTGTACTTTACTTTCCCATGACTTCTCTCTCACTCTGACTCCCATCATGACAATAATGTCTGCCTCTGTTTCTGCTAATGTGGTCCTTCCCTCCGTTTCTGTGCTGTTGTATCTCCCCTCTGTCTCTCTGTCTGTCTGACTATGACCACCCGACCCCTCGCCATGCTAAAGAGCCCGCTACCAAGGAAATGGAAGCCCCTCGCCGCTTCTCCCTCGCCTCCTCTCTCGCCTCCTCTTGCTCCTCCACCTCCTCCTCCTTTGCCGCTCGACGCACAAAAGGTATTCCTTTCTTCATCTACCCTTTTTTCAAGTCTTTCTCTCGCTCTCTCGATACTCCTCACTCTCTACCTCTCTCTCTCCCTCACTCTCTCTGTCTCTCTCTCTCTCTCTCTGTCTCTCTCACTCCCTCTTACACTCTCTCTCCCTTGCTCTCACTATCTCTCTTTCACTCGCTCTCTCTCTGTCTCTCTCTGTCTCTCTCTCTCTGGCTCTCTCTCTCCCTCCATCTCCCTTGCTCTCTCTCTCTCCCTCGCTCTTTCTGACTCTCTTTCTCTCTTTCTCTCCATCTCTCTCCCTGTTTTTGTCTCTTTCTCTCTTGCACTCTCTTGCTGTCTCACTCCCTCTCTCTCTCTCCCTCTCTCCCTCTCTCTGTCTTCCTCTCTGTCTCTCTCTCTCTCTTGCTGTCTCTCTCCCTCTCTCACACACTCTTTCTCTCTCCCTCTCTCTGGCTTTCTCACTCTGTCTGTCCATGTAGAGATCTATATATGTCTCTCACTCTCTCTCACTCTCTCTCTCCCTCTCTCTGTCTCTCTCTCTCTGTCTCTCTCTCTCTTGCTCTCTCCCTCGCTCTCTCTCTCCCTCTCTCTGTCTTCCTCTCTGTCTTTCTCTCTCTCTTGCTGTCTCTCTCCCTCTCTCACACACTCTCTTTCTCTCTCCCACTCTCTAGATTTCTCACTCTGTCTGTCCATGTAGAGATCTATATATGTCTCTCACTCTCCCTCTCTCTCTGTCTTTCTCTCTCCCTCTCTCTGTCTCTCTCTCTTGCTGTCTCTCCCTTGCTCTCTCCCTCGCTCTCTCCCTCTCTCTCTCTCTCTCTCCCTCTCTGTGTCTCTCTCTCACTCTGTCTGTCCATGTAGAGATCTATGTCTCCCTCTCACTCTCTCTCCCTCTCTTTCTCTGTCTCTCTCTCACTCTGTCTGTCCATGTAGAGATCTCTCTCTCTCTCTGTCTCTCTCTCTCTCTCTCTCTCTCTCTCTCTCTCTAGTAGAGATCTATATCTGTTTCTCTTATTCTCTTATTCAGAATGGTTGCTCCCTGAAGCGGTTGGCTGTGGGTATTTTTTTTCTGCCATTACTCGCAGGTCATCTGCAAGGGAAATGTTTTGGATCTTTCCATGACCTTTAATGTGATCCAAGACTCCATGGCCATGTTGTCCTAGCAATATATTTTTTGTTGAGGGCTATAATGGAAGAAAATGTCGATCCAGCATCTTAACATCCAGTTCCACCATTGCCTTGGTCTTTTAAAATGTATGAAATGTATATCCAGGCATATGAAGGCTCCATCGATGGAACAAACACTGAAAAATGAAAAAAACTATATCTACGCTCTCTGTTAAATAGAACAGAGTTGAGAAAATAGGGATTTTGATAAGATGACATTTAGAACGTCGGGATGACATTAAAAGCCGGCACAACTGCAATAAGTCCAATTTACATCAGGAGTGTGGATGTAAAGTTCATTTTAACCAAGGGTGGTGGGTGGCACCCATAAGAAAATACATAATATAAATAGAAAAGTATATTTTTCTTGAACTCTTCCATTATCATTTCCTCCTTCTTCTCTGTAACGAATGTGATTAAAGAAAAGCTGATTTTAATAACTTCCAACCAACAAGAGGAGAATTTTGAACACAATGGATGTCACTGGGGCAACCACCTCTTTCACTGTTGATTGAGAGGTGCAGAGTTGTAGCTCATCAAGTTGTGATCTGGCATCTGCTCTCCTTTAAAGTTAGTAAAGTTAGTGAACCCCTTAATACCATTTGAGACTAGACGAGATAACACTTGGTTGGAGTTGATTCGATTCAGCATTTTGTTCTTGTCTTGGATAACTGTTATTTTGACCCAGCAGATCCTTTTCTGCTAGTACATATTTTTTGTAGCAATGTCACAAATACAACAATCTTGTACCTGCATGTGTTTCTTTGTGCACAGTGCACATTGTGGCTTTATACACTGACTAATCTAATCCAACATCTGTATCAACCCTGAAACTTCTTAATCCCTTGTGCAGGTCCACTCTCAGCTGGCATAAAGAACAAGAGACATGAGATAAAGAGCGATCCCACCCCGTTCGGTTACGAAGGTACAGCGGCCTGCCGGAGGCACCAGCTCAACGCATGCTGCTCGGCACTTCCGTCCTTGTTGTTGTTTCATTTTTGCCTGATTATGTTGGGAAAGAAATCGATCTGTTTACCTCTGGAAGTCTGCACCTTTCTCTGTGTGTGTGTTAGTGTGTGTGTGTGTGTGTGTATGTGTGTGTACACACGTGCGTGTTTATTTTACATGAATGTGCCTGTATATCTGCCGTGAGCCTGATTATCGCCGTTTGCTTGAACACGTTGAATGCCCCGTGCCTGTTGCATTTTGGACCGGTATATCACCGTGTGTCTTAGGACTGTTAGTGTGGGCCTGCATCCATGTCGGCTTCCGGTGAAGTCGTTGCATTGAGAATTGAGCATTGTTTCATCGAGTGGGTTTGGTGGCTGTTAAGTGACGACAGTGAAGTGGCTGTCTTGTTTTTTTGTCCAAATGAACCATGATAAAGTGGTTCCGTTTGGTGGGTCTAATTTCGTTTATTTTTATTTTTTATTCATCGACATCCTGGCCGATCGTGGTTCATTGTTGGGTGGTGCTGCTGCGAGTGGGCAAGTCCACAGTGGGTGGGTCATTGTTGCCACGGGGATGACAAAGCGGGGCGGTGGGATGAAAAAAAAGCGTGTTGGCTTCTCTCACAGACACGCTGCGCGGCACTACCGGCGTCATCAGGAAGCGTCAAAGCATCATCGGCGCCGACACCAAGTCGAACTGTAACACCGTCCCAGTGCCCAGGTCCACCTCCCAGCCAGGTAACTGGCCTCGCAGCCAGGAGAGGCTAACCGCCCACAACACTGCGCTGTGTCCCTCACCGTTTATTTTCTCCTTTGCTACTTTAAACCCTTTCTTTTTCTCCATTGTTCATTTTTAGGGTACGGTTCACTGGTTTTAATTGGGGTGTTTTTAAGTTGCTGAAAGGCTGTCAGTGTCCAGGCCCATTATTTTTTGTTGTTCATCGCTGTTTACATTTTCATTCCCTTTGTCCTTCTCCGTTGTTAATTTTTAGGATTAGGTTTATCGGTTTTAATTGTGGTGTTTTTAAGTTGCTGAAGGGTTGGCATTGTCCTTGTCCATCATTTTGTTTTGAATGATATTTTTTCAGCTCGTCCTTCAATTTTCTCCATTTTCTTTTTTTATGGGTTGCCCTGCAATGAAATCTCAACAATAGATCCATTGGTTATGTTTGCATGCAGATTCATTTGTGCCTTACCACTATGCAGCATGACTTCCCCTTCAACGACCTCAATTGCTGTTTAGGCTTGGTACAGGTACATGCTGGTACAGGTGATATCAGATGAGGTCACTTGTCATTAGTTTGTCCATATGCTAACACAATCACAAACAGACTACCACATCCGCCCTGGAAGACGCTGCGGAGCTTTTCGGGCCGCAGTGCCGCCTGCAGCTATGTGTGTGTGTGTGTGTGTGTGTGTGTGTGTGTGTGTGTGCCGCCTGGCAGCTCATGCGGTGTGCTCCGTGCGTCCCTGTAGGCTGGAACCAGAAGTGCCTTCGGTCCACGGACAACGAAGACTTCGAGCCCATCCCCTCCAGCACCGAGGAGCTGTCCAATTCCTCCGAAGAGGAAGGCAGCAACAAAAATGTAGGTGCCATTCATTTGTTCCAGGTTATTATTTTTTTTCTTTCTCTTCCTTCTCTGCCTGTCGCCGAAAGCGTCTGTTGGACGGGGATGAATCGTCCATCTGTTTCCCCTCTGTTCCGGCGTGTTCCTCTATCGCTCGCCTTCCCTCAAGAGCACTCCATACATCCTTCACTAATCTTTTTTTCATTTTAATTCCGCTCTCATCCCTCTCTATTTTTTTTACTCGCTTGCTCTGCCCCGCTCAAAGAGGAACCCTTTATTGCTTAATTACTTCCTGTTGCCACGTCTCATTAGAGGTTCACGATGACGACTTGACATTTAGGAAACAAATGATCACGGATGAGAGAGAGAGACAGAGTGAGAGACACACAGATTGTGCGATATAGAGAGAGAGACAGAGGCAGAGAGAGAGAGAAAGGAGCAGAGGATTAAACCACTCCAGGCGCTCTTGACGGTGTCAAGCTCCGTCATAATCCCCACATGGGAGAGAGCTCAGAATCATAGCACGGGGAAAAAAAATTTGTTGAGGTGTTCATTTCAAGAACATTTCCAGACACACACACACACACACACACACACACACACACACACACACTTACACACGCATGCATCCACACACTCACACATACACACTCGCGCACCCAAACACACATCCATCCGCGCACATGTAGTCACAAGTGCACAAAACACACACTGCTCCTCTTTGACACTAACCACAGCAGCGCATGCTGAGCGGGGATAAGCTGGCTCCTATATGTCCCCAAAAGCACACAGATGCAAACCACACACACACACACACACACACACACACACACACACACACACACACACACACACACACACACACACAGACTGTCCGTATGAGAGTAAACAAGGCTGTTAATAGGCCTCTCTCTCTCTCTCTCTCTCTGGCAGGACGACAGCGTGCGTTTCCGGGTGCAGCTGACCTACGAGTCGTGCGCTGCGAAGGACCTCTCCCTGGAGTCGGGCGAGCTGGTGCAGTTCCTGGAGGAGGCGGAGAACGGGAACTGGTGAGTCCTCCCTATTGGTTGTGCTGTTCACCCAATCAGCTCGCCGCCCCCCCCCCCCCCCCCCCCCCCCCCGACCTGGTCATCCGCCAACCCGCACCTCACCTCACCCCACCCCACCCCCTCATCACCCTCCCTACCTAGGCTGGGGGATTTGGAAAGGGACAATCTCACACCTTCCGTTTAATCACATTGTGTTCCAAAAGGGGAGGAACAACACTAGGTGCGATCTCGGAGCTCGCCGCTGTGTTCCCGCGGAGGGAGCGAGTCAGGAAATAGTGTTACTTATTATGTTCCATGAGAACATCACATCCCATCCCATTTGAGCAATTTAAAAATAATAACAGCGTTATGTTTATGCGCTTAGACTTACTTTGAGGTCGGACGCATTAGGTGTTTAATTTGTTGCACATGCCCTCAATACGGTTAATAAGTACAGTTTAAGTCCCCCCGTTTCTCGGCCCATTTGCGGCACCGCTACCTATCCGGGTTTCAAGTGTCTCCAGGGAATAGCGTATTTTTGGCGGAGCACTCCCAGCTGAACACATGTATTATTAATGTCCTTCCCTTTCTCTCATGCCAGGGCCACACTTGGCTTTGTATCAACTGCGTGTAGTGATTTATTCCAGCTTTGTTTTAGAGGATTCAGGTCATTAGTTTGTAGACCAATATAAATAGATTCACACACACCTTATAAAAAAAAAAAAGAAAAGGTAAAAAAAATAGGTAGGCTGTGAATACACTGGGAATGTACTATGATTTTTACTTGGTATTGTATGTGTATTCGTCTCTGTGGAACTTATGTTTTAATTATAGTTGAAGGTCAAGGGAAACAACATCTTTGGACATTAAGTGGTGGAAAGAAAGTGACGTTAAAATAATGTAATAACGGTAACTACATGATTCCCATTGTCATTCATTTTAAGCTAACCCAGGTAATATCTGCAGACACTATCAACCTCTTAAGTAGATTAAATGAAACGCTGTCATCCCAACAAACGTAACAATTGGCTCAAATGTATTCTTACACAATGTGGTTTGTTGTGCTACAGCTGGTTGTACTGACATGAAGTGGTAGTTTTAACTGAGATGAAGGCTGCTTATCCTGTATGGCACAGTGTTCTTGAGCCTAAGTTGATCCATTCAAGGTTTCCGTCCCTGACATTCCTACCGTACCATTTGGTTTTCATTCAGAAAAACCTATAGAATGATAATACAATGGTAATGGTAAATAAATGGTAAGTGGACTGCATTTACATTGCACTTTTCTAACCAGTGACCACTCAACGTGCTTTACAATATTGTGTAACATTCAGCCATTCATACACACATTGACACACCGACGGCGGTGTCAACCATGCAAGGCAACAGGGTTGGGTGTCTTGCTCAGGGACACCTTGACACTCAGCAAGGAGGGCCAGGGAACGAAATAGAAACCTTCCGTTTACCAGTCAACCCGCTCTACCTCCTGAGCCCCTTGCCCCCTTAATCTTGTGCTCAAGGTCACAAAGAAAAGATCTTGTCAAATAAAACATGAGGTTGAATACACCTCAGATATACAGAGGCAGCCATTCAATTAGTTGTGAGTTTGACCTACTAATCTGAAATGACTCTGGTCAGTAATACTCAAGGCCTCACCTTTGTTCATTAGAGTGATTGCCATTGATTGCATGTTGTATTTAGTATTTTCTATCCAATTTTTGTTAGTGGTTTTCCACAGCCTGTTGTGAACTTACAAAGTTTGGTTAGATAAGATCTGTGGAATACTGATGAAGGGAATGTAACAGGTTATACAGTAGATGTAATTCAACCCAATGTATTTTTCTTTTTGATTGACTCGTTCATTAAGATATTCTGTTTGACTCATTATGCCTCCCTATATAGTGTTATTAATTTCACGGAATGTTACACAACTCCAAAATAAAATAGATGACGTGTAAAAACAAATAGAGCAAAAGATACGTGTTCCCGTTGAAAGGAATTAAAACTGTCTCCAGAGAGAATGGCAGAGAGTGCACATGGTGATGTTCTCAGCTGATCTTTAGTGGGCTACGGTAGACACTTCACATGTCTCCAGTACACCGCACAAGCCACAACCCCCAAGCCCCACATGGGATTTGGTTTTATTTTCAGAATGCACAAGCCCTTTGCACCGTCCTCTCTGGATTGACGTTAAAATGTCGGAGATTCACGCGTCATTTGCTTGGAAGATGAGCATGCGGGCGTCTTTGCCGTCAAAGACAGAGATTGGGAGGTGTTGAAATTACAAACAGAGCCTAATGTCATGAACGCTTGAGAGCCGAACGCTCGGATAGTTATCAGAATATAATGCAATACGGTTTTCCTAGAAGACGCTAACACACAAAACATTTTTTACGTTATAAAGCTGAGCTTAGCTCTGCTCACAAAGGGTGTGTGCTTGTTTTTCTTTTTGTGTGCCCAAGAGATATTTAGAGAACGTTTTTCTTCATGCATGGTGCGATTTTTGTAAAAATGTATGTGCTCTATAAATGGTTGCCACATCTTTTGTTTTGAGGGTACAACGTGTGATTCGTAGTTTATGTGGAATCCCCGGGCAAGAGGCAACGTGTGATTGGTCCATTGCACAAGTGGGTCAATCGGGAGTCCTGCTTGATTTCAATTGGGGCTGTAAAAGTGGAAGACCATCTTCCATTTGAATTGTTAACAGGACAAAACTGTCAACAGAGACATTGAAACAGGTCAAATGTTGCAGAATAACCACACACACATGTACACACAAATGCACGCACAATGTTATTTCAAATCTATTTAAAAGCAAACACAAAGCTCACGATCTCAGGGACAGCACCGTGCCGGTCACTGCTACGGTTCTTCCTTATTGGCTCTGACGAATGCCACATGACTTGCCATACAAATGGTGGCCATTGCTTAAATGTCTCTTGTGTGGAGTGAATTTAGTGACATTTGTGTCTCCACAGCAGTTTGTATCCACAAGATGAGATCGACAAATGCGCAAAAGCAGATTCGCAACCACAACAAAGGTTTCACAGTCGTAAGACACGACAATGTGCATTTGTGGATATATATTCACAGATGTGAATATGATTTGCTGTTCACAAATCTTAGCCTACAAATGTATAATTTATGTTTCCACGTCACAAAACTTGGAAGAATGTGTGGATTTTTATAATACGTGTAAGTAATATTGGCACTAAGTTCACTCTATACACTTGTTTCCAGCATCACTTGTGTTTGGCGTTTCTTTTATGTTCTGTCTGAAAAAGCAACCTTGCAAAAATAATTGTCCTTGTATTTTCTGTCACTTTTGATTTGAAAGCTACCGTTACAGATAAAAAAAGAAAAAGGGTTTTTAAGATATCTTAAAAACGTTAAAGTGACCGACAACTGAAATCCGTTATTTACTTATAATTATGTTGTTAAGGGCCATCAAGGTGTTCACTTAGCATCATAAAATGATGTTCCATGAAATCCATCGCAATCTCATGTAATTTCAGTCAATGGATTCCTTCTATTCCTTTAATCCGATTTAATGGGTGGAGTCTATTTTCCCTCGCGGCTAGCCAAGAGGGGAACCAATAACTGTACTCTCACGTGGCCAAGCCCGACAATCCGCACAATATATTCACATGGTGTGTAGTGGATACATCCCTATGTGGTATGTCCTGTTGTCCATCACTTTGAAGAAGGGGCTAAATACAAGGACCAATATACAATAATTAGGGTGTCGAGGACGAAGTCCAAGACAACCTCTTGTTATTGCTGGTTTTATTAGGGTGTCGAGGACGAAGTCCAAGACAACCTCTTGTTATTGCTGGTTTTATTAGGGTGTCGAGGACGAAGTCCAAGACAACCTCTTGTTATTGCTGGTTTTATTATTATTATTATTATTAATATATATAGTGTTTGACTTATACAGCCTAAACCGCTTGGTAACTTCTGAAAAAAACTTTATACACCTGTAGAGGAGGATAACAGAAGATCTGTGTAAAAAACTTGCACTTATTGGCCCAAAGGTGGCGCTATAGCAATCGCATGAAAATCCAAACTTTGAACAAGCATATCTCCTGACCCCATTGACCTACAGTCATACAACTTTGACCATATATGCATCATCTCATGCTGAACAAATATGCCTCAAGAACCTATGACTTCCGCCATGATGGATATTCCGCCATTTTGAATATTGTGAGAAACATGAAAAAATGTAAAAGCCCTAGCTTTTTTGAGATACACAGAAATCCTTGTTCTCACATAATCTTTGGACCAATATCTTTAATGTGAAGTTTGTAAAAGTCTGTGCAGTAAAACATAAGGCCCCCAGGAGACATTAACTTTGAAAGAAGGTGTGGCTTAACAACGCCAAACACAAAAATGCTTATATCGACATCAAGGTGGAGTCCTATGATCTTGACCCCAATACAAAAATTGTTCATCATTAAATTCTAAACAAGATGGTACCCATGTTTTTCCAATTGGGGCGTGGCATCAAAAGGGCGTGGTTTTTGACTAAAATGACCACAGTTCCTAGAAGAATTGTTGGATTTGAGCGGGACCAACTGTAACACAATCAGGGATCAAAGCCCTAAATGCTTAAGTAAGATTTAAGTTGATTGACAAAACAACATGGCCGCCAGACTTAGACAAAAAAAAAAAATTAACACGTTTTATGAAGACTTGCTACAGCTGTAGAGGAGGACTACAGAATATCTGTGTGAAAGAATTGCACTGATTGGCCCAAAGGTGGCGCTATAGCAATCGTCTGAAAATGCAAACTTTGAACGAGCATATCTCCTGACCCCTTTGACCTACAGTCATTAAACTTTACTCATATATGCACCTTCACATGCTGAACAAATGTGCCTCAACAACCTATGACTTCCGCCATGATGGATTTTTCGCCATTTTGAATTTTGTCAAAAACATTAAAATCAGTAGGGCTCCTACGTTTTTTAAGATAAACGGAAATCCTTTGGCACACATAATCTATGGACCAATGTCTTTAATATGCTCTCACGAAACGTCTGTGCAATAAAGCATAAGGCCCCCAGGAGCCATTAACTTTGAAAGAAGGTGTGGCTTAACCACGCAGAACACTAAAATGCTTATATCGACATCAACATTGTGTCCTATGATCTTGTGTCCAATACAAATGTTGTTGGCCATGGAATTCTGAACAAGAGTTCATTTTCAGATTTTAATTTTGCTAAAACAAAATGGCCGCCAGAGACAGAAAACCGTCCGAATGGCCTTAAAATGCGTTTTCAAAAATCTATATGGACTCCTATCATCTTCAGTACAATAGAAAAGTTGTTGGGCATGGAATTCTGAACAAGAGTACATTTTAACAATTTCATTTTGGTAAAACAAAATGGCCGCCAGAAACTAAAAACCGTCAGAATGGGCTTAAAATGCGTTTTCACAAATCTATATGGACTCTAATCATCTTGACTACAATAGAAAAGTTGTTCAGCATGAAATTCCCAACAAGATCGATTTATCACTTTTCCAATTATGCCCAAAAACATGGCTGCCAGAGGCTCAAACCGGTTAGAATGCCGTGATTCTAATCCCATTTAACCACTCTAACTATCATTATCTTCATACTGTATAACAATATATAAAACTTTTGTCTCACTTTTCTAAACAGTGTTTGATCAAAGTAAACCTAAGGTGTGTGTGTGTCTGAAGCTGTCGTTACATTAAAAACAATCCATTTACTATCATTATCTTCATGCTGTATGACAATATATAATACCTTTCTCTCACTTTTCTAAACAGTGTTTCATCAAAGTAAAGCTTCTTCCTTGATTTAAACCAAAAAGAATACAGTACAATGTAAAGTCCATAAGCACTGACCTAACTGTTTGACATGTTGATGCAATGCACTTGCCACTCTCGTGTGTGTGTGTCTAAATGCTATGCCGGTTATGATTCTATTTTAAAGCGTTAAAGAAGCGTAACTGCTGAACCCTGACTTTGATACACTTTCACAAAACATTGAAGGCCAATCACCGCAATTGAGCTGAGGCCATTCCAACCTCATCAACTGTATTAAATCTTTAAAAGTCTTACTGGTCTGCCTCGTCCGCACAAACCTCGACACCCGCTAATCGCTGCTTGCAGCTTTAATTAGGGTGTCGAGGACGAAGTCCAAGACAACCTCTTGTTATTGCTGGTTTTATTATTATTATTATTATTATTAATATATATAGTGTTTGACTTATACAGCCTAAACCGCTTGGTAACTTCTGAAAAAAACTTTATACACCTGTAGAGGAGGATAACAGAAGATCTGTGTAAAAAACTTGCACTTATTGGCCCAAAGGTGGCGCTATAGCAATCGCATGAAAATCCAAACTTTGAACAAGCATATCTCCTGACCCCATTGACCTACAGTCATAAAACTTTGACCATATATGCATCATCTCATGCTGAACAAATATGCCTCAAGAACCTATGACTTCCGCCATGATGGATATTCCGCCATTTTGAATATTGTGAGAAACATGAAAAAATGTAAAAGCCCTAGCTTTTTTGAGATACACAGAAATCCTTGTTCTCACATAATCTTTGGACCAATATCTTTAATGTGAAGTTTGTAAAAGTCTGTGCAGTAAAACATAAGGCCCCCAGGAGACATTAACTTTGAAAGAAGGTGTGGCTTAACAACGCCAAACACAAAAATGCTTATATCGACATCAAGGTGGAGTCCTATGATCTTGACCCCAATACAAAAATTGTTCATCATTAAATTCTAAACAAGATGGTACCCATGTTTTTCCAATTGGGGCGTGGCATCAAAAGGGCGTGGTTTTTGACTAAAATGACCACAGTTCCTAGAAGAATTGTTGGATTTGAGCGGGACCAACTGTAACACAATCAGGGATCAAAGCCCTAAATGCTTAAGTAAGATTTAAGTTGATTGACAAAACAACATGGCCGCCAGACTTAGACAAAAAAAAAAATTTAACACGTTTTATGAAGACTTGCTACAGCTGTAGAGGAGGACTACAGAATATCTGTGTGAAAGAATTGCACTGATTGGCCCAAAGGTGGCGCTATAGCAATCGTCTGAAAATGCAAACTTTGAACGAGCATATCTCCTGACCCCTTTGACCTACAGTCATTAAACTTTACTCAAATATGCATCTTCACATGCTGAACAAATGTGCCTCAACAACCTATGACTTCCGCCATGATGGATTTTTCGCCATTTTGAATTTTGTCAAAAACATTAAAATCAGTAGGGCTCCTACGTTTTTTAAGATAAACGGAAATCCTTTGGCACACATAATCTATGGACCAATGTCTTTAATATGCTCTCACGAAACGTCTGTGCAATAAAGCATAAGGCCCCCAGGAGCCATTAACTTTGAAAGAAGGTGTGGCTTAACCACGCAGAACACTAAAATGCTTATATCGACATCAACATTGTGTCCTATGATCTTGTGTCCAATACAAATGTTGTTGGCCATGGAATTCTGAACAAGAGTTTATTTTCAGATTATAATTTTGCTAAAACAAAATGGCCGCCAGAGACAGAAAACCGTCCGAATGGCCTTAAAATGCGTTTTCAAAAATCTATATGGACTCCTATCATCTTCAGTACAATAGAAAAGTTGTTGGGCATGGAATTCTGAACAAGAGTACATTTTCACAATTTCATTTTGGTAAAACAAAATGGCCGCCAGAAACTAAAAACCGTCAGAATGGGCTTAAAATGCGTTTTCACAAATCTATATGGACTCTAATCATCTTGACTACAATAGAAAAGTTGTTCAGCATGAAATTCCCAACAAGATCGATTTATCACTTTTCCAATTATGCCCAAAAACATGGCTGCCAGAGGCTCAAACCGGTTAGAATGCCGTGATTCTAATCCCATTTAACCACTCTAACTATCATTATCTTCATACTGTATAACAATATATAAAACTTTTGTCTCACTTTTCTAAACAGTGTTTGATCAAAGTAAACCTAAGGTGTGTGTGTGTCTGAAGCTGTCGTTACATTAAAAACAATCCATTTACTATCATTATCTTCATGCTGTATGACAATATATAATACCTTTCTCTCACTTTTCTAAACAGTGTTTCATCAAAGTAAAGCTTCTTCCTTGATTTAAACCAAAAAGAATACAGTACAATGTAAAGTCCATAAGCACTGACCTAACTGTTTGACATGTTGATGCAATGCACTTGCCACTCTCGTGTGTGTGTGTCTAAATGCTATGCCGGTTATGATTCTATTTTAAAGCGTTAAAGAAGCGTAACTGCTGAACCCTGACTTTGATACACTTTCACAAAACATTGAAGGCCAATCACCGCAATTGAGCTGAGGCCATTCCAACCTCATCAACTGTATTAAATCTTTAAAAGTCTTACTGGTCTGCCTCGTCCGCACAAACCTCGACACCCGCTAATCGCTGCTTGCAGCTTTAATTAGGGTGTCGAGGACGAAGTCCAAGACAACCTCTTGTTATTGCTGGTTTTATTATTGTTATTATTATTAGTCTGCCGCTGAAATTCGACTTACACAGCCTAAACCGCTTGATAAATTCTTATAAAAACTTAATAGAGCTGTAGAGGAGGACTACAGAAGATCTGTGTGAAAAAACTGCACTGATTGGCCTAAAGGTGGCGCTATTGCAATCGTCCAAAATTGGCAAATCATATCTCCAGACTACTTTGACCTACAGTCATGAAACTTTGACCATAGATGCATCTTCTCATGCTGAACAAATATGCCTCAAGAACCTATGACTTCCGCCATGATGGATTTTCCGCCATTTTGAATTTTGTGAAAAACATGAAAAAATGTAAAAGCCCTAGATTTTTTGAGATACACCGAAATCCTTGGGTACACATAATCTTTGGACCAATATCTTTAATATGAAGTTTGTAAAAGTCTGTGCAATAAAATGTAAGGCCCCCAGGAGACATTAACTTTGAAACAAGGTGTGGCTTAACAACGCCAAACACAAAAATGCTTATATCGACATCAAGGTGGAGTCCTATGATCTTGGCTCCAATACAAACGTTGTTCAACATTAAATTCTGAACAACATGGTACCCATGCTTTTTCAATTGGGGCGTGGCATAAAATAGGGCGTGGCTTGTCACTAAAATGACCACAGTTCCTAGAGAAAGTGTTGGATTTGAGCGGGATCAACTGTCACACAATCAGGATTATAAACCTCAAATGCTTAAATAAGATATAAGTTGATTGACAAAACAACATGGCCGCCAGACGAAAAAAACAGAAACTTTGATTTGAATGCTTTTTCCGACATCAAGGAAGACTCCTATGATCTTAAGTAAAATTGATGAATTGTTGGCCATGAAATTCTGCACAAGATGAAGTTTTCAATTTTTCAATTTTCCTGAAAGAACATGGCCGCAAGAGGCTAACAACGGTCCAAATGGACGTAAATGCGTTTTTCGACATCAGTATGGATTCCTATGATCTTGTGTCCAATATAAAAGTTGTTTGGCATAACATTCTGAACAACATTACTTTTTGTGATTTTAATTTTGGTAAAACAACATGGCCGCCAGAAGCAAAAAACCGTCCAATTGGGCTTAAAATGCGTTTTCAAAAATCTATATGGACTCTAATCATCTTGACTATAATAAAAAAGTTGTTCAGCATGAAATTCCGAACAAGATAGGTATGTCACTTTTCCAATTATGCCCAAAAACATGGCTGCCAGAGGCTCAAACCGGTTAGAATGCCGTGATTCCAATCCCATTGAACCAGTCTAACTATCATTATCTTCATACTGTATGACAATATATAATACTTTTCTCTCACTTTTCTAAACAGTGTTTGATCAAAGTAAACCTAAAGTGTGTGTGTGTGTGCCCGAAGCTGTCATTACATTAAAAACAACCCATTTACTATCATTATCTTCATACTGTATGACAATATATAATACTTTTCTCTCACTTTTCTAAACAGTGTTTGATCAAAGTAAAGCGTATTCCTTGATTTAAACCAAAAACAATACAGTACAATGTCAGCAGTAAGCACTGACCTAACTGTTTGCAATGTTGATGCAATGCACTTGCCACTTTTGTGTGTGTGTGTGTCTAAATGCTATGCCGGTTATCATTCTATTTTAAAGCGTTAAAGAAGCGTAACTGCTGAACCCTGACTTTGATACACTTTCACAAGACATCGAAGGCCAATCACCGCAATTGAGCTGAGGCCATTCCAACCTCATCAACTGTATAAAATCTTTAAAAGTCTTACTGGTCTGCCTCGTCTGCATAAACCTCGACACCCGCTAAATGCTGCTTGCAGCTTTAATTAGGGTGTCGAGGACGAAGTCCAAGACAACCTCTTGTTATTGCTGGTTTTATTATTATTATTATTATTATTATTATTAATATATATAGTGTTTGACTTATACAGCCTAAACCGCTTGGTAACTTCTGAAAAAAACTTTATACACCTGTAGAGGAGGATAACAGAAGATCTGTGTAAAAAACTTGCACTTATTGGCCCAAAGGTGGCGCTATAGCAATCGCATGAAAATCCAAACTTTGAACAAGCATATCTCCTGACCCCATTGACCTACAGTCATAAAACTTTGACCATATATGCATCATCTCATGCTGAACAAATATGCCTCAAGAACCTATGACTTCCGCCATGATGGATATTCCGCCATTTTGAATATTGTGAGAAACATGAAAAAATGTAAAAGCCCTAGCTTTTTTGAGATACACAGAAATCCTTGTTCTCACATAATCTTTGGACCAATATCTTTAATGTGAAGTTTGTAAAAGTCTGTGCAGTAAAACATAAGGCCCCCAGGAGACATTAACTTTGAAAGAAGGTGTGGCTTAACAACGCCAAACACAAAAATGCTTATATCGACATCAAGGTGGAGTCCAATGATCTTGACCCCAATACAAAAATTGTTCATCATTAAATTCTAAACAAGATGGTACCCATGTTTTTCCAATTGGGGCGTGGCATCAAAAGGGCGTGGTTTTTGACTAAAATGACCACAGTTCCTAGAAGAATTGTTGGATTTGAGCGGGACCAACTGTCACACAATCAGGGATCAAAGCCCTAAATGCTTAAGTAAGATTTAAGTTGATTGACAAAACAACATGGCCGCCAGACTTAGACAAAAAATTTTTTTTAACACGTTTTATGAAGACTTGCTACAGCTGTAGAGGAGGACTACAGAATATCTGTGTGAAATAATTGCACTGATTGGCCCAAAGGTGGCGCTATAGCAATCGTCTGAAAATGCAAACAATGAACGAGCATATCTCCTGACCCCTTTTGCCTACAGTCATAAAACTTTGCTCAAATATGCATCTTCACACGCTGAACAAATGTGCCTCAACAACCTATGACTTCCGCCATGATGGATTTTTCGCCATTTTGCATTTTGTCAAAAACATTAAAATCAGTAGGGCTCCTACGTTTTTTAAGATAAACGGAAATCCTTTGGCACACATAATCTTTGGACCAATGTCTTTAATATGCTCTCACGAAACGTCTGTGCAATAAAGCATAAGGCCCCCAGGAGCCATTAACTTTGAAAGAAGGTGTGGCTTAACCACGCCGAACACTAAAATGCTTATATCGACATCAACATGGTGTCCTATGATCTTGTGTCCAATACAAATGTTGTTGGCCATGGAATTCCGAACAAGAGTTTATTTTCATATTTTAATTTTGGTAAAACAAAATGGCCGCCAGAGACAGAAAACCGTCCGAATGGGCTTAAAATGCGTTTTCAAAAATCTATATGGACTCCTATCATCTTGAGTACAATAGAAAAGTTGTTGGGCATGGAATTCTGAACAAGAGTACATTTTCAGATTTTAGTTTTGGTAAAACAAAATGGCCGCCAGAAACTAAAAACCGTCACAATGGGCTTAAAATGCGTTTTCACAAATCTATATGGACTCTAATCATCTTGACTATAATAGAAAAGTTGTTCAGCATGAAATTCCGAACAAGATAGATTTCTCACTTTTCCAATTATCCCCAAAAACATGGCTGCCAGAGGCTCAAACCGGTTAGAATGCCGTGATTCCAATCCCATTGAACCACTCTAACTATCATTATCTTCATACTGTATGACAATATATAAAACTTTACTCTCACTTTTCTAAACACTGTTTGATCAAAGTAAACCTAAGGTGTCTTCATCTTCATACTGTATGACAATATATAAAACTTTTCTCTCACTTTTCTAAACAGTGTTTGATCAAAGTAAACCTAAAGTGTGTGTGTGTCTGAAGCTGTCATTACATTAAAAACAACCCATTTACTATCATTATCTTCATACTGTATGACAATATATAATACTTCCTTGATTCAAACCTAAAACAATACGTGTGTGTGTGTGTGTGTCTGAAGCTGTCATTACATTAAAAACAATCCATTTACTATCATTATCTTCATACTGTATGACAATATATAATACTTTTCTCTCACTTTTCTAAACTGTGTTTGATCAAAGTAAAGCTTATTCCTTGATTTAAACCAAAAACAATACAGTACAATGTCACCAGTAAGCACTGACCTAACTGTTTGCAATGTTGATGCAATGCACTTGCCACTTTTGTGTGTGTGTGTGTGTGTGTGTGTGTGTGTGTGTGTGTGTGTGTGTTTAAATGCTATGCCGGTTATGATTCTATTTTAAAGCGTTAAAGAAGCGTAACTGCTGAACCCTGACTTTGATACACTTTCACAAAACATTGAAGGCGAATCACCGCAATTGAGCTGAGGCCATTCCAACCTCATCAACTGTATAAAATCTTTAAAAGTCTTACTGGTCTGCCTCGTCTGCACAAACCTCGACACCCGCTAAATGCTGCTTGCAGCTTTAATTATTATTATTATTATTAATATATATAGTGTTTGACTTATACAGCCTAAACCGCTTGGTAACTTCTGAAAAAAACTTTATACACCTGTAGAGGAGGATAACAGAAGATCTGTGTAAAAAACTTGCACTTATTGGCCCAAAGGTGGCGCTATAGCAATCGCATGAAAATCCAAACTTTGAACAAGCATATCTCCTGACCCCATTGACCTACAGTCATAAAACTTTGACCATATATGCATCATCTCATGCTGAACAAATATGCCTCAAGAACCTATGACTTCCGCCATGATGGATATTCCGCCATTTTGAATATTGTGAGAAACATGAAAAAATGTAAAAGCCCTAGCTTTTTTGAGATACACAGAAATCCTTGTTCTCACATAATCTTTGGACCAATATCTTTAATGTGAAGTTTGTAAAAGTCTGTGCAGTAAAACATAAGGCCCCCAGGAGACATTAACTTTGAAAGAAGGTGTGGCTTAACAACGCCAAACACAAAAATGCTTATATCGACATCAAGGTGGAGTCCTATGATCTTGACCCCAATACAAAAATTGTTCATCATTAAATTCTAAACAAGATGGTACCCATGTTTTTCCAATTGGGGCGTGGCATCAAAAGGGCGTGGTTTTTGACTAAAATGACCACAGTTCCTAGAAGAATTGTTGGATTTGAGCGGGACCAACTGTAACACAATCAGGGATCAAAGCCCTAAATGCTTAAGTAAGATTTAAGTTGATTGACAAAACAACATGGCCGCCAGACTTAGACAAAAAAAAAAAATTAACACGTTTTATGAAGACTTGCTACAGCTGTAGAGGAGGACTACAGAATATCTGTGTGAAAGAATTGCACTGATTGGCCCAAAGGTGGCGCTATAGCAATCGTCTGAAAATGCAAACTTTGAACGAGCATATCTCCTGACCCCTTTGACCTACAGTCATTAAACTTTACTCATATATGCATCTTCACATGCTGAACAAATGTGCCTCAACAACCTATGACTTCCGCCATGATGGATTTTTCGCCATTTTGAATTTTGTCAAAAACATTAAAATCAGTAGGGCTCCTACGTTTTTTAAGATAAACGGAAATCCTTTGGCACACATAATCTATGGACCAATGTCTTTAATATGCTCTCACGAAACGTCTGTGCAATAAAGCATAAGGCCCCCAGGAGCCATTAACTTTGAAAGAAGGTGTGGCTTAACCACGCAGAACACTAAAATGCTTATATCGACATCAACATTGTGTCCTATGATCTTGTGTCCAATACAAATGTTGTTGGCCATGGAATTCTGAACAAGAGTTCATTTTCAGATTTTAATTTTGCTAAAACAAAATGGCCGCCAGAGACAGAAAACCGTCCGAATGGCCTTAAAATGCGTTTTCAAAAATCTATATGGACTCCTATCATCTTCAGTACAATAGAAAAGTTGTTGGGCATGGAATTCTGAACAAGAGTACATTTTCACAATTTCATTTTGGTAAAACAAAATGGCCGCCAGAAACTAAAAACCGTCAGAATGGGCTTAAAATGCGTTTTCACAAATCTATATGGACTCTAATCATCTTGACTACAATAGAAAAGTTGTTCAGCATGAAATTCCCAACAAGATCGATTCATCACTTTTCCAATTATGCCCAAAAACATGGCTGCCAGAGGCTCAAACCGGTTAGAATGCCGTGATTCTAATCCCATTTAACCACTCTAACTATCATTATCTTCATACTGTATAACAATATATAAAACTTTTGTCTCACTTTTCTAAACAGTGTTTGATCAAAGTAAACCTAAGGTGTGTGTGTGTCTGAAGCTGTCGTTACATTAAAAACAATCCATTTACTATCATTATCTTCATGCTGTATGACAATATATAATACCTTTCTCTCACTTTTCTAAACAGTGTTTCATCAAAGTAAAGCTTCTTCCTTGATTTAAACCAAAAAGAATACAGTACAATGTAAAGTCCATAAGCACTGACCTAACTGTTTGACATGTTGATGCAATGCACTTGCCACTCTCGTGTGTGTGTGTCTAAATGCTATGCCGGTTATGATTCTATTTTAAAGCGTTAAAGAAGCGTAACTGCTGAACCCTGACTTTGATACACTTTCACAAAACATTGAAGGCCAATCACCGCAATTGAGCTGAGGCCATTCCAACCTCATCAACTGTATTAAATCTTTAAAAGTCTTACTGGTCTGCCTCGTCCGCACAAACCTCGACACCCGCTAATCGCTGCTTGCAGCTTTAATTATTATTATTATTATTATATAGCGTAAAATCGACTTACACAGCCTAAACCGCTTGATAACTTCTTATAAAAACTTAATAGAGCTGTAGAGGAGGACTACAGAAGATCTGTGTGAAAAAACTGCACTTATTGGCCCAAAGGTGGCGCTATTGCAATCGTCCAAAATTGGCAAATCATATCTCCAGACTACTTTGACCTACAGTCATGAAACTTTGACCATAGATGCATCTTCTCATGCTGAACAAATATGCCTCAAGAACCTATGACTTCCGCCATGATGGATTTTCCGCCATTTTGAATTTTGTGAAAAACATGAAAAAATGTAAAAGTCCTAGGTATTTTGAGATACACAGAAATCCTTGGGTACACATAATCTTTGGACCAATATCTTTAATATGAAGTTTGTAAAAGTCTGTGCAATAAAATATAAGGCCCCCAGGAGACATTAACTTTGAAAGAAGGTGTGGCTTAACAACGCCAAACACAAAAATGCTTATATCGACATCAAGGTGGAGTCCAATGATCTTGGCTCCAATACAAACGTTGTTCAACATTAAATTCTGAACAACATGGTACCCATGCTTTTTCAATTGGGGCGTGGCATAAAATAGGGCGTGGCTTGTGACTAAAATGACCACAGTTCCTAGAGGAAGTGTTGGATTTGAGCGGGATCAACTGTCACACAATCAGGATTATAAACCTCAAATGCTTAAATAAGATATAAGTTGATTGACAAAACAACATGGCCGCCAGACCAAAAAAACTGAAAAAAAAATTAAAATGCTTTTTCCCACATCAAGGAAGACTCCTATGATCTTAAGTGAAATTGATGAATTGTTGGCCATGAAATTCTGCACAAGATGAAGTTTTCAATTTTTCAATTTTCCTGAAAGAACATGGCCGCAAGAGGCTAACAACGGTCCAAATGGACGTAAATGCGTTTTTCGACATCAGTATGGATTCCTATGATCTTGTGTCCAATATAAAAGTTGTTGGGCATAACATTCTGAACAACATTACTTTTTGTGATTTTAATTTTGGTAAAACAACATGGCCGCCAGAAGCAAAAAACCATCCAATTGGGCTTAAAATGCGTTTTCAAAAATCTATATGGACTCTAATCATCTTGACTATAATACAAAAGTTGTTCAGCATGAAATTCCGAACAAGATAGGTATGTCACCTTTCCAATCAGGCCCAAAAACATGGCTGCCAGAGGCTCAAATCGGTTAGAATGCCGTGATTCCAATCCCATTGAACCACTCTAACTATCATTATCTTCATACTGTATGACAATATATAATACTTTTCTCTCACTTTTCTAAACAGTGTTTGATCAAAGTAAACCTAAGGTGTGTGTGTGTGCCCGAAGCTGTCATTACATTAAAAACAACCCATTTACTATCATTATCTTCATACTGTATGACAATATAGAATACTTTTGTCTCACTTCTCTAAACAGTGTTTGATCAAAGTAAACCTAAAGTGTGTGTGTGTGTGTCCGAAGCTGTCATTACATTAAAAACAACCCATTTACTATCATTATCTTCATACTGTATGACCATATATAATACATCCTTGATTCAAACCTAAAACACTACTTGTGTGTGTGTGTCTGAAGCTGTCATTACATTAAAAACAACCCATTAACTATCATTATCTTCATACTGTATGACAATATATACAACTTTTCTAAACAGTGTTTGATCAAAGTAAACCTAAATTGTGTGTGTGTGTCTGAAGCTGGCATTACATTAAAAACAATCCATTACAGTGTTTGATCAAAGTAAACCTAAAGTGTGTGTGTGTCTGAAGCTGTCATTACATTAACAACAATCCATTTACTATCATTATCTTCATACTGTATGACAATATATCATACTTTTCTCTCACTTTTCTAAACAGTGTTTGATCAAAGTAAAGCTTATTCCTTGATTTAAACCAAACACAATACAGTACAATGTCAGCAGTAAGAACTGACCTAACTGTTTGCAATGTTGATGCAATGCACTTGCCACTTTTGTGTGTGTGTGTGTCTAAATGCTATGCCGGTTATGATTCTATTTTAAAGCGTTAAAGAAGCGTAACTGCTGAACCCTGACTTTGATACACTTTCACAAAACATTGAAGGCCAATCACCGCAATTGAGCTGAGGCCATTCCAACCTCATCAACTGTATAAAATCTTTAAAAGTCTTACTGGTCTGCGTCGCCTGCATAAACCTCGACACCCGTTAATCGCTGCTTGCAGCTTTAATTATTATTATTATGCACAGTGTTTGACTTATACAGCCTAAACCGCTTGGTTAATTCTGAAAAAAACTTGCTAAACCTGTATAGGACGACAACAGAATATCTGTGTGAAAGAATTGCACTGATTGGCCCAAAGGTGGCGCTATAGCAATCGCATGAAAATCCAAACTTTGAACAAGCATATCTCCTGAGCCCATTGACCTACAGTCATAAAACTTTGACCATATATGCATCTCCTCATGCTGAACAAATATGCCTCAAGAACCCATGACGTCCGCCATGATGGATTTTCCGCCATTTTGAATTTTGTGAGAAACATGAAGAAATGTAAAAGCCCTAGGTTTTTTGAGATACACAGAAATCCTTTTGCACACATACTCTTTGGACCAATATCTTTAATTTGAAGTCAGTAAAAGTCTGTGCAATAAAGCATAAGGCCCCCAGGAGCCATTAACTTTGAAAGAAGGTGTGGCTTAACAACGCCAAACACAAAAATGCTTATATCGACATCAAGGCGGAGTCCTATGATCTTGACCCCAATACAAACATTGTTCATCATTAAATTCTAAACAAGATCGTACCCATGTTTTTTCAATTGGGGCGTGGCATCAAGAGGGCGTGGTTTTTGACTAAAATGACCACAGTTCCTAGAAGAATTGTTGGATTTGAGCGGGACCAACTGTCACACAATCAAGGATCAAAGCCCTAAATGCTTAAGTAAGATTTAAGTTGATTGACAAAACAACATGGCCGCCAGACTTAGACAAAAAATTTTTTTTAACACGTTTTATGAATACTTGCTACAGCTGTAGAGGAGGACTACAGAATATCTGTGTGAAAGAATTGCACTGATTGGCCCAAAGGTGGCGCTATAGCAATCGTCTGAAAATGCAAACTTTGAACAAGCATATCTCCTGACCCCTTTGACCTAAAGTCATGAAACTTTGCTCAAATATGCATCTTCACATGCTGAACAAATGTGCCTCAAGAACCTATGACTTCCGCCATGATGGATTTTTCGCCATTTTGAATTTTGTCAAAAACATTAAAATCAGTAGGGCTCCTACGTTTTTTAAGATAAACAGAAATCCTTTGGCACACATAATCTAAGGACCAATGTCTTTAATATGCTCTCACGAAATGTCTGTTCAATAAAGCATAAGGCCCCCAGGAGCCATTAACTTTGAAAGAAGGTGTGGCTTAACCACGCCGAACACTAAAATGCTTATATCGACATCAACATTGTGTCCTATGATCTTGTGTCCAATACAAATGTTGTTGGTCATGGAATTCTGAACAAGAATTAATTTTCAGATTTTAATTTTGCTAAAACAAAATGGCCGCCAGAGACAGAAAACCGTCCGAATGGCCTTAAAATGCGTTTTCAAAAATCTATATGGACTCCTATCATCTTCAGTACAATAGAAAAGTTGTTGGGCATGGAATTCTGAACAAGAGTCCATTTTCACAATTTCATTTTGGTAAAACAAAATGGCCGCCAGAAACTAAAAACCGTCAGAATGGGCTTAAAATGCGTTTTCACAAATCTATATGGACTCTAATCATCTTGACTACAATAGAAAAGTTGTTCAGCATGACATTCCCAACAAGATCGATTTATCACTTTTCCAATTATGCCCAAAAACATGGCTGCCAGAGGCTCAAACCTGTTACCATGCCGTGATTCCAATCCCATTTAACCACTCTAACTATCATTTTCTTCATACTGTATAACAATATATAAAACTTTTGTCTCACTTTTCTAAACAGTGTTTTATCAAAGTAAACCTCAAGTGTGTGTGTGTCTGAAGCTGTCATTACATTAAAAACAATCCATTTACTATCATTATCTTCATACTGTAAGACAATATATAACACTTTACTCTCATATTTCTAAACAGTGTTTGATCAAAGTAAACCTAAGGTGTCTTTATCTTCATACTGTATGACAATATATAAAACTTTTCTCTCACTTTTCTAAACACTGTTTGATCAAAGTAAACCTAAAGTGTGTGTGTGTCTGAAGATGTCATTACATTAAAAACAATCCATTTACTATCATTATCTTCATACTGTATTACAATATATAATACTTTTCTCTCACTTTTCTAAACAGTCTAAAGTGTGTGTGTGTGTCTGAAGCTGTCATTACATTAAAAACAATCCATTACAGTGTTTGATCAAAGTAAACCTAAATTGTGTGTGTGTGTCTGAAGCTGTCATTACATTAAAAACAATCCATTTACTATCACTATCTTCATACTGTATGACAATATATAATACTTTTCTCTCACTTTTCTAAACAGTGTTTGATCAAAGTAAAGCTTATTCTTTGATTTACACCAAAACCAATACAGTACAATGTCAGCAGTAAGAACTGACCTAACTGTTTGCAATGTTGATGCAATGCACTTGCCACTTTTGTGTGTGTGTGTGTCTAAATGCTATGCCGGTTATGATTCTATTTTAAAGCGTTAAAGAAGCGTAACTGCTCAACCCTGACTTTGATACACTTTCACAAAACATCGAAGGCCAATCACCGCAATTGAGCTGAGGCCATTCCAACCTCATCAACTGTATAAAATCTTTCAAAGTCTCGCTGGTCTGCCTCGTCTGCACAAACCTCGACACCCGGTAAATGCTGCTTGCAGCTTTAATTAATATAAAAATTGCTATTAATTTGATTTATTGTTCAAAAAATCCAAAAGCAAGGTTGCTGAGTTTTTATTCTCTAGGGGTGTTTAGTTGTACACCTTTATTTTTATATAATTAATGAGTATGTCCTAATTTTAGCTTGTATTGCAAATTGAATTAATCGAATCAAATATAACTACTGAGGTGTGTTTGTGCATGTTAGGGTGTGCGTGTGTGTGTGTGTGTGTGTGTGTGTGTGTAACCCACCTTGAACACGATTGACTTAAGGTCAATAACAAACACACACACCCCTCCCTCCCAACTTCCAATTTAAGAAAACCAGTGAATATACTAGTAGGAAATCACAATTCCCCTTCTACTTCCACAAGTTTTTTTTTTCTCAAAGTCATATCTGCACCCAAGTTCTAGTGCTGAGAAACACCATTAATAGTTAATCTCTCTCGCTCTCTCTCTCCTGCTCTCGCTCCATCACCTCTCCCTTTGCTCCATCCGATCTATCCATCGGATTTCTTCTCCCTCGGCCTTGAAAAGTTATTACTGCCTTGTTAACAAATCAGTGGCTTGAATTAATTGTGACTGGAGAGAGAGAGAGAGAGAGAGAGAGAGAGAGAGAGAGAGAGAGAGAGAGAGAGAGAGAGAGAGAGAGAGAGAGAGAGAGAGAGAGAGAGAGAGAGAGAGAGAGAGAGAGAGAGAGAGAGAGAGAGAGAGAGAGAGAGAGAGAGAGGTTTATTTTGGGGTTTTTCAAGTGAGTTCTCTTGCCCTGTTTTTTCGGTGACTGATTCGCCTGGAAGATAAGAAGCCATCCTTAAAAACAGTTTGGAATATGCTCCTTTTTCACTCTTTGTTTAATCTGTTCGTGAATATTTGAGACGCCTTAAAAAATAAAATATCCTATCTTGTCCAAAGTGCTCATGCTCATCACTCTCTCCCATCTCCTGAGAGTTTTTCCTTTTTACTGTTTTTATATCATTATTTTTAGAGTACAGTTTTGTACAAATTGAATGTACAACTTGAGAGGAATGCATGAGGATTACGCCCCAAATCTTGCATCTAAAATAACAAATGCCTTTTTGTGAGGACAATTTAACAAGTTGAAGTCATTTATAGTCGGACAGAGTGCAATGCACTGTGTTTGTGTCTGTGATGTTCCTTGGTTGTTGGTGATAAAAACACAGATAGCTGTGAAGTATGTTAGTGCTCGTTGTTTATGTTTTCTCACCCAGATCACCTCCCCAAACTCTAACCTCCAATTGTTGGTACCTTTTTTTTTTCAGTGTGTGTTAATATGCCGCCATATTGTCTATTTAGGCATCCTCAGAGGACATATTAATTGCTTTTTTCCTAAGTGAGTCAGACAAACACATTTGGAACTCGGCAAGATGCTAATTATTATGATGTTTCTCAACAATCTGAGCTGTGACAAAATCTCCCAGATATAACCTGGTTGTTTTTGATTTCTAATGCACACAATACAATTCTTCTAAATGCATCTTGTGAAAATGTGTAATTCTTGTCACCACCGAAATGATTTATGTGTGTGTGTGTGTGTGTGTGTGTGTGTGTGTGTGTGTGTGTGTGTGTGTGTGTGTGTGTGTGTGTGTGTGTGTGTGTGTGTGTGTGTGTGTGTGTGTGTGTGTGTGCGGGTGCATGTGTGTGTGAGTGCTTGTCTGTTATGTTTATAATCTGTGAGTTTGCTGCCATCTAAACATGAAAAAAAAAAAACTTTCTGAATCTGGAACTAAATGACCAACATCTTCAATGTTTTTTCTCTTGTACACATACGTGTAGCGATCAACAAATTGAGATGTCTCTTAGGTTAGGTTAGACTTTTACCAAACTATGGGCATTCTAGAAGCCTGCTTTCCTTCCAGTCAAATCTGCCTCCTGATTGACACACACATGTTTGCAGAAAAGGGGAAATGTATTGATGCATCAACAGTGAACAAACAACAGGAACCCTACATAAGGCACATCCTTATGTGCTATCCTTTTAAAAACTTTCTCTGGAAGCATCAATGGTCGAAATATAGCCAAACAAGATCAAACAATCAGTCTACACAGCATAACGAATACAACAGATCAATAGGGCCAAGGCCTTTATTCTTCTCTGTATGATCTAAACAAACCCATAGGCCTTTACCGCAGAGGTGTTACATTAGGGGTAAAACAGGTGTAGCTCATTAAGTTAATTAAGGGTCGGTAGGCATGCCAGTGCCCATAATTAACGTCATGAGATTCACCTGTGTTCGCCGCAACTATTACACTGCAATAAAGGCCTATTGACTTGGTTCACTGTCAAATAAAGTCAGAGCCAGTTTTCTATCACACCATTATGCCCATTAGCGACATCAGAACAGCATCAAACCAACGGGTGAGGGATTTCAACCTTTAGGTGGCAGCAAACCTCACCATGCGGTCGAGGCGTGTGTGTCGTCTGTCACTCTTTGCGCTGACGTGGAAGAGCCTGGCACCCAATGTGCTTTTCACGTCGTTCTAGGCTAGTCAAGAAGCTACTAACAGAGGAGACGGGGCTGGTCCCGGCCAGCATCCTGCAGTCGGCAGCGGAAGGAGGTCCATCACGCTATTATCATTGTTACTATCCCCGGCGAACCCACGCACCTCAGCCTTCCTCCCAAACCCCCGCTCTCACCGGCTCGCTTAACTGCTCCATGGCTCGATGACAACTCACTCCTCACTCGCTCACCTCCTCACTCGCTCACCTCCTCACTCCTTCCTGATACACCCCCCCCCCCTTTCCTTACAGACCCAACTCCCTTAAGCAGCTAGCTGGACTTCCCACACCCCACCCGATTCCCGCTCTTTTCGCGTACAGTTGGCCCGTAGGCACTGCATGACATCATCGATTGAAACAAATCCAGGCACCCCACCCAAAATCTGTTCCCCACTGCCTTCTGTCTGCTGTGCATAGTCTCCTCTTGAAACCACCAATACAAAAAGGCGGGTCTATTTTTAAGTGAAAGAAGCTTGCTTACTTTTGAGTTTTTGAAAAACTCTTATTTTCTCCCTGTTTTTCAGTCTGCTTGTCACCCCACAGCAACACTCGCACACATTCAAACTCCAACCTCCTCCACCACCATTTCCAACCTGCTCGCTCACCGTCTGAGGAGCTCGCTCGATTAAAGGGTAGCCAAACACTAAAATAAAACCACAGGGAAAATAGCAAACGCATGATGGCACAAATCAATAACGAATAACAACATTACAATTTCATTCAAAAAGATAAACAATAACCTGTGTTGCACCGGAGACTGTGTCCTGGGTTTTGTGTTTGGTTACACTCTACTGGTGATGAAAGAAGACAGACATGCCTTGCGCTCACCCTTGGCATGCAAGATATTGGCTGACTGGAAATTGTCTACGCACATCCTCCCATGCAGCTGCGCCATAGGGTTTAACCGCCATAATCCCTCTCCGCTTGTAAATCGGTATTCTCTCTGCCGACTGATATCGATGCAGATGTCGATAAGTCCTGTCGTTAAAGGCCCTTTCATATTCCGCTGTGATTGAAGCTGCTTTGTTGGGTCTGCTGTGTTTTATCGACGTTGCGTGCCGTAGCCGTGCAGGCCTTCCCTGAAGCGCTGTGCTTGAATGCCACAGGATACCCAGAATGCCTTGATGAACCTCATTGGCTCTTCATACTCTGCTTCAAGTTTTCTGTGCAAACTTGCAACTTGTTTTTTTTTTGTGTGTGTGTGTGTGCGTGTCTGTGTGTCTGTGCTGACTCTGGTGTTCATTTTATTTCCAGATATCTTCAGTGACCTGTGCACAGCGGCGCTGTCTGACTCCGATGAAAACGAGGCCAGCACCTGGGGTGACGTCTCTCAGGACAGGTGATTGGGCGGGAACAGATGATGAGGATGATGATGACCATGACGATGCATATCGAGAGTCTATGTTGGGATGGCAACAACGTGGCAAGCTGCTGGATAGTTTTTATTACAAATTGTTATTCTTATTGCTGGATCCAATTATTTCCAACGCATCATTTCTCCCAACTATGGATTTCTTGAGACTCGTGAAGACCGTGGCCAACTTTTGATTTCGTTTTGTTGTTTTTCACGTCTGATTAATTGAACACTGAAATTTTGGGGGGAATAGAGGAGCAAAGCCCCGGCCTGCAGGAAAACAAAACAAAATCAAAACCCTAAAACAAGCATCATCTCGTGTCACACGCTAATGGAAACAAAATGTACAGGGGATTAATTGTTTTTGTACTGCTTTTAAAATGTCAAATCCCAAGATTATCTGGAAAATGGAACAGAAACAGAACAGAGACATTCAAGAAAGACATGTTGAAGTTGAATTCACCTTTTCTAGGCATCCTCTTGTTGCTCCTAAACTGCACTGAAAAAAGAAAAGGCCTAGCATTATTTGAGAGTGCATGCGTCTCCCTGCCTTTGTACTGCACTGCTTTCGCTGCTTCAGGGCTTGGAGGTCCTCACAACACACCTATACACGGGGAAAGTGATAACAATACACAGGTTTACAGAAGCCATCTTATGCTGAACATCATTTGCAGCTTTGACTGCTCGCCTTATTGTAGCAGAATCTCATTTGGACACTCATCTGCAACAATGTTGACAGGATAACTGTACTTAAAAAAAAAACTAAAAACTAAAACATGACGAATGATGCGCAAGACATTTCTCATTTTTACACTCTTGTTTTGTGAGTGTTGCAACAGTAAAGTAAACTGGTGACCAGATATTGGTTGATTTTCATAAATAATGCAGATGGTAGGTGGGCAAAAAAAGCCCAGCGCTAGAATTCTTGCAGTTGCTCCGGTTGTCTGCCTTGCAGCAGTCGCTGTATATTGCTTTGTCTTTTAAGGATAGGACTAATAGGGATCTAAAGCCTAAGCGGTAGCAAGTGTTACTATTTCACTAATACAATCGTTGCTTGTCTTATCTATCTGTTTTACACCATATTGAGCTGATAATGATGATTTAATACAAACTCCTGTCCACAATATCTAGTCATACCTTTTTAACTGAAAACTTCAGCACAGCTACCATCACAACTGAATGTACTATTTAAACCCCAGTTCCTTCCCATCCGCTGGGCTCATTCCTATTGGATTAGCCAGAACCAGTGGATGTCATTGTCCCTCTGGCGCTGGTACTGGAGGTTACCTGCTGGTGGGTTGATTGAGGCTTGGTGTAGCAAAACCCACTCTTATATTAAATGCCGTTTTAGCGATTATCATTGCCAGTTATTATCAGTAACTGGGAGAGTAATAATACCAAATTGACCATGAAAAAGCATTTCTTTCCTAGATGATTACATTTGCTCCTATTTTCAACAACCTTTCAATGTCTTTTTGCACATTTGGTAATGAAAGGAACCACACGCTTCCAGGCTTTGTTGCTTTCTATCTGAAACTAAGTATAAAACGATAATCTGGCGCTAGCCAAAATGTCAGTAATAGAATCTGGTTCTGTGGAAACTGTTAATATTAGTTAAAAGTTGCCCATATGTTTCCCACGCTGGCATTGCTCCATGTCGGTGGCTATCGGGAGTAGACGCATCCATTCAAGTGCTCTGCTTGTGGTTACAACCCACAGAGCTGAATGCCTTAATGCCATCTTTACAACACCGCAGTGTTCACTGACCAGCCATTAGAGACCATTACTTCAAGGCTTGGATACTCCGATTGTTATACAGTTTGTTTCCATGGGGATACCGCAATATTAGAGAGAGAGATATTCATACTTTATTTTTTTGCTCTTGGTGGGCTGTATTTATTTATTTTTGTCTGGGGGCGGGGGGGCGGCATAACAACATTGATAGGAAAATATGTCAATATATTTCAGCTTCTGTGATAGAGCAGTGCGCCTTTTCTGGTTAATGGACATAAACACACTCTCCATCCGAGACAAGCTTGATTGTATTTTCACCTTCAAACTCCTTAAAGCTCCCTGAAGTGATGGAGGCTGGACCTGTTTACATGAACAGGAAGTCTTAGTACCGCAGGAAGACATACTTGCTATAGTCAGCCCTGCTTCAGTCCACACTCTCGTATCTCTTTGTAAAGAAAGTGATTTGGCACACATTCGTCCATGCAGTGCACTCAATATAGGATATTCAATATATATACAACATGTTAATACGATTCTTAGGACTAATAGAGTTTTTTAAGATGGTTTAATGGATAACTGTCTATTATAATGTATAATGTATTCCTGTATTTGTAACACTTTAGATATGCACTCTCTTTTGACAATGACATGCTGTTGTTATTAAATGAAGAAATCTGCATCATTTGCTACTGAGAAACCATCCAACTCATGTTGACTGAAATAAGAATCTGTGAGATTATTGGATGTATTTACATGATGGGGAAGTCAATTATATTTAAAGTTATGTTTTTAAGAAATAGTTCATTGTTGCGTATTTTGTCACTTCAAATGTGTAACACAAATTCATTTTGGATTGCTATTATCTGTATCAGAGGGTAGCAGTCATCTCAAGGTCTCATACTATTCAACAAGTACTTGGTTTGACTGTAGCAAAGTACAAGCATTGAACATATTGTATATTTTCTGTATTTTAACTTCAATGAGTCTTACTCTATCTTTGTAAAGTAAAGAATTCTGTATCATGCATCCTACTGCAATTTTACTCCTATATGTTATAAAATGTATCAATTAAACTGTATAAAGAACTATTATTGTCATGTGCATAACGTCAAAGACTCTGCCTTTCCTTATAACGGTACACACATGACATTTACAATGTATGTCTTTTTTTAAAACAGTCTGTTGTGTTTGCTGTAACCAAAATGCAATACAGTTCAACCTACGTGATCAAATATTCAGTGGTAGCCATTTTTCATAATCTTTTCAGGAAAGTTTTGAACTTTATGACGGCATTTGATCTAGTGTTGCATTTAATAAATAAATCACACGTTTAGTATAACAATATCACTATCAACTCTATTTTAAACATACTATATTCACACTGTAACTGTTGAATGCATTGATGGAATACTTCCCTATGCTACAATATACAATAGACCACTCATGTGCTGAAAACACTCAGTTGTTACAGATTGTAATCTACCACACTGAGGTACTGAAATAATTTCAAAGATTTATTATTTTGTAAATTTAATATTCATTTACATATTCATTTACACTACAATTATTTGATGAATACAATTCATTTGTATATACATTTTTCCATATAAATAGACAGAATATAATGCATCAAATGGTACACTTAAGAGCACAATAATTTGGGGTCAATTTCTGCTAAACATCAGTTTTGATTTATCTTTTTTCATTTTCAACTTTGTGGGGTATATTTCTGGTCTTTGTGACGCACTGTCTCAAGTCAGGTGGACCCAATGACAGGCTTTCTCAAATAGCATGCCATGGCAATGGCTTTAGTACTCAGACCATGTTAACACATGCCAGGTGAAAACTAAAGTGATGTGTCTCATTCCATCTCATCTGACATTCATTCCTAAAGCTTGGATAACTAGATTCCTGAAATTGGATACTTCTTCAGAGTCCCTAAATATGGACACATTTAGTGTTTTATTGAGGGTTAATCCTCATCAGTAATATAATAATATGGTTATAACAGACCCAATATTATACTGCACAATGATCCAACAAATTTGTGAAGAACAAAATAGTGTCATATAATATAGAAACAGTTACAACTTGTCAGGTCCGCTGGGCCTCGCTGGAGGCTGCTGTCCTCAGTCTATAAATCTCAGCTCTCCTCACATACATAATAAAGTGGCAGGCCTACTTTTGAGTGTTAGCTCCTTGGAGAAGCAATCCTGTTTGCATTCCTTTCAGGTCACTGGACCCAGAATGCCAGGCAATTTGAAAATTGACAGGCAAATAGAGAGTTTGGCACATTCTTAAGATCTGCTTTATATATAGAGAGAGTGAGATTGAGAGTGAGAGTGAGAGAGAGAGAGAGAGAGAGAAGAGAGAGAGAGAGAGAGAGAGAGAGAGAGAGAGAGAGAGAGAGAGAGAGAGAGAGAAAAAAGTAGTAGCCTGGAGAATTCCTTGATTCAAAGACCCAAGCCCTGGTTTTGACAGCATCACAAAAAAAGTCAAAAAGCAAGCAAGAATAGTCAAGGTTTTTTTTTGTTGTTTGTTCACCTTTGTTGCTTGTCAGAAAAGAAATGATCCACCTCCGTTCTTGGATGTGCCAGAACTCAATACACAGAGGTTTTGGTCCCAGAGCCGCGGCGTGGTTTGGCTCCTTTGTGGTTGATCAGCGGCTGCGTCTAGGTGTAGGATGGAGCCATGCCTCTGCGTCTTCATTAAGATTCCACGGAGCCCATCTGCCGCTCCATCAAGAGGAAGGGCTTTGTTAATGGTGAACTCAGTATAATGTATTCTCTCTGTCTGCAGCTCAGTGACGCAAAAAAATCTATCTTTTCCATATCTGCTTGTGTCCGACCCTGACTGAAATCAAAATTTGAAGTGAGGGGATAGTGTGTGATAAAAGTTTTGGTTTCCTGGTTCCTTTGATGATGTAGACATGTAGATCAATTATGACTTTTGCTTCGCATTTCAATTCATTTAAAATACTTTTTTGTTCCTCATGGGGCAATTGAAGGCAGGTTGTTTACAAACAGTAAGAACAGAAGACAATGTTCAATATAAATCATACACTGGGCTTATATAGAACGCTATTTATACACTTACGCTATACGCTATTTAGAAGCTTTCAATACACTCAATTTGATTATAACTGGCACAGATTCCGGTCTCCCTCTCCAAACCTCTGCTATCTGACATTTGCCTTACAGGTAAGTTATACTGTAGTTAGGTTATGGTCCTCCCGCTGTTCTCAACGGGACATTATTTTCACCTTTTGCCAACAAACAGAGAGATTCAGAGATCAGTGCCTGCATTCAAGGGGAACCCAACTGATAGAAGATTTGGGCATCGGTGCAAATCATATATAAATGGATGTATCTGATAATAGGGATATATTTAGTAGAGGTGAGCATGCTTTTAACACACAAATATATAAAGCTGCACAATAACTGCATGGTAGAACACAATTTAGAGGCCAGTGAGATACTCTTGACAGCAATATTTTCTCTGTCTGGGTGTGCTCGTTTGTGTGCATGTATGACTTGTGAGGTAATGTCTCTTGTACCACACCACCATCATCTAATCAAGCAATGCATCTAATTTAAAGTTGAAATAACAACAGGACTCAGATAGGGTTTATAGGGTTCTTGCACTGGGTCCCTTGCGGAAGGCAGGGTTCATTATGGATCGATGAGTCCAACACGGCTGCAGGCCTCAGCCTCCTCCATAGGCCGCTTGTAAGTCACATGTTAAGAAACCTCAAGGTCTCTCAAGGCTCCAACTGATTGTGACTTCATACACACACACACACACACACCCTCTGAAGTCACGCCCTCTGCCCACAGCTCCAAGCCGTTGGCTGACGGTTAGGAGGTGCCGTCACGATCCTCTCGTCACTTGGGACTGGGAGGTGTTGCTTTTCCAACCCAGCAGAAAGTGGGGAGTTTGTTCGACGCACCTCACATTGTGGTCATAAACAGGTCTATAAGCTGTAAGGAGTGATAAGAATACCTTTTTTATCATTATATTTGAGTTATGTTGTAATATCTTACTTTGTTTTATGCTATACTGTTGTATGTATGGTGTATATTGTTTTAAATTTCGAAAAGCTGCAAGAACATATAAATTATTCTAGAAATATGAGTTGCTTATAGAAACACAAATCAAACCAACCTAGCTACCTAACACTTTCTGGTGGGAAGGTGTGTTTCTATTTATGAATACACACATTTTTTTAGCTCCATGACATTGGTTCTTTTAGTGTATAGTTTATGGTAATATATATTTATTTCATAGGTAATGTGGGTGTGTATGTGGGTGTGTGTACGTGCATGTTTGTCGGTGAGTTTTAATATTATGTATATGCGTGAATGAATATTTGCGTATGAATGCATTAAGAAAACCTACAGGCATTCTACACAGTCAGTAAGCCATCCATCACCCATCAGGTGTTGACATTTCTGCGATGAAAATGATTGATCGCCCTTCTTTTACAAACTCAGCATGAACATCTATTTCTTTTCGAGAAGCAACTCAAAGCCACTTGCCCTCCTTCCAGGTTTTAGGGGATGCGTCTAACATGCTAGGAATGTTTCCAGTCTCGCGATATCTATATTAACCTTAATTATGGGTTAGTTAAGCATCTGCATTCTTCCTGTTGACAGGCCAGCCAGTGTACATTCTCTCAACACAGCCATATCTGGTGTAAAGTCATCTTCTACATAAGAAATGTTGCCTGAAATCAGAGTATCATATTTGAAAAACAATTGATAGATATTTTTTTCAATCTGTATGTTAAAACTCCCTTGGTAAACTATTATTTTCATATAATTTATGTTAAGTCATTTCATCTTTATATACTGGTTGTTCACAACATTTTATTTTAGCTACCCTAGCTCCACTCAAAATAGTGAATCTCAAAGTTGCACTTGGTCTGACCAATGCAGTGGCCTTGTTTAATATCTTGAGCCATTTCTGCTATATCTCGCTTCAGAAAGGAGCTTCAAAGAGTCCCTTGCTCTGCCCCATCATGCTTTGTGTGTGCAGGGACTCTGAGTCAAAAGGGATCTGGGTGTGTGAGCAGGATGTGTATGTGTGGAGAGATGGGACAAAGCTAGAAAGAGCTGAAGATAAGGTCTGGGTAAAGCTTTGTTCCACAAGGTCTCTGAAGCCCCCCAAGAGGTAAATAGATAAAGTTGGAGAGAGAGAATACGGCGAAAAAAAAAAAAAAAAACCAGATGCTGTGTATGTGTGTGTATGGCCATGCAATACTGTTTGTGTTTGTGTGCTTGTGTGAGTGCGTGCATGCTTGTGTACAGTGCGCATCTGTGTAAGCTGGGAAATCAAACTCTTTGCAGTTGTGAATCTTTTAGAGATAATGTTTTTTTCCCAAAAAATAACCAAGGATAATTGTTCTTCATGTTCTAGGTAAATTCATCAATAATCATTTATATAATTATTCACATAATCAAGTTATTGTCACTGGATAGAGGGGCTTTAAACTTGCAATAGTAGGCTACGGACTGTGAATGTGTGTGAATATCTTAGCCTGTAAACAAATATACAGTATTATACAGGTAGAGGAATGGGAATTTCCCTTCGGGGGATTAATGAAATGTTATCCTATTTTCATCGTCTCGTGTGGCCCTGAATGGATCGGTCGGATTCTGTTTGGCAGCTCTAACAGCGTGCATTGTGATTTGAATAAACGGACCAATCCGCGGCTCCCTCTCGCGAAGCGAGGCGTTCTTCGCGCACTGACCAATCAGAGTCCGCCGTTCATGTTTGCCTTGCTTTTTGAATTTAGATTGAACAGCAGGCTGACATGCCCTCTGGATTACAATGCATCAGCTGTCAACACACAAAAGTAGCCCTATTTTGAAAACGGCAATATTATATCGCTCACGGTGGACCATGTTTTACGTTTAGAATAGGATCAGCAGATTGTTTTGATTTTGAAAGTGGACCGTGGAAGGTAAAATTGGAGGGACTGAACTCCAGCCTTGTTGGTAACAACGTTAGCTGGCTAATTAGCTTGAGGACAGGCTAGCGTTAGCCTGGATCTTGCTAAACTGGTAGATCACCCAGTTTAGGACAGGTACAATCATACTTCGATTATCTGCTGATAACAAAACGGTAAGTAAGTCTTGATTCATAATAGCTTAGAGTTCATGCTTTGTTAATGGTTGTGAATAGGCGGTCACGCCTGCTAGCCACGATGGTGTGGATGCCGTGGACATATTAAACAATATTTAATGTTACCATACTTCAACATCATACATTGAAATGGCAAAATTAACTAGTTGGTTCTGGATTTAACAGTATCAACCTCTAAATATCGACATCATCCACATGTCTATCTCTAGAAACCATCTAACGTTAACGGTAATTCAATGAGTTGACAAATGTTTGTGACCTCAACGAAATACGATTGCAGCTGAATATTATATAATGTGTAATTAGACACGTTCACAGTGCATACAACAAATAAAGTCTTGAAGTTCTTTTGCATCCATGTCTTGTAAAGTTGGGGCTCGGTTTCTGAATTCTGTAAGTTATAGTTGATGTCAGACTCGGGCAGGATCGGGCTGTTTTAAGGCATGCCAAGTTTTTTCACTTGGCTCCTAGTTTGACAGTTGTCACCTCATCTCTGTTGGAATACGTTTTTTTTTTTTTCATTTCTTCCAGCCCCCACTTGTTCTGTACTCTCAGTGTGTCCCTGTTTTTCACTCCTGTTAACTTTTGATAGTTTGGACAGTTTGGTGCCTCTGTTGCTTCCTGTCATGGCTGACAGCAGCATAGTGACTTTGGGGATGGCGAGGAGCATTCTGGTCGATTCGTCGGTCTATGACTCGAGGATGGCTGAAACCACCAAGGACCATGGGTTTCTGGGTCTTGCAATGGATGACGCCGAAGGTTAGTCCTGCGACGGTCACTCCTGGTTTTGTTATTTTGCCCTCCTCCTCTGTCCCAGACAACCTTTTCCCTCGCTGCCACTTGTGCTAGTAAAACATCCAGGCCCATTATGTGTATCACCACACACACACACACACACACACACACACACACACACACACACACACACACACACACACACACACACACACACACACACACACACACACACACACACACACACACACACACACACAGTTGGACCTTAGAGAGGGACACATCTCCCTTCCTATTTCCACTCCAAATTCACAAACCTCCCCCTTTTGCATTATCCCCTCTTAATCCATAGTTAGACCATCAATAGAGATACTATCTATAGAATAAAAAATAAAAAGGGGGTTTACTGCTGAGCACTTACCTCAAGTCAAGTGTGTGTGCATGCTTTGTCACTTGAGTGAAAGAAGGGTTGTATAGATGCTGTTATTTATTAATTAAAATCACATCCTCTTTTTCAACTCTACCGTTGACGTACAGTTTAAATGATGCACACCAACCAAGCTAACACAAGTGCACTGCTGTGACTACAAACTGAAATAAGTTCCCTGCCTTTAAAGTGAGCCTATCTCCTGGTTGCATCAGTTGTTCTGATTAGCCTTCCTGCCATGGTTTACTAAAATGTCATTGATCTTTTGTACTGACCACAATCTGAGTGGTTTAGCTTGTGGACATTTCATAAGATAATTTCCTGTTTTAGATGTGACAAAGTTTAACAGACTATACCAGTGTAAGTTTGATTTATTTCCATTGCTTTTTAGAAGGTATATTGTTGGTCCCAAAAACACAATCCGTATGAACTTTGGGCTCATATTGGTTTAGGGTTAATGTCTAAGAGAGTTAGCTTTTTCTCTGTTTCTCTCCCAGACATGCTGCCAAGGTTGGAGACCAGGGTAATTCTTGTGGGAGAGGCCTCCAGAAATGATGCTCTGGTCCAAGCTCTGAAGGTAGGCTACTGGTGTATATACCGCTTCCCAGAGGTTAACAAAACCAATGATCCATCCAGCCCATTTTAGGTCAGTATTTTATACAACCTTGAGATAGAACCTGGACACTTCTGTATTTACCTCATTCTTGAGTCGGCTGGGGCTCCTGAATCACTGTGCCTGAAAATCCAATCGAAATAACCCTTTGCTTATACAAGAACAAGCTACCTGAAACATGGGTTTTATTGTCCCAGCTTGTCCAGGACAGGCTTAGGATGCTTCTAATACTCAACAACAAGCGACAAGCGATCCATCCGAGGCAAACACTATCATGGAACATGAGAGTGCATTTTCAGTACTACCGCCGTATATATTTAAAAATAGAGATAAATACTATGTTTTATTTTTTTAGAAGCAAGCAGCACCCAGAATTATGCAATGTTCTCTGTCACTTGACACACATTTCAGCACTCAGAAGTTGGAGTCTAGCGTCTTGGTTATCAACAAGAAAATGGATGTAGAGTTCTTTGCGCAATATATCCCTGCTGTTGGAAGTGTCAGTCATTGTAGTTGGAGTGGGAAAGAGGGTGAAGGCATTCCTATCCACATAGACTTGCACCCCTGCCTGACGTTGGAGATAAGGCCTGTTAATACATGCTATAATATTTGGCGCATGCAGAGCCCCTCCACACACCTGAGCATTAAATTGTGCATAAAGTGGTTTCCTTGATTCTGTTTACAGCTGCCAGGCGCAGCTCTGTTCAACATCCTTGCTATCTCTTCTCCCTGACTTTCACATTTCTACCCTAAGAGGTTATTCTGCTCTCCCGAGCTCACAGATGTGACACCTTTTGCTTATTTATTTATTTTTTATTTTGGGCCTATACCTGATACCGTAAATTATTCCAGTGGTACACGCAAAAAAGAAAATCCCTTAATGTATATTGTGGCAACCCGCTTCCACTATGCGGTCGTCTCCCCCCAGTGAACACAAGCCGGAAGTCCGTTTGAGCCCAAAAAGGCGTATTTATTTACACAGAAAAGAAATGATACGTTAGGCCGTGCCTACCACCAAAGTAAATGTAGTCAATAAGGGACAACAATAGTCTCCGTTATCCTCTCCGAGGACGGTCAGGTTCAGCTTCCGGGGGATCTCTTCCTCGTGTCGCCGAGGGACCTCTTCCTCGTGTCGCAGAGCGATCTCGTCCTCGTATCGCTCTCCGTCTCGCTGCCGAGCGAGTTCTCGCCTCGCTGCCGAGCGAGCACTCCTCCGTGCTCACGCCACACCAAGCGATCCTTCTCGTAGCTCTCCGTTCCCTACGGCTGAGCTGTCCCTCCTCTCTCGTGTCTCGGTGCCGAGGGATTCCCTTCTCAAGCCACACCGAGCGATTCCCTTCCCGCCACGCCGGGCGCCGCGTATATCTGCGTTTCCTCCCCCTCCGTCGCAGGTGTCGCCCATTTCGTTGATTGCAATCAACGATCCTGAACTCCGGTGTGCAATCCTCCGGAGAGCGGTGGTAGATTCCGTCCACCACCGCTCCCCTGAGCCGCCAGGGGCGCTGCTCTGCAGCCGGGTTGCCACAATATTCAGACATCAAGCAACAAAACACTACAATGTTGCTAAGGCTTGTGGATGTCTTTACATCACACGCAGTACTACCATGTTCAAGTCCAATTGGAATATTATTTTTTAATTTAAAAGTGTTTGGTTTCAGATGTTAAATCCGTATGTCTATGTGACTGTACAGACCCATCACACACAGGTTGGTCACATTAGAAGTACATGAAGTCAAGAAATGAACAAACGCTGCAAAAAGGCATGTTGCCACCAGGATTTGGTTTGCCGCCCCTGCCTGGTTGTCGGCGCCTCCACTGCAGTCATCATCCAGTTGAATTAATCTGTCAGATTACATTTTTGACTTCTCTTTCCTTGATTCTTTGCCCCCCATCCCCTCTCTCTGTTGGCCTCTTAAAATGTCTCAGCTCTCCATCTCTCTCGTTTTATTGCCCTCCTGGCCAGCCATTTTACCTTTTCCTCTCACCATCTCCCCATATGATATTTGACATCCAGACTCCTGGTCGGATGTATTCCATTATTGTATATTTTTTTACAGGCCGTCAAGGTAATGGAAGTCCTGGTTGTAAAGATAAGAGGAGGAGAGTCTGGTGCCGAGGAGAAATTGATGATAAAATCTATAGTCAATATGGTATAGTACCTGCCTGCTTGTTTGTCAGTTTGTCTGTCTGACTCACCTGTCCGGCTTTAACACTTGAGGGGAACTTTTTGGCGGTCAGTGTTGCACGGGTCCTTTTTGCACTCTAAGTATGTGTGTTGATTCACTCACTTACCCCCCCCCCCCCCCCCCACACCACCACCATCCAATGACCGCTCCACACATGGTGAGCTGAAAGGTATTGGTGCCACATTATGTGATGCATTTTGTTCAGCAAAACAATTTACACCAGTGATGCCAACTTCAATGATTACATGACAATCTGTTGCAACCACTAGATCCTATCATCCAAGTGTAATTTCATTTTGAAACTTGCCTTTTTTTCATTGGCCATAAAAGCATAGGACCAATCGACTAGAATGACAATAAAGAGAGCTTGTTGGTTAAAGCCTTGGTATGACTGCAACAAACCACTCAATAATTGTCGATCAATCAAAAACGTTTTAGGTATCTTGGACATCTTCAATGTGCTTGCTTTGTGTGAAACGAGCAGCCAAGAAAAAAATAATATATACAAAATGATATAGTAATGTTAAATCTGTATAATGTTAAAGAAATATGTACAAAATACAATGATGTGTCACCAATTGCATAACTCGTATTTTTCATCAGCAACTATCCATCAATGAAGGGATAGAGACTGTGTAGATCTCTGATAATGGCGATGAGGCAAGGTAGTGCTGGTTGCAACGTACTAATGAATGTCCCATGCTACATTTTACACTGGTGTTTATTATGTTGTAGAACAAAATCTATTCTATTTTGCAGGCCTTTGTTTCCCACAGACCTTAGGGGTAGGAAATGAATTGGGACAGCGCTCTTTCCTCATGGAAAATTAAAATCCAATGTTTTAGAAGTGTTGCACATGGTCTACTACTTCAAATTGCTCCAGAATGAGAATCAAAAGGATAGATATTGGCTGGATCAAACTTCTTTCAGTAGTTGGGTTTTTCAGTCTTTCTTGTCAAATGTTTTTTTTTGCAATTGTTTGAGTTTTCAACCAAACAAAATATGACATTAAAATAATACAAAGAGAACAAATACTAGTCGATATTAAATTAATAAAATACACTATTTTAGATTCTTCAAGTAGAAAACAACAAGAAAAGCATTGTAACCTCTTTGAATTGGTCTTCCAAATATTGTGTTCAAGGAGTTCCATGACAATAGTGACTATTCGGACAGAACTTGAATCCAGAACGAATTTGGTATGTGGATTACTGTTTACCAATACGTATCTTTGGATAATCGCAGAGAAAGAATGAAAGAATGCCAATTTAATAGAATATCAGGATATTGTGGAATAGCATATTTGAGCTGTCAAGTTTTGAGACATGAAATGTTGGTGACTATCAATACAAAGGTCTGAGGGTGCAAGCCTTATTTATTCATGTTGCCATTTTATGTAATGTATCACATCCCCTTAAATCAATCATATAGCATAATCAATGTGGATCCTAACCCTGATTGTGTGTGTGTGAGAGAAAGTAACACGGCCAATGTTTCTCTCCTATTGCCTTTTGTCCTCTGTCACCTAGCGGAACTAATTTACCTGAGGTAATTTGTTTTATGAGCAGGTTTACAGGTAGCTCACATAATTTCACCCCAGCTATTGCAGGCCAGCTTGAGCCTGGCGCAGCCTTGCAGTTACTTTATGATTTAATTGTGGCCATTGATTCAAATAGCCCTGTTGCCCTGATTCATTGTCTCACTGTTTTGTTTCTCTCCAGTCTACCCTCTCTCTATCAAACAAATGGTCGGTGCTGTTCAGTTTCTACTGCCTAGAGCAATGTTCTTGCATTTTGTGTGGGGCCATCGGCATATTTGAGGAACCCAAAGGGAGAACTTAAGTGTGTCTGTTTGGGCTTATGCACATGTGAATGTGTGTGTCAATTGGTGGGGGTCCTCCTCTGACTGGTTTACTTAATACTTCAGAGGGATAAGCCCCTGAAGGAAGTAGAACAACATGTAGCTTGGAATGTATGCTCTTTGATCAACTGTTTGGGGAAGACCCCACTGGTCAATCATCTTTCGGGTTTTAGGTTCATCATGATGTTCAATGTAAGGAATAAGGCGTGAACAAATGATTATCTTCATTGGTGATTAATCTACCGATGATTTTATACAGAGATAGATATATAGATATAGATTTTTTTTCATAAATGATCAGAGCCCAAAGGGATGTCTAGAATGTATACTTTTCTAAGAAGGACAAGGAGTGAATAAATATTGTACAATTATAAATGTTATAGTCTGACTGAAAAGCCGCCTAATATTTTTAGAAGCGACCAAAATCGTCCGTCTAGTATCAAAATTATAATCCATTAATTTTCAATCGATCAACTAATTGATTAATCAACTAATCTTTCCTCAGTGCTGGTTACTCACAAAAGTCATTCTAAGCAGTAATGTCGGCTAACAAACAGAAGCTCTTCTAATTCCACCTGAGGGTTTCTCTCTTAGCCCTTGTTAACACGTAAACCGCTAGCCAGCTTGTGTTTATGTTCATTGTTATAGACTACTAATTCTGCTGTCATAACCTTCAAACTTGTTCCTTTTCTGGCAGGACATTAACAAACCATGCATAATGACGGACAGCGTCCAGGAGTTTGCGGACGGGGAGAACGCAGAGTTCGAGTCTGTGTATGTCCTCCACAGTTTCGACTCACCCGACTACAGCTACCTCTATAAGCGCGATAACCGCATTGTCGGGCCCCCTGTAATTCTGCACTGCGCCGCCAAGGAGGAGGTTGGTAATAACGTTTTACAGAGTAAACACTTGTAAAACATCTATTTTGCGTGTTCCCTGAACCACATTTCTTTTTTTAAAATATATTACGAACCGTTAAAACGGAAGGACCAACATTTAGCTCCAGTCCTTGCTTTTGATTTCAATTTGATATTATAGAAATATTGCAGTGTAGCTTGATTGTGATTATGAGGATATGTTCTCTTAAAGCTATGTTTTTCCATTCCTTAGATGCATATGTAGAAATATTCATAGCACAGTAAATACTGTGGGTGCGTGCGTCTGTGTATGTGTGCAGCTTCTGTCTGGAGAAGCAAGGTTAAATCTGTCCAAAAGACAGATCTAACGGCCCTTTTATACACACTACATGAATTGCAAAGATGGGGTTCGGCTGAGAAACGAGCTGGGAAAAGAATAAACGCTGACTGCCTATAGCGCTGTTGACAAACACAGTTCTGCCTCCTCCATCTCACTTGCTGTCCGTCCATCCATCTGACCGACCGTTCTCAGATGGGACCTTAATGTCCTTTGGTGAGCAATAGGCCACTCTGTCTCGCCCAGCCATCAACAATAACCAGAGCTCGTTGGCACATCCTCATCAGCAAAATACAACCCACGCCCGTCGCGCTACACATGTTGACACTACGGTCAAATATAAAAGATGTATTGTGCTTGATGATGTTTTGGCCATAAGCGCTAAAATAATTTTCTGTAACAAATATCGGTTTTACTGGGTTTGGGTTGAATGTTTGAACACCCTGGTATTTGTACCGTGGCCTATACAGGAAAAGCCGGATTTAAATGCAGAACTGGATTTTGTTGAGAACACCAGACAATGCTTGAATATATGTCTGTGTCTGTGTTCATGTAATGTCTGACGCCATATTTGTCATCTTAAGAAAAGGCATGTTTCAAATATTTTACATTCTTGGAACATTTTACACATGAGACTTTTTTGACTTTGCCTGAAAAGAAAAATGTTCTTTTGCAATACCAACTTGATGCAATCTTTTATTACATCACATTTATTATCTTATGAACTTGCTTCTAGCTAGTTCTTGCTACATTTCTTGCTTTAGTTTACTTATACGTCAGTTTTAGCTCGCCGTAGCTAACAAATGTGCCGATGGTTGTTATACATTTTTACAGAGTTCATATTTAATCATTTTTGCCGTTTGAGGTTGATGGTTTCATAGTTTTTCCAAAATCAACAAAAACCTATTGGCGCTACGAAGTGAGAATTCAGTGTCAAATGTCGGAAATCTTCATTGCCACGTTACGTATCGTTTTTGCAGAAAAACAAGGCCCATTCGATTGCAATAGTAATCTTGAAGATGGATGTGAACAAAAGAAAATGCTCTGGATGTGAACAAACAAATCCTACATTTCATGCATGTTCTGTGCTTGTTAGCTGTTGGTTTTGACTCTGGTCTCGTGTGACTTTCAGCCGCTGCCGTTCTCCTGCCGCCCGCTCTACAGCACCACCATGCTCAATCTGTCAATGTGCTTCACCGGCTTCAGGGACAAAGAGGAGGTGGTGAGTTCAACCACCACTGGTCACGCCCAAATCACTGCAATACAAGGCCTTCGCTCGGGTCCAAAATGTGTGTCATTGTTGACTAAGTGTTCCGGGTTTTTGGACTGAAGTGTTACGTCCATTGATCATTTAATGAGATCATAAATCAACACCATTAAGCATCATAAATGTTTATAGCTATCCGCTAGTTGTTTAAACTCGGTTCAAAATGGCCAAAGTGTTTACAATTACTGATCCTTGATCAGTGATTCATAGCATCTGATTAAATGTGAAACACGCTTTGAATACCATTTTATTAATGTGCCTGGTGTTGTGTTAGCATATATTTAGATCCGGGAAAACTCCCAAGTTGGAAGAAGAAGGTTATTTTTCTTTAAAGGTCGAGGCACAAAATAAAAGTCATTGGGGAGGGTTGACGTGATTTTGGCTCCCGTTAAGTTGTATATCTCCCCCCCCCCACCCCCTCCTCTCTTGGCCTCCCTGCAGAAGAACCTGGTCAACCTGGTCCATCACATGGGCGGGACCATTCGCAAAGACTTCAGCACCAAAGTCACTCACCTCATCGCCTACTCGACGCACGGCGAGAAATACAAGGTTGGTATGGTCACGTCGTATGCGAGTGGGACTACCTCTCCGTAGAGAAGCGCTGCTTAGTTGTCGGGTGTATTTCAAGCACTATAGCGTGTATGTGCTAAAGCTTGCATGTGTAATTGCAAGCGCATCTACATGTTGCTTAGCACTACCTTGATTTATTTATGTCGAATTATCCAAATAACTTTTCAATTTGCGATCTAATGTGAAACCAAGATCTGTTTAGTAATGATATTCAATACTGTTTCATCTTAATAGTTTTGCAGTCTGCATTCGGACTACACGTGGTCTCATTTATCCCAATATGCATTTTGAATAGCCGTTGCATCTTAAAGGCTTTATATACTTTGAAATATTGGTGACTCAACACGTTAGTCTGTTTTTCCCCCAGTCTACCCTTCCATAGGAATGAATAGATCATTTTTATTATTTTCTTTTTTTCTTTATTTTGCTTTGTTTCCTGTTGTTATTTCTCTACCTCTCTGTTGGTTCCCTCCACACCACCCTGTCTGCCTTTTTGTTTTTCTCCCTTGAGTTTTTTGCAGCAAAAAAACCCCAAAACAAACAACAAACCAATCCCTCCGAAAGAATTGTTGGTTTCGTGTGTCACACGCTCAGCTATTTTCCGTTTAAAGCTTGACACTTAGTTCTTAAAAAAGAACAGAAAAGGTGGCTGGGGATCAGGAATAGGTTTCGAATTTGTTTTGAAATGATGCAGATATTTTATTATAATTTTTTTTTAGCACACCTTAAGCGAAAAACAGTTTGTATCCATCTTTTTTTTGTGATTGTGAGTCGCAGTGCGACCGGGGACAATGGAGACTGACTGGGGAGGTATAGTTTCACTGAAAATACTCGCTGTGAAGCGATTTGAACCTCTTTTTAGTTAGACAATAGCACATTGTTACACTTGTGTGCTGTGCTGTTTTTCCGTCCGTTGACAATTCTCGCTCGTCTTTCTCTCACTCTCACTCAGACCGTTTTGTTTATCTAGTCTGTTGATAATTCTCTTCTCTTTCTCTATCTGTGCAAAAAGCATTTCACAGCAGCACTACTGGCATGCGCAAACACATGAAAAGGAAGCATGCAGGTGTTATTCTGGAGCGTGGACCGCTAGAAAAGGCAAAAACACAATGGACCAATTAGTGTTTTAAAAAATGCACTGCCCACTTAAAAATGAAATGTCCCATGGTACAGTAGGCCTGTGTTGAGGCTTCTTTTGATGCGCTTTGCATCTTTTGACCACGCATAAATGTTTAACTTTGGTCCCTGGGCACAGAGCAGCAATGCTTGTCGATGGAAGAGAAGACGCGGTGTGATCTGCCCGTTAATGCATTCTGTTCATGTTTATGAAACAAATTACCAATGCGTTATTAGTAGAAGGGAGAGCTTTTGCCATTGTGGCTGCTACTTACTCTCATTATTAAAGTCATAATCACTCATTATACCTGCTACCTTTTTTTTTTTTTTTTTCAATGAATGAGTGTTGATTTAGTAAATGTTTGGTCTAGAATTTGGGCTTATTCTACATTGATTGAGGGTGTATGCTTGTTGGGATGTGTTACTCATCTCATTATTTCATTTCTGCCATAACGTTGCGTAGGGAATGTAATTCATGTAATAATTGATATATGTCTAACAAACTTATCTGTGTGTGTCACTGTCTTATTCCCCTGAACGTGCTTCTTTCAGTTGGCAGTATGCATGGGGACCCCCATTCTCACCCCGTCCTGGATACACAAGGCCTGGGAGAGGAGAGACCACGTGTAAGTTCACTGTTGTGTGTGTGTGCGTGTGCGTTGTTTCAGTATAAATACATTGGGCACAAACCTGGTAATACTCGACCGGGATCTTTTTTTATTTTTTTTGTCTTGTCCTCCATTTTATGTATGGAGGATTGAGTACTTGTCTATGAATATCGCCAACTGAGTGAATGGAAAGTCATGACCATTCAATGAGTGATGAATGGGTTTGTACTTCGTGGCTCTGGTCAGGGACAGATGCAAATTCATACTACAGACCGTGTGGCCATAGAGCTCTCCGACTAGAGGTAGTTGCACCGCTTCAGTTTTAGTTTCTTCGTATTAACAAAGCAACTCAACCTTTTCTTTTTCTTTTTATGAATTACAAGCATCTCATGGTCCAAGGCTCCAATCTGAAGCAAACATAAACAGGAACTTTACATTTACACAATAATTGCAATGTCCTCAACCCCAAGTGTCTCATAAGCCCCTGTTGCAGTTCAGACTTGACCCCTTCTGCTGTAAGGCATCACAATACATCATCATATGCAGTGGTCCTTTTAGAAGGGATACCGAAGCTGTATTCAGCTGTTTGGAGGTTTTTCAGATACTGCTGCTGTGTCAGTGAAATGATCAACTGTGCTCTGCCAGTCCAGCCCAGTAGCTCTTTTCTGAGCTATTGTGTGTGTGTGTGTGTGTGTGTGTGTGTGTGTGTGTGTGTGTGTGTGTGTGTGTGTGTGTTTATAATCACCAAAATGAAAAAGAAATCCAGTAATTAAAATCTACTTGCCCATTTAGAAATCAGTTATTTTGCCTACTTGATTTGCTTGTCAAAAAAAATAATTCTAAGAGTGAGTGAATATGTGTGCTTACCAAGGTCTTTCCACGCCGATGACGAGAAGTTCCGTATAGATTTCAAAGTGCCCCCGTTCCAGGACTGTGTCCTCAGCTTCCTGGGCTTCTCTGAGGAGGAGAAGGCCAACATGGAGGAGAGGACCCTCAAACATGGTCCGTAGTAACACACACACACACACACACACACACACACACACACACACACACACACACACACACACACACACACACACACACACACACACACACACACACACACACACACACACACACACACACACACACACACATTGATAGGAACCTAGTGCAACATGCTGCTTGGCACAATCAAATGTATAAATAATTTTTTAACGCTAACGTTTTCTTACTGCACACCAACTCAAAACAACATAATATATTTTGTTTTTGTCTTGGATCACTTGACTTTACTACAAAACATTCCATGTATCATTGCATCTCAATGCCGGTGGTGCTCCTTGTGTGTGTGTGTGTGTGTGTGTCCTGTTGCAGGGGGCACCTCCTTGGAGCTGGGGGACGAGCGGTGCACACACATGGTGGTGGAGGAGAACTCTGTGAATGAGCTGCCCTTCACGCCCGCAAAGAAACTCTACGTTGTCAAACAGGAGGTAGGCCCAGCCCCCATTTAATACGTGGTTAGCAATACGTGCGCCATAAGTCGCCCATCTGTCAAGTCTAACCCTAAAATCCCCAGCTTGTGAATTATCGAAAGTGCTCCCAGTAAAATATTGCCTATTCCTCATTCGTATTCAACGTTTTCAGTTGAATAAAAAAAATAAAAAGCCCTTCTCTTTCTCAGACTGCGGAAAATGCCTTGGTAGACGACTTGGATGCCTTTCTAAGCATTTCTGTCCTATTTTCATGACACATCATTGTACTTTATTGACAATGGAGGATAAAACTTCTAATTTCCCCCCATCCTTCTGTTTTGTAGTGGTTCTGGGGAAGCATTCAGATGGATGCGCGAGCAGGAGAGTCCATGTACTTCTATGAGAAGGTGAGTACCACTTAGGATGCAGATGTAGGGCATAACCAACTGTTCAAACGGTTAAACAAACACACTCTAAAGTGTCTAGTAGATACACACACACACACACACACAGCCCCGCAGGGCAATCGCTGCTTCCCAGAGATGTCTCAGAAACTGACAAGATGTGTCTAGATTGTCAGTTGAATGCTTTTTCTTATTTATCTTTTCTTTAGGATTGAAATCTGTGTGTGTGGGTTCATAGGGAACAGTGCCTCATATCTTGGTCAGTGTCAATCCCGATGATTGGATAAAGAGCCCTAATAATAGAGGCCATGTGTTTTGTGTTTGTCCGTGTGTCATGCTTGACGGGGAGCTCTGTCTCCAGTGGCAATTGGCACTAAGACTTTTTAACAGACACCCAAGACAAGCTTTAAAAAATAAAAACAAAAGGTGCATTGTCTTTCAGTAGTTTTATTGATGGGCTCCTAAATAATGAAGAAAATGGATTTCTGGACCATTAAAACTAATTAAAGCGCTTGAGGGGGCCAAGTCAAGGGACACACAGGTTTTTTTAGTTTTATGGAGGCTGGAACAGGCTGTTAACGTTTCTGTCCTCCACTTGTTAGAATAGTGTGGGTGCTAAAGAATACGTGTGTGTGTGTGTGTGTGTGTGCAGGGCAGTGTGGATGACACATATTATGTGTCTACATCTCTGCTATGCTAAAATGCTCTCATCGTGACAAAGATAGTTTTTCAATGCTAATTTGCAATGTGCAAGAGTGGACCTGCATTGAAAATCAACAAAAACATAATGCAGTCCCTTCGTCAAGATTACGACAGGAAATGGCTGTGCTCTATCACAAGATAGCCTAAGATGCCACAAAAAGGTGTTATCCTGGAGAGCATATTTTTTCACCCCAATACTTGCATGACAACGATGATGATACATTTGTTTTTGTTTGTTTTTGTTCAATATTCATTTTTTTTGCGCTCCCAGAACGAGAGCCCGGCCATGAAGAAGGCGGTGTCCCTCCGCTCCCTCAACACGCCCAACAGCAACCGCAAGCGGCGGCGGCTGCGCGACACGCTGGCCCAGCTCACCAAGGAGACGGAGATCTCGCCCTTCCCGCCGCCGCGCAAGAGGTCCTCGGCCGAGCACTCCATGTCCATGTGCTCCCTGCTGGACATCTCCAACACCCCCGACACCTGCAAGGCTCTCGCAGGTACGCTCCCGCCCCCCCCCCCCCCCCTTTCCTTACCCAACGCTGAAGATGTAGCGATTAGGAGGAGGAGGAGGAGGAGGAGGGGGGTCTCCGGAATGAATCACAAGTCATGGTCCCGGGGTGATCCACGGTGATTATGGCATCGCCAAGGCACGTTGTGAGATGAATGGTGGAGACCTAGTTGCGAACCTGAACCGTCCAGCCCACATTTCTTGTGTCACTCCACTCCCGGTTTTTCGGACCACTTTCAAGGTCTCCGTCAAATGTGAGGTTTGATCGGTAGACGCATCTTGGCTTGAGATCTTCACCTTCCTTAAGGTTGTCTTAGGGATTGCGGAAGTGGATGAGTTTTAGATCTTCTGGGACGAAGACAGGAGCATGTCATGCGTGTGACGGGACGCTGGAGGAATTGGCAATGAAGATAACTCTTTATCTGACACCCCCCCCCCCCCCCCCCCTTCACAGTCCAGTACGGACGGTCACCCTTCAGAGCCCCGCCAGGTGGAACAAGTCCCATCGTCTCACAAGCTGAGAGAGAGAAATTCTCCATTGGTGTTCGCTTACGGTACTGAGAGCAGAGCACCTACCTGAGGTAGATACTGGTCATTCAGTCATCAACATTGGATAGTACAACACGGAGCCATGTGAGAGAACCAACCGGAAATCCTATGATTCGGTTTTGGAATTACACGATTTATGTTGCCGTGTTATCACTATGCCATGTTTCCCAGAGTTAAGTATGTAAGCGGCAGGCATTGGCTGGGAAGCGAGACAGAAGCAGGGGAAGAGGGAGGCAGAGCATGGTTAGCAGTCAGACAGGTAACAGGCATGGGAGCACGTCTAGTACCAGGCAACTTATCGCTCCACTACAGCTAAAGCCAAGGGCAGAGACCAACCAGAGCACCCAACAGCTCAGTGCATTCCTGGATCAACACCAAGAGACTGTTGCGGATGGTCAAATTGCGCAAGTGGCAGGTTGGCACCCAATTAATGTGTATGGATAGTATGTAGCAAATCAATGTTTACATCATTTTCTGGACTTCAAATTACATAGTGCTTTGTATATACCATATACATCGTTTTCAAATGCTTGGACTTTTATAAAAAAAAAATTTATAACAATCTTTCTGCCATGCGTATTTGCTAACTTTAGGTAGAAGGTCAGGTTACATTTCGTCCGATTATTCCGGGGATAAAATAAAAATATATTAAGGGCGCTAGACTTCAAAACGGTTGGCCATCGTCAACATTTCCCAGCCAAAGAAGTTATGACCAATTTATCCTCTGTTAGTTTTTGTATTTGGATACTAGAACATTTTTCAAATATTCCGTAGCACTTTCACACCTGTCGTCCAGTGTGAGAATCGGCAATACCAACAGACAGACTTTAAACTAACGGGTTGTTTATAATAATATTTATTAAATGTTCTAGGGTTCTCCCCAGGATAAATTTTCCAGTGGCGCTCCCACTAGTCAGTTGCGTCCATAGAAATAAGATGTTGTGGCAAGCAGTGGAGTTTATGGATTTAGAAGGGTTTTTAATAATTAACATATTTACCTGCTATTTCAATGTGTAAATGAGGCAATAAATTGCCACAAAGCTCTACCTACTTATAATACCAGGTTGGTAATTTAATAAACAGGAATAGAACAGGTAGTGTTTGGGTAATGACATCTTGAGTTGCATATCAAAGAACGATTTGACCTTTAATTCCAAGTGTAACTATATAAAAATACAGTTTAAATCGATTTGCTATATACTTTCTCACATTAATCAACCGGGGATGCCAACTTGCAAGTTATTCTTAAACAAACTAGTGTAGGCTATCACTGACTGACTGGGTGGATGTCCTGTATATCCAAGATGTCCGGGATTTGTTTCATTCCATTTTCATTTAATTGAAACCGTGTTTGCTCGGTTCTCACAATCCAATTCTGTTAACGGATTGACCTAATACTCCAAATGAGGATAGCCCACCTGTGCTGGGCCAGGTGTTAAGGGCTAACAGCTCAATTCATTCTCCACAATGCAGAATTCCCCTTTCTTTTAGAATGAAGAATTGGACACATCACTTTGTCTTTGATGAAAATATCCCAAAGACAAGGTGAATGTTATATTAGTTCTTTCAACCGAGTTAGATACTTCTGGCAGTTTTATCTGTATTTAACATCTTTGTGACATGCTACCTATAGCACTATTTTAATAACAACGATGGTAAAAGAGGAAATTATTAAGCGGTATCGGCATCAATTGGATCTTTTCTAGGAAGTAAAATATCCATTTATCCATTGTGTTCTCACCACCTAAAAACTGTCATTTCCGTGTCATTCTTTTAGTTATTTGAGTCGCAACGGTAAAAAGGCCTCCCGAGATGGGAGCTTGAGTCTATAAATCATACATCCCGTTGATGAGGGCAAGTCAAACTACAAGCATTCCACCCTTCAGTTCAGCAATTATGTTGCGTCAAGGCAACATCTTGAACACAGGGTTGCTCAAAGTGGAGCCTGGGGGTGCAGTGGCAACCTTTTTCTCTTTTCCTCTTTAGCTTGACATCTTTCCCCTGTTTTCTATTGGTTGGCTCAAATTTATGTTAAAAGTTGTAAACATTTTCATGTGGAAAGGTGTACACAAACACGGAATCGTTGAGACAAATGATTAATAATCCCTTGAGTTTTGAATACATATTTTCTACCGTATAAATACTATATATATAACGGGACAGATCTAACCAAGCTATACATGTAATGTAGGCGTAGCTCGGTAGGTGAAGATGATTGTCTGGCCACTGGAGGGTAATTGGTTAAATCCCTGGTTCACATTGGCTTGGTTGTCCCTGTGCAGATCACCGAACTTGTAACAACTTGAGCAGATTGTGCACTTTTTGTTTGTTTACCTGTCAAATGAGTTACAAAAGAACTCTCTTCAAACTGGCAAATTCCATGCCAAATTTAAGACGATACTTTGGCACTTGCCAATTATAAACAAAAGTACAAACGGATGTTCTGTATTGTAACCATGAGAAACCACTAATTATGCCTCTCTATCCTCCCATTATCTCTCCCTCTCATCCTTCCAGAGAGTTCTAAGCCCAACAAGAGTTCAACGCCGTTGCTATCCAAGCAGTCTGCTCGGTGGCAGGTCACTAAGGAGCTCTATCAGACCGAGAGCAACTACGTGGACATCTTAACCACCATACTGAAGGTGTGTGTGTTGTCGAGTGTGGACCATTTCTTTTCTTTTTATTTTACCATCTTCCAGCTTGGCCCTCATGGTTTCCCATGACAACAGTTTCAAGTGTGTTTCCTTATCTGCTGGTCCCAGTAGTAAGTCAAGCAGCTGACCAGTGACCAGCAAGGGAGAAAATAGCCTGCCTGGTTCTCTCTCTCTCGCGCTCTCTCTCTCTCCCAATCACTCCTTTCTAAAGCTAATATTTCTATATCTAATCCACATTCTCTATTGTTCATATGCCCCTTTACTTTAAAAGTGTAAATACAAATACATTTGAAAAAGTGGTAGCTAATATTGTGCATATGATGATCAATAATCATGCAAATTAACTTGGCTCCAACGACATAATAACATCGTAACACTGGATTACTTTACTGTCACACATACCCTTTATAAAACGATTTAGATTTCATTTGTTCGATAAACAATTGCTATGTCCTTTCGGAACGTCTTCCCTCAACCTCATCTCGTTTTTCTAGTATCCGTTTTCTCTCTCTCTCTCTTTATTTTTATTTTTATTATTATTTATTCTCACCCCCCCTTCTCCTATATTCATTCCATTTCCAACACAACCTTTTCATTCACACAAAGGCGTGCAAGGCGTTTTGCTCACTCATCAGCCTTCTGAGCCCTCTTCTCCAAAGCAGCCAGCCGCCCTCGCTGGGCGTCCCCAGTGTAGCCGTGGCAGGCTGTTCTCTCATTAGTGTCTTGAACTGAAAGGTTAGCCCCGCCGCAACGGCCGCCATTAACATTCACCTGATTACCAGCCCTCCTCTCTTCTCAAATCAGCTGGCATTTACCAAAGAGAAGGTGGAAAAGGAGCACAGATTAAACACCAGGCCGGCCCTTCATGGTTTAGTCATTTAAAGGTAAAAGGTAATGAAAAGGGAAAGGCCTTCTATTTGTGAATGCTTTGTGGTCATTTTTTCATTTCATTTTCCATTTCTTCGTTTCATTCGAGGTGAAATACGCAGCTAAAAGCTAAGATGGAGCACTTTACGAAGCAATTTTAAGCTTTTCCTCCTGCAGTCAATTTTTACTTGAGCCAGTCATCTTTTAAATGAGCTGGCAACCAACCACCTTTCCTTTATTTTGGACAAAAAAAAACATAAATACATTTTCTACAATTTATATCAGGCATATTTTTTGAAGTATAATGCTCTATGCCTCACTCCATGGCTAACCTTGCCTCAGCCTTCTCTGTCTACATACTACTTGACAATATGCTGCACAAGCATATTTATTTATCATTGTTTTATGCAAACTGTTGACGTAAGTAAATCCCATCCTATTCACTTGCATTGCTTTGTATGGACGGAGTCCATATGTTTTGTTGTTAATAGTTTTGTCTGTACTTTTTTCACTTTACCTTTTGTCAATGTACATTTCCTGATCACTATGGCATTAGGATACTTTATCGTTGTTCTACGGTGCACTTATGTAGTAGCATCTGGCAATTGCATTGGCCTTCAAATTCTTGCTTTATATGCTTTTTGATAATGCAAAGCACTCTGTACAGTGTGCCAACATGTAAGTGTTGAAACGTATTAATGTAGCATTAAAACATCTGGAATGCAACATCTTTTAATTTGGTGGCTTGCCATATGCTGTATCTTTATGAGAGCATTTCAAAAGGTGACACTGTTAAGTTATTGCCGTACAAGCTAAGCAAGGCCACACATAGAAATGTTGCTCTCCTAAACCAGTGAAGAGGCTCATCTTTTGATTGTTGAATGCTACATGCTCTGAAAGCAAAGTTTGTACGCTGCACTAAAGCTGAGGCTGTAATCCGTCCATGCATGAAACAAAACACTATCCTGTCTCTTCGGGTTGCTTTGAAGAGGGTGAAAAGTGTTTGTGTTTGGAGCCGATGCTTGTTTTCAACTGCTTTACACTTGCTGCACCTTGTGTGTTGACTTGTAGACATTAATCTGTTTGTGTGTTTTGTGTGTGTCTGTTTCTTTTTGTTTTTTTTTGTATGTTTTTGTTTCCCAGCTCTTCAAGATCCCTTTGGAGAAAGAAGGGCAGGTAGGCGGCCCGATTCTTGCCCAGGAGGAAATAAAGACCATATTTGGAAGTATCCCTGACATTTATGACGTTCACAGAAAGATCAAGGTACATCCTTTTTCACGTACACACACAGACATGCATGCATGTAGAACAACATGTTTTTTGTTAATTCACATTTATATTGCATTATATTGTTTCTTTTGCAAATATCTTTCTCTACTTTTATACAGCCAAGACATACTTCATATGAATTTATTCAATCTCTTTATAGTGGGATTTTTGTTTGGACTTCAATTGGGAAATGTGTCTTTTAAGGGTATGGTTCAAATTTGTGAGTATTTTACAATAGTATGATGTGGGCAGCTCTCACGACCCACCCAAACCCAATATTGCTTTTAGTCAGCTCAGTGGCAGAACCACCCTGTTGGTGTTAGGGAGATGCCTGCAATCGCTAAACCTTTTTTTTGACTGAAACTAGGATAAAACTGAGATTTATGGTCACTCAACACTTATGCTGTTATTGCAGTCGTGTATAAACCATACACATACAAACATTCATGTCACCGTAACAGCATAACATCTTTTCAGCAGCAGTCTTATGGCTTGGACTTTAGTCGATCAGGAAAGGATCCCTTGAAAGAGTCTGGATTTAATGTGCACACATTGGATTAACATAGGCCCACCATGAGCCCACATTAGGTATTTTATGAGAAACTAAAAAATGTAAGTTAAAAGTGTGTCCTTTCAGCAATGCAAGTCAGATACATATGTATCTGAGAATTGTATTGGCATTTATTTGTGTGACGATGCATTCATTGACATAAGATGGCAAATGCAACAAAGAAACCCCGGTATTATATTTATTTCGCCAAACTGAAAATGGAAATGTATAAGGGGCCAAGTTGGGGGGCTCATACATACTTAAAAAGTCTACAGGCATTGGAAAATAGTGCAGGGTATGATCAGACAACAAGTTGTTTTACACTGTATTGTATGTCTTTGCCTCAATCTTGAAAGATTTATTGGCTGTTGATGATTTCATCTTTTGAAGGCTGACCTTGAGGAGCTTTTGAATGACTGGTCAGAGGACAAGAGCGTAGGAAACATCATCCTCAAATATGTGAGTATATGTATTTTGTATTATTATTGTCTGTGTGTATGTCATCACCAGATTGTGGCAGGGTTGACTGATGTTGCATGTATAGACATGTTGGATAGCGGTCTAATGCAATCACGCAACCTACAATAAGAACATTCTGAACTGTTTGTTGTCATGGCTCTTGATATGCACCTGAAAACCAAAATAAGTAATCACATGTGTTATAGCATTAGCTAATAATGCAACAACACTGAGTTTTCCAACCTTACATTTTAGAAGATAACTTTTCCCCAGGGAAAAGATGAGGCCCTTATTGTTTGACTACTTTCCCACCTAATACCATTTTATCTTGTCTTAAAATGAGTTAGTTTCATTTAGTGCTCTTTTAGTGAGCACTATCAACCAAACAGTGGTAATGCACTATTAATCAATAAACTATTGTCAGTGTAAACTAAGCATTTGGTAAATCTGTGTCTTTTATTAAATCCACTGTAATGGGTAGTGTCCTGCATGTTTTCTCTTGACTCTGAAACTAACTACTTATGTACTTGTACCCTTAGTCTGCTTTGAGTTGGTATTAAGTTAATGTATCGGTGCATTTCTAAGCATTAGTCAAGAGTGTGAATGAAAAGATCACAAATCTAAAAATGTATATATATTTGGAGGTACCTGTGAAAATATAAGTATTTATTTTTTTATAGGTACCACCAAAATATATTTTTGTCAGCAAAGCTATGATAATTTCTAGTTAAAAATGGCAAGGTCACACACATAATTCACTGTGGTGCACAAAGGTTTGTTTTGCCATTGTGTGAACGTAACATTTTAGTCATAATATTGTATATAAAACGTTGTACTATTTACATAGTGTTAAACATTACACTACTTCTAGTATAGTGCCGTTGTTGTTCCAACAATTACCACGGAGGATAGACTGCCGTAGTCCGCTACGTTGTTTGGTTGTTAAAAGCCCAACGCAGTGTGGGAAGGACTCGTAAATATCTTATAACTGCATGCATTTTTCAGAAATGTCTATGCCCTAATGTCTTGTTGTTTCTGTCATCTTTAAGTAATGACTGAAGACCGTGTGAATTTTTATCTCAGCATTCTTTCTATTTGGGCAATGTGTTTACTGAAAACACTTAAAAAATGTATAGTATGTAAATGATGAGGGTTTTGAAAGGCTACACTGTAAAATGATTTCCCCACATAGTGTTGTAATAGGAAAAGGGGCACATTGTTAATTGTTAAACAGAGTCAAATAACAAATGACCCTTTTCACCTTGTTTGCTCATTTCCACATATATTATTCATCAGTGTGGCAAAGATTTGGAGATATCTGTGCAGCAGCTACTTAACATCCGCATTAGTGTGAATTCCTCTAGAGCTGATTATATTTATAGTTTTCCCCCTGCTGGCAGGCTTAACATTTCAACCAATAACATGTCTGTAACATACATTTTATGTATGTTTCACAGAGTACAATTTTTAAATATGTCAGCCAATCATTTTGCAGCTGTAAGCGGCAAATGTTTGGTATTATAACTTGATGGAGCACTACAGTCTGATAAGGTGACTAAACATTTCAGATTGTGAAAGCTATGCCTTCTTTGTTGTTGTGCTAAACCGCTTTCTAACATCTTAATCGTTTAACCTGGCACAGCCAAATTCTGGGAGAATCCACAACGTTCATTGCACTATATCCATCAGGCCAGTCATGAACATGATATTTCTGGACCTCAACTGCATCTTGGATGCAAGTAGTGAGTTCAGAGAAAGACATTTCTGTGGCATTACACACCTTGCTGGCGTGGCGAGGGAAAGGCGGGTCGAGGTTGAGTGCTAACAGTCCCACTAAAGGCAGCTAACCGTACCCTCACCATGCACCCCGTGTTTCATCCTTTCAGTCCAAAGAGATGCTCAAGACCTACCCATCCTTCGTCAACTTCTTTGAAATGAGCAAAGACACCATCGTCAAATGTGAAAAGCTGAAGCCACGTTTTCATGCGTTTCTCAAGGTACGTGACTCCGCAGGGATGTGCCCTCTCAACCGTTGCGACGTGGAGCGACCGGTGTTGCATGTTCTCACTGGACGTGGAAGTTGATCTCGGATCCGCTATTCAGAGACATGACATGTTTCTGAGACGCATTTCTGTTTTTGATTATTTTGTGGCACCTCCATTGAACACTGCTGTAACTGCTGTTATGTTCTCTGTGGGTCTTCTCCTTGTCGGTCTGCAGATCAATCAGTCCAAGCCAGAGTGTGGAAGACAGACTCTTGTTGAGCTTCTCATTAGGCCAGTACAGAGGCTGCCCAGTGTTGGCCTTCTGCTCAATGGTAACCCAGTGCTACGCAGACACACAAATGCATGCATTACATTTCTTTGCAAGTTGGCATGATTTAAAGCGGGATAAATAAGTCTTCCACGTTCTCAAACATACACATGCACACAAATAGGGTGGGACATTAGCTCAGGAGTTAAGGCGGGTGGACTGGCAACCAGCTGGCAAAAATTGGAAGGTTGCTAGTTCGAGCCCCGACTTCAACCCTAACTATGTCGAGGTGTCCTTGAGCAAGACACTTAACCCCAACCGCTCCCCGGGCGCTGTGATTGGCTGCCCACTGCTCCTTCGAGGGATGGGTTAAATGCAGAGGAAAGATTTCACTATATGTATGTATGTGTATGTGACAATAAAAGTACCTTTACCTTAAATACAGTAAGGGAAGCATTTAGTATTTTAAGTCTTCCTTTCCTACCTCACAAGCACGGACACACACATACACACCAAAGTCATGTCTCTTTTGCTTTTTATCTGTTTTCTTCTGTACTTTTTACACATGCCCATTATTTTACCTATTGGACCCTTGCTCTCTCTTTCTCTTCCTCTTCAACTCACCTGCAGACATAAAGAAGCACACGTCGGATGACAATCCAGACAAGAGGACCCTGGAGAGTGCCATAGAGGCTCTGAAAGAAGTCATGACGTGAGTTCTGTGCCTCAATGGGCCTTTATTCACCTAGCGGCCATCTTGGTAATCTGCATTTTTCTTTTTCCCCACCCAGCTATCGATTAGATCCAAGATGGCTGCTAGGCGATAAGGCTAATAAGCTTGTTTATAGCACTGCTTTAGTCTCAAATGTAATAAAGTATTTTTGTTCTGGTACAATTTAATTGTCGTAATAAATTAATTGACACGGCAGCCAACCCTACAAAATCGGTATTCCTCCCATTCAATCAATTGTCAGGTTGATAAGAAACGTATGCTGAAGATTATTCAAGGATGTTTATTTGTGTTTTTTTAAATGGCCATTTACATACGCGTTATGTCTTGAATGTCGCTATCTATTGAAATGTGTAACACAATGAGATGTTTTAGAAACTATTTCATTTGAAAGTTCATGTAAACAAATATAGCGCACGGTTAGGATCTGTTATTCAACGTTGGCTTACTCTAAAGTAACTTGATCAACAGGCAGACACAAAGCAGCAGTTGTTTACAGCAGATGCACAGTTAGTGGCCAACCACACACAACAGAGTATTTCCAAACTTACTCACTTTATCATTGTTTTCCTATGGTACAGCGGTCCTGGGATGAGCTGTAGGGATACGTTTATTCAGAAATTAAAGCAACTGTAAGGGCTCTGCTTTTGTCGAGTCCAGTTTTACCGTTAAAACAGAATAAATGGCACTTTTGCACACACATTCCACACACATTCCACAAGTGCTTCGAATGGTTCTCACAAAGCACTCTGCCCGGCCCTTTTGAAGTGTTTGCGTTCGCGTCTGCTGCGATGCTGTTCTGTGTGATCCACCCCTAATGCAGTAATGCAGCACTCCCACTGTGAAACTGCATAGCATTGTTCGTGTAACACCAGCCTACTGGACCACTGTATTTTCCTCCCATGTTGACCTTGTAATCTAAAACCGTGTTAGTGTTACGTGAAAACAGGCAGCTGGAGAAATAACTGGGAGAATATCAGGATACACAGCTCAGATATCAGTATATTAATGTGTCCTTCAGAGTGTCTGCGCTTCATATAATCATATAATGAATGGTTTTTATACACAATAATGTTTATATACACTGGGTTAGCATTATCTATCTATTATTAAGAAAAAAACATAAATATTGTCACTGGCAATATCAATATATTGGGTCAGAATTTAAATTATATTTGGCCTTGTCCACTCATATCTATTGTCCAAGTGGAATGCTGAAATCTATTTTATTTTACCGATTTAAAGCATTTAAATCTGTATGCATTTAAACCTGCATGGTTGCCTTTTCATGCCAATGCATCTCTCTCCTCTTTCATTCTTTGTTCTCTGTTCTGGCTCCATTCCTTCTTTCCCTCGTTTTTATGTTTGTTGTGGCTCTGGTCTGTAGTCACATCAATGAGGACAAGAGGAAAACAGAAGGCCAGAAGCAGATCTTTGACGTGGTGTATGAAGTCGATGGCTGCCCTGTAAGTTGGAGCGCTGCAACACTTTCCTATCATATATGTTTTGAATTCCCCTCCATCATTCTGCTCTTTTAGCCAAATGTTTTGTAGCAGATGAGCTGGGCTTTTAATGGATAAGTAGACATGTTTCTAATTGTAGCAGTGTCCTCCAGGCCCTCTCAGAGATTTGATCCTTCCACAAAGGCTGTCTATTTAAGCCATATGAGCATGAAATATGCTAAAACTTTGAGTTTGTCGATACAAAAAATCGTTGAGGTAAGAGGAGATTATACCAGAAAGAATAACAACTCAAGTTAATAACCACTTCTAAGGCATAACATCACACGTATGTTGCCAGACATTAGTATGGCAACATCTTATCACGTATTACAAAATAGTTGCTGTGTATAGCTGCGTTAAAATGCGTTGTCCTACTCTTAAGATGAAGCAAACAGATTTAAGACATCACTTTGGGCGAGTAATGGATACTTGCCATCCATCTACCCAGGATATTTTAGGGAACATAATCGCTAAATGAATCCTCAATTAAACGATTGTCTGATGCAGCCCTGGATATCAAAGAAGACGTATGTGTGTGTGTATTTAATATCTTTAACCCAGTGGAGACCAGCTCTGATTGGATCATTTCCTCCCATTCCTCCTCACCTCTGCTCTCCCTCCCCCTCTCTGCTGTGTCCCTCCCCGGCCCAGGCCAACCTGCTGTCGTCCCACCGCAGCCTGGTGCACCGCGTGGAGACCATCGCCCTGGGAGACCAGCCGTGCGACCGCGGCGAGCAGGTCACACTCTTCCTCTTCAACGACTGCCTTGAGGTAACACACACACACACACACACACACACACACATGCACACGCACACACACGCACACAAACTGGTGGCCGCAGCGTAGTGTTTTCTTGTTTCCAACTACACGGGTTCACTTTTGGACTTGGACTCCAGAACGTTTGGTTGCTCTGCTTCAGACGCTCCCCGCTCATTATGAGAATCTCTCGGCGCGCCTCTCTGTTCAAGTGCAAATTCATTTAAAAAAACGGAGCAGGCAAGCTCCTGTTGACAGAGGCTGGCGAGAGAAAAGGTGAATAATTTATGCTGCCGCAATCTATCGTTGCTGACACAGCCTGTGTGTGTGTGTGTGTGTGTGTGTGTGTGTGTGTTAATTAGGGAAGGGGCAGCATTAGAAACGGGGTAGGCAATCAAGAACAGAAGAAGGAAAGCGGCTTTGCTGATTCCGAAGGTGTCAGTGACGCCTCCTAATGAGGTGTGTGTGTGTGTGTGTGTGTGTGTGTGTGTGTGTGTGTGTGTGTGTGTGTGTGTGTGTGTGTGTGTGTGTGTGTGTGTGTGTGTGTGTGTGTGTGTGTGTGTGTGTGTGTGTGTGTGTGTGTGTGTGTGTGTGTGTGTGTGTGTGTTCATTCTCTGCCTCCCATACATGTAGCCACTCCTTGCAAGGGGTATACATCTGTGTGTGTTTTGTGTGTCCGTTTTAAAAGAGGTTTTGTGTGTGTGTGTACTTAAGACTGGCGTTGGCTCATTGTTGTTCAGGAAGTAGTCAACAAGGCGTAGGCAAAGCGTCGCTCGTTTTAAATCAATGCACATGTTATGAATGGATCATTAATAGAGCCCACCCAAGCCCCCGTCCCTTCAACCGCTTCAATATTGTGTTCACACACACACACACACACACACACACACACACACACACACACACACACACACACACACACACACACACACACACACACACACACACACACACACACACACACACACACACACACACAAGACCTACACACAGCTGCTAATTAATCTGATATTAATGAGGCCTTCTATGAAGGCTCCATTGATTTGCCGCCAAGTAACCGATAGCAACTCCAGTGCCCATCTCAAACACCCCTATATTTCATTCTAATTTGTAAGGCCACACACACATCGTTGGTGACTTGCATAATACTTGCATGGCAAAAACCTAAATGCTGTCCTTTACTTGCAACTGCTACAAGACTTTTATTTGTTAAAAAAATTACTTGTATAGATGCTGTTAATCTAGCGCTGCCCAAAAGCTATTTTCAAATTCTCTTAATAAGATTTCAGTGGTCGCGCAACCACCCAACCAATTCACAAACGGAATAAGATGGAAATTAGAATGTGCGACCATGTTGTGTATTTATTGTTTTTTGTGTGTGTGTGTGTGTGTGTGTGTGATTCCTAGATTGCCAGGAAGCGTCACAAGGTGATCAGCACATTTAAGAGTCCCATGGGACCGACCAGGCCGGCAGCCCAGCTTAAGCACATCATGCTGATGCCACTGTCCCAGATACGCAAAGTACTGGACCTACAGGACACTGAGGGTAAGACTCACACTCCAAATGTGCTTGCATTTGCAACACATTTTTCTCCTATTTGCAAGAACACACAGCCATTTCGTTTCAGGGTTCCCATGTGTAAGGGGGACCTCTTATCATTACAACATCTTCACAACAATTTAGTATGTATCGTAAAAACGATGGGTTAATCCATCATCTTTTGTGGGATATCCAGCTGTGAACGATTCGTCGCCTGAAAACAGGCTGTTTTCAGTGGGTGGTTTCCAACCTCTCTCCTTGTTGATTTGTTTTAGGTTTTGGGGGAATTGTAAATCAGACATGCTTCTTTTTCTGTTTCATTTTGGACTTGCTTTGACATGCCAGTCAGAGTACCGTTGCTAGTGGTCCGGTTCATTTTATAGACGAAGAAGTGCTTTTGAGGGCAACCATTAGCTAAGTCACTTCTGGCTGAGATAAAATCTGCTGAATTTTCCTCGGTAGTGTTGTTGGAGCCTCTGAGGCCCTTAAACGGTAAGTTCAGCCGTAGAACTTCCTCCTACGACGCAACACATTGGGTTCCAAAGGAGCAAGTGTGAGGGGTTTGGTCAAAACCGACTTCACCCCCGCCTGAGCAGTTTGCAGCCAATAGAAAACTACCACTCTGGAAATGTGTTTTTAGCTGGAAGTAGCAGACTTCATGTATTTTACAGAGAATTCCTCCTGTTTAACAACTTTATAAACTTTACATGGCCGTTTTCAACAGGAAAAAGCGATTTTGGGGTTCACTTGGGTGACAAAGTGTAACCGGCTGTGTATAAAATGCACCTTTTCAACAATTCCTACTCATTGGACACTATGCTCTTGTCACAGGCTGATGTAAATGAGTCAAACGCTCATTCACTTACTCCTTTTTCCTTAAAGGGGAACCGTCATGCCCCCCTAGTTTCTAATATAAGGGAGTAATGCTTCGTACATCTGGTCTGCAACATCTGTTTCCGTGACAAACCTGCAGAAAAGTTGCATAATTTCTGTCATTGTTCCTAAATGGTCTCACTTTTCCGATACCTTCTTTTCACAAGAATCTTAATTGTTTTTCTTCGTTGCTATATTTGATCAACATTCATAGCATTTTACTCTTCATCGTGCCTTTTCTTGTCCTATTTTCCAATCCTACCTTTTTACCCCATTCTCTGTTTTTGAAGTTTTCTCTTCCGCGATCCCTCACCACACGGTCTCATCCCCCTGTTTATTAAATGTCTCTATGTGTGTGTGTGTGTCTCTCCCCTGGGTGCAGAGTGTGTGAATGCCTTTGCCCTGGTGGTGCGTCCGCCCACTGAGCAGGAAAACCTGCTGTTCAGCTTCCAGCTGACTGGGGAGGAGACGGTGAAGAGCGACTGGCTGCGCACGCTCTGCCGACACGTCGCCAACACAATCTGCAGGGCCGACTCGGTGAGAGACACACGCTTACGCTGTTTTCCCCCAGGATTCTTTTTTTTTTTTTTATGTTTAAATGATTAAACGATTGTATGCTGTGCTCCACTGTCATATTTCATGATGCTATGTAACACACAAGACCGGCGCTAATGATCCTGTAGCAGCGTTGCTGAATACATGTAGGAGAAAGATTGCTCTCGGGATCACCCCCTTGTTCACCTCTTGATGGCTACGACTACTTTTGATAAAGGTGTTGAAATATTGGCTGGCAATGCAGGCAAAGAGTACTGTAACAATAATTCCCCTAAGGCCCATCAGAATTGCAGCTCTACCGAAGGTAGTCCTTGTCTTTGGATCACAATGAGCCTTGGAACATTTTTTTAGCGGTCCAGTTGTAGCAAGATGACAATCTATTATTGTTCCATTTCATTGTACACATAACATGAAAAACTAGCATATCTATTGTATGAATAGCATATGCAATACAAGCTAGAGAAGCTGAAGTAGCCAGCATGAGAGTTTACTGGTTAGTATCAATTGACATCACTGATGCTTGCTTTCATAACATGCTTGACTAGAGGTGACAACATTTCTATCTCATGCAAACAACACAGGTCTTGATGTCACTTGCCAGCCCATTTAATTCTTAAGGGATTAAACATTAATCCTGGTCCAGTAATTAGTCTGGTGCAAAATCTGGTACTGTTTATCAAGTGTGGTTTATGTATCATTATACATTGAACGTAGTGACAACTAACTGTAGACAGGATAGCTGGAGCTCTAGGTCATTCACCATTAAGGCACAGTAACCTCATGGTTTTCTTAAGATTACAGTAATTTGAATATCTTGTCCGCGCATTATCAACCAATTTGACCACACACAGGTTAAGAGGCACTTCTGAATCCATCGACGGCCGTCAACCTATTGCAGAGAAGATAACTCCCCAGTGTTTTAGCAAACCAATCTGTGCTGATCTCATGAGCAGAACAAAATCAGCAAAGCTATAACAAATGAGCGAACACAACATTGTGCATGGTTGGCCCCATTAATAGCACATTAACGCCTTTTTGCCAGTTGTGAAAGTTCGCTAGATCATATTCCATATTCCACGTGGTACTGTGTCGGGACCACACTACACCTAACAGCCAACAGGGGGCGATGTTGGCCTCTGGCCTGAACAGCTCAACAGCTGCATTCCTAATGCTCTCTCTACTGGGTCAACGGTGCGCTGTGAATACCAACGAATACCAACGAATCGGAGCCCCTGCTTGTTAAATGTGTACTGCAGAGAAGGGGTGGGGGAGGAGGAGGAGCAGTAAGGGAGAATAAAGACTTGTGTGTACACGGCTGCACACACACAAGCCTATCCCACTGTTAGGCATTTCCACTGTTCAGTCTTTTGCTACGATAAGTATATTGTAGGCCCTCGCACTTGTGGCATGCCCCCCACCCCCCCCCCCCGAAAGCAGTATTTTATTTTATTTTTTAATTGAAATTGTTGCATTTGTTGAATGTGTTGCATCCCTGTGTGCTCTTCCTTGCGTGTCCTCGGTGGCGTAACCCAGGACGACCTGATACAGAGAACAAGTCCTGAGCCCCTCCAGGTCAGCACCAAGGACATGGACAGCACCCTGAGCAAGGCCTCCCGAGCCATCAAGAAGACCTCCAAGAAGGTACATCACACAGCTGGCACCCCATGCACCTTGTGTCCTGAAGGTCGTCTGGGGTAACTGGGAGGTGCCCTATGCACTACACTTGTATCAGAACTCCAACAACAATACGTCAATAGGCATATTCCAGATTTACGCAAGCAGTTTGCTACAATAGACAAGGCTGCCCTTGTGCGATTTATTGGTTTCTCATTTCAAAGTACCAGATTTTAGGCCACTTAATTTTTTTTTATAAAAGAAGCGGTATTAAATGGAAAGACTTGGAACATGTTTGCGCCAAGCACACACGTAGGGACTGTAAACAGAAAACCGTAGTCTGATGAAGTGACAGTTGTCGACAAGAGCAGGGATTTTACAACCAACACTTTTAGATCCGGTATGTTTCTTCCTGGTGTTATCGTCATATCAACCGTGATGGACAGCGGAGGGGTACATGTTCCCGACCAATCGCTGTGGTTCTCCGAATGCAGGTCACGCGGGTGTTCTCCTTCAACAAGACGCCCAAGCGTGTGATCCAGAGGGCCTTCATGGCCAACGGTACACCAGACGACAAAAGCCCCAGGCTGAGCTCGGAGAGCCGCTTCTCCAGCAGCTCCACCCTGGCCGTAAGTCTACCGTCTACTTTCTCCTATAATCGTGGCTAAAATACCAAAAAAAAAAAAAAAAAGACCCCACTTATTAGACTGATCATCTGCATGGATGGATAGCTGGCCCACGGCAGTCCGAACGATCACCCCCTGCTCCAGACGCTGCCCTCCACCCATCGATAGACTTTTAATCGGGTAGCGGGTGGTGTGTGTTACGTAGGTGTGGGAGAGCAGGTTGTCAATATGGCCCTTCATGGCCCACTTTGTTTGGAGCTGAACGAGAAAAATACCTTGTTTTCCTAATCAATAGAAAATCTATAATAAAAAATAATAAAAAAGGCGCTGTGGATATGAGAAGACGACAACGCGGGGAGGTGTGGGCGGATGTAAGAAATAACCATCCGTCCAGGAGGCCTGCGCGTTCGTCTCCACCTACTGTCTGGCCGTCTACAGAGGCCGCCAGCGGGATTATGTCTGAGTTGTGTTAACCTGTCTACGGGCCTGTCTGCTCTGTCACCCAACCGCCCGCTCTCCTTTCTATGGATCTATATCTAGCTATCTATCTCGTCCGTCTTTCTTGGTGTCGCCTTGGAAACGCTCACCCACTGCATAGGGAGCGGAGCAAAGCGAGAGAAGAACGGGGGTAGGTGGGTGGGGGGAAGGGTGTCCTGTGAAGCTGGCTGCATCTTACTGTCCTCAATTTGTCCATGTGTCTCATTTCCTCTCCATTCAATTCATCCTTTTTATCCTTTTGTGGCAGGCCAATCGTTTGATCCTTTCATAAGGGTTTAATGTTTGTTTTTATTTTGTGCGTGTGTTTTTGTTTTAATGTGATGTGGTTTCCAGGTTTTAGATTGTAGGGTCTCGGTGCTTGGTGTGTGTGTGTGTGTGTGTGCGGGCGTGGGCGTGGGGGGGGGGGGGGGGGTGGGGGGGTGTGCCCAGACTGCGGTTCTAAAGCAACCTCTATTAAACGTCGACTACAGCGATCAACTTACATTCCTCGCCCTAGAAATTGGATAACTAGGGGTTCTGCATATTGGAAATGAGTTCTACTACATACTGAATCAAGCCATCAGGTTTTTCTTTTCACTACTTCACATATTTGGACCCAGACTAATTGGGCAACATTTTGGCAGAGGCCAGGAGGTAAAAACGTCATCTATTCAGGGGCTTTCTTTAACTGCTGCCTTCTCTAAGAATGGATGAATTCATGAATTAACCTTCGATCAGGCTTTGTAAATGCTCTCTTCTCCAGCTATGTAGGGACAATTTTACTGCATCACATTTGTAAGAGATAAACGGCTACTCAGTAGAATTGGCTCGCTGGTGTCATTCTAAAGCTACAGCCATGCCATAATGCTTGCATGTTTATTTATTGAAATTTAAATGATTTGAAATGCCCATTTCCTCCCTTCATCCCTCCAGTTAAGATTCTGTTTTTCCTTTTTGAAGTTATAATCTTTCCATCCACTCTACGTTCACTATTCATCAATGTCCTCCCATGTCCTCATACTATGCCCCATGTCCTCCTGTTCTGTCCTGTGTGTGTGTGTTTTCTCCCCCCCCCCCCCCCCCCCCCCCCCCCCGTCGTGTTTCTGTGCTCCCAGATGTCCCGCTCGGCCTCTACCTTCAGTTTGAGCGATTCGGCCAAGAACAGCGCCATTGTGCAGCGCTCAAACTCTCTGGACCACCCGCCCATCAGAGCCAGGGCGTCCCTCTGCGTGCGCGACCCCTGCAGCTCCGCTCCGAACCCTCCTCAGTCCGCCACTAGCGCTAGCGCCCGGCCCGGCCCCCAGGCGGCCCCAGGGCCTCTCGCCAGCAGCCAGAGCTCTGGTCTCCCATCTAGCCGGGTCAGCCTGCTCCTCAAACCATGCCCCCAGGCTCCCTGGACACAGTCCAACTCTAGGTTCCCCACGGCCGCGTCAGGCCACCCCGCCGCGAGCTCCAGCCCCCGGAGCCGTGTCTCCTCCACCCTCAGAGCCCACAACCTCAACTTAAAGCCCACAGACATGGCCCGGAGGAGCGTGCGGGAGGCGTCCCCCGCGGTGTATCAGCCCAGGGTCTCGGGTCTGGTCCCCCCCCAGACGCCGTACGCCCGAGGCGGGCACCCTTCCGGCGGGATGGGGCGGGACGCCGTCTCCGCGGATCCACGGAAGACGGGCCCGACCACTCCGCGCAGGGAAACCCTGCTGTAGAGCGCCCGCTCTGGCCAGCAGTCCGACGTGAGCATGCCCTTATGGTCCACACCGGGGACACAAGGGATGCACCCGTACCACTTGTTCTACATTTAATCACTGCTGCAGCGCCTCATATTACCTAGAACACCATATATGACCTTTTTAGTTTTGGCATACTAAAGGCAAAAAAGTAATGAAATCCCTGCGAGTGGATTTATTTCTCCATTGGTTTTCTTATCTTGTACACCAAAAAAAAAAAAGCCTTGCAAGTATTTTTGCCAAATAAACATATAGCAGATACTAATTATACATATTGGTGCATCCTTGGTCCAAGATCAACTACCTTCATAATTCATATTATTAATCACTAATTGACCAGATTAGTAGGAATTATATTAGTACTAATTGGCTAACTACAACTAAACCTAAAGATCAACCATTAAAAGTCGTACAACCACAGGGTCGGCTACAAACCGGTGAGATTACGGTAATGGTCTACATCGTGATCATGAAGCGAGTGCTGGGTAACCTCATTCTCTGGGATGTCATTGCGGTGTTGGTGGCTGGACATTAACATGGCTTTGGGTGCTTCTTTCTGTCACAGGCCTCTTTTCAGGAGAATGCTGGAGTTTTAATGCCCCATTTAGTTGAATTCCCCCTCCCCACGTCTGTTGCTACCGATCAAAGTCAAATTTACAATAGAAAATGGTAATTAGTGAGAAGCAGTGTGAACGGAAGAGAATAAAGAGCAACAGTCTTTCGCCACCATTATGTTATTGGTCCAAATGTCAAGAGGCATTTTTGGAATTTGTAAGAAATCTACTTAAAAATAATAACCCTCAGCATTCCCTTTTCTCTGGCTGGTTTCTCACTTGGTGTTTGTTGGCAATGTGCAGTTGAAAGTGGTTCACTGTTTTATTTTAATTTTATTTTTGTAAGTCTTATTTTTAATTTTTACTGATAACCTCACCGCTTTCTCCCAAATCAAAATGTGAGTTAGGACAAGCGTTCTACAAGCTACATAAGGATTGTTGTGATATAGCCGTTGGCAGCATACACTGTGTTCTGCAGCCATGTAATGAAGGGACAGAACGCAACCAAGCGCTGAAATAATTCCACGTGGTCCCCTATAAACACATGTTGTTACAATTGTGCTTTCTGATTAGCACAAATTGGTGGCAGGTGGGCGTTCTCGGAAAATGCCATCCCTGTCACCAATTTGAGCCAATTAGAAACTGCATTTTCAATTACCTGTGTTTTGTCTTGGGTTTGACTTAAGTGATGGTTGCTATTTATATTGAATCCTTTATCCTCTAAAAGACATGCATAATTCAGTTATAATGTATCAAATCAAACAACAGCATTCCCCCTCCCACCATTTTGATTAAAAAAAGATCTGCTTAATTTGCTTCAGTCAAACCCATGCCTTGGTGGCAGTGTGGCCTTTAGTTTTGAGTTACGGATGAGCCCCACAAGACGTGGACAATATTGTGTGTGTGTATTTTGTCCACTTTTAATCTGTACTCACACCCCACTGTGTGTATATGTGTGGGCCCTCTATTCCTTGTGCTCTGTGTCTCTGCATAGACACTGTGCTAACTAACATGTAATCAGAGCTGCCATTCTGCAGCACTCATTCAGCCACTCCAAAGCAAACAACAACCAATGAGCTTGAGCTTGTTGCCGTTGTTTCCAGCGGAAGAATTGGGTGCCTGTTTCTTTTGTCAGTGTATTTGTTTTGGACTTTGCAGAACGCCGATGGTTCATTTAGTTTGGCCAACAGTGTATTTGTACTCTCTCACTCTCTCTCTCTCACTCTCTCGGAAGACGGTAAGGCCCTTGAGAGGGCTTGTGTGTCAAGGGGTGATTACAATGAGTGAGACAGATGAAAAAAAAGAAACGGCTTTGTCATTGTGGGCTATGTGATCAACTGCACTTTGGAAGCCTGTTTAGACTGGTGAGGCATGTGAACACGTGCAATTGTTGGATAATACACGCATTAGGTGCACGGGTGCCATCTTGTACATAAACGTGAATGTTGTTTCTTTTTCTAACTGCCTCTTTAAAGAGTAACTACTCACTGACTAAACGTGTTGGTCATGACCATCTACCGCTATTCAAGTGTTTTGGTCGATTGGTCAATCGTGTTCTGTACAAAGAAGTTGTTAAACTGTAAAATGGTCGGTGTAACATAAATACATTGTATTTTTTGTTAATACAACAAATTATAAGCAACACTGACCAATATAGATTTACACGAATATTCTACAGAAGACGGCCCATGGTCTGTAGTTACTCTTTCTAAACACTGGTGTGGGTCAATGGGACTGAACTAAATCAGCCACCAAGTGGAAATATTCTTTTTTGATTTGTTCACACGCAACCCTTAAGTCTTCACACACGTTTCAGTCTTTTTGACCTGCCTATTCTCTCTCTCCTTCTGCAGGCCCGTCATTCGCCCTCTATGGTCAACCTGCAGTCCGTATTCGAACGAAAGTACCATACCTTCAGCCGATCCACCACCCACCTCATCTGAACAGCTACAATATTCCCTAACAATAATATATATTCTTCGTCCATAGTTAACAATACATATGCCAGCGTGGTTCAAATGTGATGTTTGGTCATATCAGCATTTGTCCGGGCCGTCCATTCGTCTTGTTGCATTCAAACTAATAATAGGTTCTATATTAGATCTTATCAAGTTCAACCCCATCATGCTATTTCTACATGTATTTCCTTTATTCCATTGACTTCACCTAACGGCTTCTTCTGAACATGGATGTTGCTTGCTCCATCCAACAGCATGGACTATGGGCCAAATGTCAGGTTCTCCAATGGTACTGCACAGTGTTAGGGGCCCGCTTAGGATGAACACAGGCACTAACTGGGTATAATCTACCTTTTTTGAGAAATGAAGGATATCGGGCTCTTGTTTTTTTTTGTATTAATTGCATAGCTAGTTGGAGAAATGCTTTTGATATATATTCACTGACATTTTATGAACATTTTAACCTTAGCAACGTATATACAGTTCACCTAACAACAATAATTTGAACAATTATTAACCATTTAGAATGTTTTGTTTCGTGAAGGTTCCTACCTCCAGCTTTCATAAAGCTGGCTTTATGTTTTTAGCTCTGTGTTGATTGAGCGGATCAAGTCAAATGAAAGCCTAACTGTTGTAACCCTTCAGTTTTTTTTAACTTTTGGTCTTTACCTTTCTTAAATTTGGTCAGAGAAGGGATGATGCATCAAGTATGTATTTATTGTTGCAGAATTAATGTTCTCTCGTTTCTTTGTTTTCAGCCACCTGTTTGTGTTTCTACTTCATTGTTGTTTGTCATTTTGTGGAATATATTGACTAATTTGGGGTTTTAATTGTCTATTTTCCTTGACTGTAAAATATTTAATGCACTTCCACATTGGAGATTGAAGCTTATTCCATCACATTATACTGCCTCGAGTTTCCATTGAGATTTAGATTATTTCCAATATACAATGAGAAAACAGGACTAATTCACATTTTCAGTCCGTACAGAACACTGACGTTGTTATGCCAAGTCTGTAATGTTATGGTTGAAAATGCTTTTATTTCAATAAGTCCATTTCATACAATGTTTTTTTTTTAAGTATAGGGTGATGGAACATTTCCATATAAATAAATGTTGCCTACTATTGTTACATATACCTTCATATGACTGATTTATAAAGTTGTGTTCCTAATTAAACTGCAGCTATTTTAAACTACTCTCCAAAATAGATGACACAAAATGCTGACTATGTATTCCATTATTGTGACATACCCGTTATGAGCCAAACGGTTCATTTGAAGTTTCAAGAAAAGGCTTTTAGAAAACCAACAAGGGCATGAAGAGATGCCATTGAACCATGACGTCTTTCTCACACAAGCCTGAAGCCACAGTGGCCAGGGGCCCGTTCCAGTTATCCGGATATGCTCAGAAAATAACGTATCGTTAAGATCAGAGGAAATTCAGCTCAGTTGCCATGCCAATTGAATTTCTATATGCAGTATACATACATGTATAATTCAAACATCGCACCACCGCAACGGGCTATTTAGTGGCGTTCTTGTGTGGTTTTAGACGTGTGAAATATAACAGAACAGACGCGCTCTCAGCTGGGATGATTTATGACTAGAGCCCTGAAAATAAATAACCCACATATGAGTTTGATTACTGACTGGTTTCAAATAAAGGTGCGTGATTTTTTATGTGAACAAGGCATTTGCATACATTTCTGGTATATTGCACATCTTTGGGAGGTGGAACACCTTAATCAATAGTACATGGGTATATAAATGCGTACGACAAAATATTTAGGTATCAAAGCCTACTTATAGCCAAATAGGCAATTTCCAAAAGTGGGAAGCGCAGGGAGATGGAAGGGATCCGTTTATTTTAGTGAGGGGGAAAAGCTATCGCACAAGGTGTAAAAGCAAAGCACAGCAACCCAAAGCAAACTCAAATACCTCCTGGGATGGTAAGGCCTACGCAACCCAAAGAAAAAACTTGAATTAATCGTTTGAGTGGTTACATTTTCTTCAGGTGTTTGATCCTCATTCTCGTCTCTAGTTTCTCTCTCACAGCCAATCACACTGCGTCTGTTCTCACTGGCTCTTAATTTAATTCACCTGTGTCATGCGGTAGTTTCAATGAAGGCGCGCACTCCGACATTTTGAAAAGCCTCGAGCGAGTTGAAGTCATTACAAAGCATAAGTTAACGTAAATGTACCAAACCAAGGCTGATACAACGGTTGTTTTGCCAGGTCTTGCACGGGAGTTGCTGTGGCCGTTTCAAACAAAACATCGTATCCCCATGATGACAAATATTTTCAAGATTGATTACTAAACAATGCCCCCCCCCCCCCCCCCCCCCCCCCCCCCAAAAAAAAAAGAATGATTAAAAAAAACTTCAAGTAACATTCCAATGATTCAGAATTGGAGACAATCATTGCGATGTGGAAAAAGCGCCCGCCGACGGAAGAACGTGTGATCTTCACTGAACAGCGCCGAACCATGTGGCACCGACGGGATGCTCCAACGTGGAACACCGCGCAGTGAGTAATTCAACTGTTCTTTTATGACCGGGTTGAAGCTGTACGGACTTGTTTGGGCTGTTGGCTTCACCGTAAGCCTAGCTGGTGTATTTTTTTTTTTACATCGCACACATTACACACTCCATATCTCTTCGCACACCGACTCGTGCTATCGGCAGGCCTATCCCTGTTCCTTCCCTTTTAAAACCTAAACATTTTATATCGGTTTGTCGACTTGACTGTACAGAACGCAGCTTGTGAGTGAACCGATGTTCTATCTTAACTATGGACGTTTTTTTGCCTTTTTGTTCAAATGGGAATGCATTTTTCAATTCAATGGGCAATTTGGTCAGTATGCGTTTGGCAATTTAATATGCAAAATGGCAATGCAATAATTAAGTTTGAAATATTTTGATTAAAAAAAATCTAATGAAAGCTCAATCAATTGCATTCCATATTGTCGTGTTTTTTGGTGTCTTTATTCAAATAGCAATTACTTTGGCAATTCACAATTAAATATGCAAAGGTTCAATGCAATCCTCAATTCAGTTAAAATTATTTGATAACAAATTAGAACGAAAGCTTCGTCAATTGCATTTCATATTGCCGTTGCAATATTAACATTCATGAGGAAAGTGTGGCTGTTCTCATTCTGAAGAACAGCACCTTACTACTTTGGAATCCACCAAGAACACTACAGTGCCATGTGTCTCCAGGACTCCAATGTCATCAGAGGTGCCCTCAACAGAAATGTATATAACCTTAGTACCAAAATATCTAGGGTTGAAGCCTGGCAGACTGAAACCAGTGAACCCCAAAGCAAAAGCTGCTTGTCCTTTTATCCATCCATTCTTTACCCCAAGTATTTCAGAGACCGTAGACTGACTGGACAAATGACTGAGCATGTAAATGCTTGGTTCCATGTAAAACAGGTTGGTTTAGGCTTGGTAACATGTTGGCATGCTAGAATTTAAGATTTTAGTCATGGATTAGATATTGTGCTGACTTATTTAACACTTGCACACACTACCCCTGTAGCACTCTTCCATTCGTTAGCATTTTCTCCTTTCAATACATTTTTGCAATGCTGTATTTGATTTGCCTCTGGCCATGTTGACTGTCGGAAGGTCTTTGTTGAGGTAGTTTGTGCCAACGCACCTTTTTACAAACTTTGCTTTCAGTTTGGTAGCTTAGCGCTACTGTATACAAACGTAAATCCTGCACCTCTGGTATCGTGGTTTCGGGGATGGGTATGACTTGAAGAGTGGTAAAGGTTCAACACGTAGTTTATTCAGAGTTACAAGGTAAACAGACATGCACTTTGGAGGTGGTTCTTGAAGCATCTCTCGAATCCAGGTTAATATTTAGTCCATATTGGTATGGGTGGAATGGTAAAGAAGCCACGCTATAGGGTCCGATTTATCTCGGAACCATAAAACGTTATATGGGGTTGTCTTGACCACTTTGTGTAGGAGCATATACTGGAAATGGTGTTAGCACTACGAATATTTAGTCAAATGAGGTACTAATGTTGGCCTTAAAATAATGTGGTCTAATAAGGTAATATAATAAATGAATTTACATCAATGGCTTCCGTGACTGCACCAGAACCATCTTACCAGACATAGCTCATGCTGGCCTTCATAATGGTGAGTGATTACCTTTTTATTAAACTGATTTTTAAAACAACTTCAGGAAATTCTTAAACATGAACAGTTGATCATGTACCAATAGTGTCATTTGTTTGTCTTCAAGTGTGTCTGTGTTATCCTGGACTGACTCTTGGAGCTGCAGGGGGACTTGAGACCAGTGGTACAGGCTTAACAGATGCGTAAGGGTAAGGTACAGAAATGCAATGCTCTCAATGCATTTCTTGGCAGTGTTACAGAATTAATCATTTGACTCTAGTAGCAGCAACACTAGTAGGCACCCTAAATAATTCAGCAGTTTTAGTTTAATGTAAACCAGCTTAATACCTCAGTTGGACTAGCTTCAGGATTTCTCGTAAAGGGGACTTGTAAATTTGCACCATGATTTGTTCTTTTTTTAAGATGACTTTACACTTACAAGCAAATTAAAGAAATGGGAATGGTGTAAACCAAGGAAATGAGTAAGATTTTTTTTATATTGTATCGCTGGCTATTTGGGAGAAGTGGAGCGAAATGGAATAAAATGGTTTGTTTATTCATGTCTGTGTGAGCTGTGCCTGTTTGCATGATGGAATAAAATGGGTACATTTACATATTCCTAAGAACCGGGAGGAAGTAAAACCTTAGTGAGCAAATGTGTTGACTTTCAAATGTAATGCAGGTGACGGGTCATCTGCAGGTCCTGCCTGTGACTGCTTGACCGACCAGCTCCTCCGCCAGGAGAGTCAAGCTGCTCTTCAGACAGATTGATGCAAATGTAGCAGATGGGTGGCCATGGTGCAGAGAACCAGGTAAGGGCTGTGATGAATCTCAAAGGGAGACCAAATGTATCAGAAACGGCAATTACACTCTTGATTTTCATAAAATCTCTGAAGACTAGTCTTTTCTGGGAACATCTCAAATTACTTTTGCTTTTTTTTAGAACGCTAGTATTTAGATAAAGTAACACGTATGCGCTTGAGAGCCACCTTGGGTATTTGAATGCACATCATGTAAAGAACTCATTAATAATGAAAAATCCTCTCCTTCCAGTTGGTGGTTCAACGCTGAGGTCTTCTGGGCTGGAGGGAGAGGTCTTCATGCAGATCCCCCCCCCCCCCCATGCAGATCCCCCCAACTGGCCTGGTTGTCGTTGAGTGATCGAGTGGCGACAGGGCAAAGTTGATTTACACCAGTATACAGGACAATTTACCTCATTTGATTTGTCTAGTATTTAATTTCTGTTTACCTAGTCTGTGGGAACCCTCTTAAGAGAGACAGAGCTGGAAAAAAAAACCTGAGCCCTAATCTTATATCCTAACCTTACACCCTCAACTTGGCCACCTATTGACAAAATGCCGTCTTACTCGAACTTTACCATCTCTAACGCTAATGTTGAATATCTAACCTAACAGGGTAACCACAGGCTCTTCCAAGTTTTTTAAAGCATTGAATTTCATATTGTCAAAATAAGGCATTCAATTGTATTAAAAGTAATGAATTTCGTGTACAAAGATAATTTTTTCCCCGTAGGATTAAATAAATACCATAACGTCATGTGTCAAAAGCATCATGTTTTTTGTGTGTGTGTGGAACGTTAACATTTTCTGTTTGGTGTGACTTGGATTTTACAAGTACTGTTTGTCATTGTACTGCTTTATACTAGATACGTAAAACGAGTGCGTTAAGCCTATTCCAGGAAATGACCGTGAGGCCCGATACCGTTTGCTGAAAATTGTTCAAGCTGTGGGTTGATATGAGGAGCGTGAATCACGTCACGTGCTACAGCCCACTAGTAGCATTTAGCGCAGTACTGTGCCCAGCAAAGCTCTTCACAACCGGCACTGCAGCTACTGCGGGCAATAAAAAAGTACAAATACCTAAACATCACTAACCAGATACCTAAACTACACATCCCTGTACTTGACCATTTCAAACTTCATACCGACAATGAACCATCTCTAAACTAAAGCATCACTGTTTCAAACTATTCCTAAACCAAACGTGTCACGTGGTCTGTCCCCTCTTGTAAAGTTTTCTTTCCACTGGGGTTTTTAAGTTTTAATCCAGGGTCTTAAAATGCTTCATTTCTGATAACATTTAAGATGTGTTGCTGCATTCATAAACTTTGTAAAAGATTGGGTGTTACGTTGATTGGGTTTGTTGGAACTCCAGGGAATTATGTCTAAGAAATGTGATATTGAGGGAAGTTGGATGCAAAAATGTGTGAACTTTGTAGTTCATTTCAGGATCTTACTGGGTTGACGCTATTTGTGGTCAGTTATGGCATTTTTTGCATCTCTAGGTTTCCATTGAACATTGTTTTCGGAGACTTGGTTCCTTTAAATCATATACAAAGTGCTTCACAAGTACTCAAATATAATGCTTTAAATGTATAAAGCAGATCTTACTGACTAACATTTTCTTGATCCTTGTTGCACTGTCTGCATCACGTTTCTTTGGATAACAGATTTAATGCAGAGTTTATCCAGCTGGAGGTTGAGAACCATGTTACAGGGACCATTTTGGCACCCCTACGTGCCTCACCCATACTCCACAGCTGTCACTGCCAACCGCATTTGTCATTTAAAACGTTGGAGGGGCAAGTCCCCCCTCTTTCTGGTGGTAATATGTATTCACATTATTGTACCCAGTAGCTGATACCGGTTCTCAAAGTACACACAACCTGCTCAATCAAGGATATTGTCCAGTTACAAGGGCTCTCACTCACTCTTGATGGACACAAAGAACAGATGAGTGAACATGGTGGCTAAGATTATATGATGTATGCCTGTAATAAATTACTAGCCTTTTAGAAGGAAAGTCACTTCTTGCTCCCAAATCTGTAATGTATTTAAAATAACATAAGTCTTTAAACAAAATCATAATATTTGAAATGGAATTAAATCTAAAAACTAAATGAAGACAATGGGATTAATTCACACAAAACGACTATTTCAGTGAGTGAAATTGTAATAACCTAAAATCATGAGGTCAAAAAGGGTCACTCATATACTGTTCATTTATGAACTTATGAAAGCTAGCGCTAAAGGCAGTGGGCCAAGCTTTCAGACCAGCAGTTTTTTAACCAACCAGGGCAATTCCAATTTAAAAACCAGACTGGTAATTAACGCAAACTTTGAATCAACCTCATTCCATAACTGCGGATTATGCCAAAACATGCTATTTTGAAACCACTTTGTGCTTCAACTACAGTTTTCCGGAATGTCCTTTCGCCCTTAGCTTAACTATAATCACGTTAGCCGTCGTACCGATGGATGGCTCACTCTGAGTCAAGGTGTGTTCTGAATAGTGTGCCCTTCATTTAATCTGCATTAGTATTTGTGTCATGTGAGCTCGCTGGGAAGGGAGCTCTCCTTTTGTCCTCTTTACTTGCAACTCTTCAGAGCACTAGGCGATAATCTCTCTCACCCTCGCTCACTGCCTGACCCCTGGATAAAGTGTTTGATGTACCAGGAAGTGAGCGTCCTTGTCATCACTAAAGTGTTGTACAGCTTCAAGGATGGGCTAGGGAAAACGGGCAATAATGGAAAAATACCGAAAACATCAATTAACTCTTTGTACATAAACTCTCTTTACATGGTGGCTTGTTTCTTACATGCATACTGGATCCTGGCTTCAAGGACAATGAAAAAACGGTAAGCGTGTATTTGTGTACAGGGAAATATATAATTTTTCTGCTGGGACGGCTTTGGGAAAAGGGTCTAAGGACAATGGCTATAGACCCATAAAGGGTCTAGAGCGCACATGTGAGAGGATAGGTAGGTGAGGCACTTGTTGCCGTCTGATAGTCAAACAATTAAAACGTCTTTTCCTAACCTCATTTCCTTGACCACAATGGAAAAAGTTATGAGGTCAAGGAAAGATGTGAAGGAAAGTTCAAAAGGACTTGGGGAAAAGACAACTACTAAGCTTAGATTATTTTAGCCACTGTGCTAAGAGAATCCGACTGCACTTACACTAGGCTACGTCATTATGTGATGGCAGATGTTATGGACGTGGGCCTGCCGTGATGAAACTACAATGTTCTGAAGATGGACTACTAAAAGCACATCTTGGATACTTTTCCCCATGCGTTCTAACCATGCTGTTTCACGCATGCTATTTAACCGTGGACAACATGGTAAAAAAGTATACTTTATTACTACGGTTGGAATTGAAATAAAAAAAGCTATATAGGGAAACAAAATAGTTGTCAATGGTGGCTCCCGCTCACACGTCCACTCATATTAAGGGACATAGAGCCCAAAAGTATGATTGTATGAAAATAATTGTCGGTGATGTTGATAGTTTCATCTCCTTTCCTATCGTAAAGGATGGTCCAGTGTAACCTATGCTAAAGGAGATAAGAAAGGAAGCATTGATGCACCCTTTCTTAGCATGGAGAGAATTCAATCAGCTTTTATCATGGCTGCCACATAAATACTTCCGGGCACTGTGTCGGGTGGGTTTCATCAGAGCACATGTAATCTATGACCTTTGTCTCTGTATTCAACAAACAAACGTTATCCCTAGGAAACTTTAAAGTTGTACAAATAAGTCGAACACCTTTTTGTATTTCAGACAGTACAAAAATATATTGGTCTGACATTAGACACATTACCCAACATTATAATTTTGTATGCCGTATGTATTCACACTGGTTGTACATAAAGCCTCCATGACCCACTATGAACATAAATCATGCATGAACTGTACCAATGTGTGCATGTGTCCCAGTGGACTGTATGATTGACCTTCCTCTGATCAAAACCACTCTATAGACTCTGGAGGTCTGAAAACTATTGACCAACACTGATCTGTTTTTCTAGTTTCTCCTTTCACAACCAGTTGCTTCCTTAATCCGATCAATTGGCCATTCCTTTAACAACGATCACTTTCCAGGAGCTAAAGGTTACGACACACCAACTACAAGAAATGAAAGCCAACTCTGTTTAAAAGCACTTGTTTACTTGCTACCTATTCACTGATCAATGTTGAATGATGAAATGGAGTTTCTGAAACTGACAATCACAATAGATTTACATGTTTAGCTATATATGACAATAACGTTACATTATATATTTAATAAGTATGGATGTGTAACATATATACAATTATACATGTCTTTCAAAATCATAAAAAAAATACTCAACCTCACAATGCTCAGGGGCATACGTGGTGCTCACTTTGTTGCTAATAAGCTACATGCTCCGTTCTATATATAGCTCAGAGCTTTGACCAGTGATTCAACCAGAGCCGTAAACAAAGCAGAAATGTGTGATTTTTCTTTTCTAGATGAATTCAGATGATTAGCTGCTGTATTAGAGCCAAACTGTTCCTACTAGTAGAGCCTATCATCTAGCTCTGTGGGCCTTCAATGGAGGCCCCAGACGCTGACGTTTTCAGAGCCGCTTGGCAAATGCACTGAGCTACTCCGGCTTTAAAAAGGGATCTCCTTTCAGCTTTTGTAAGCATTGGCATTTTACCACAATGATGCCAACAGTAACTACTGTGCACACCTGTCAATGGGGCTGTGTGGCAGTGCGTGGAGGGAATTCTCCGCAGACAGCAAAGATGTTCTCAAAACAAAGATGTGTCGCCAAAATCAATTAATAGATTTCCTGTAGTAGCAGCTGCCAGTATTTTTCCCCAGGAATGAAGCAGCATTGTCTGTCTGTTTCCCTAACAAGGCCCCGATGAATTGACATGGATGAAAACTTAATTAGGACACACATCCTCTTTCTCTCTCTCTCTGGCACTGTCACTTAGTCTTTGGTGCCTCATTTCTCCTCTTTGCTCCGTCTTTCCACCACTCTCTTCCACACTTCTTCCTGTCTCTCTTTTCAGACATGCCTAGTTCACTAATGGCGCCATCGTCATTTCTGAAAGAATCCTTCCAAGTCTACTGAGCTGACAAGTTATTGGCAATTTGTGTGCGTGTGTGTGTGAGAGGGAGAGAGGGTGGAGCGACATAGGTTGACTGAAATCTGAGCTGGAGAAGAAGAGAAGGACAGATGTTGGTGCAAGACTCTGGATCAATGTTTCAAATGAAGAAAAATACCTTCGTGGCACTGGGGCCCAACAGCGCTTATGGGTCCCTAAAGAGGTGAGAAGCAATATCGACTTCTCACTAAGACGAGTGTTTACTTAAAACGCAAGACATCAAAGGCAGAGTGGCGCTAAGGTTATTTACATGTTTTACCATAGTAATAACGGGCGAGGGCATAGACCTTGGCTGCTTCAATTCCCAGCCCCCCCTTTTTTCATTTTTTTTTTTCATACATATATATCAAGAATTTTATATATGCATAACTCAGTGTGCGTGTTGTGGTTTTGTTGTAGTGTTTTGGTACCGGTGCCACACGTCAGAGAGCTGTCGTTAATCAAGACTAAATGTAAACGACTGTTATATATCGTCCATGCCTTCTAACGCATTTGGATCTATAGCCAGCCAGCTAGATAAAAATACTAATCAGAAACATGTCTTTACGTTCCCTTTTCATCAAGTTTTCCGCCTGAAATTGGTTTGACTGCGTAACATGTGCACATCATAGTTGTCTGGTGTCATTTATTTGGGAGACAGGGTAGGAGGACATGATAAAGGGATGCTTCCCCCCCTTGAGGCGACAGTGTTGAATGCAGAGCAAAAGCAGATGTATATTTACATAAGCTTGCACTGTGGCTGAATATAAACCATGCTGGGATGCTGCAGGCCGTGTAACTGCAGGTTGTGTTGTGGAAGGCCTTAAGCTGCTCCGTTGCACTGGCTGCCTTCTTCAATGACATCTACAAAGCATTTACAACTGCATCAGGTTGATAGGGTGACGTGTAAATGTATGGGAAATGTCACTTGATAAAAACATTTGGATAGTATCGCCTACTTAAAGATGCTGCAGGTCGGATTTTGCAGTTGTAAAGTGAGAGAAGAGCAAGATTTAAAAATGAAACCACCAAACAAAATCTCCTCCCTTTCACCTCGCTCCCTCCCATTTCTCGTTCCTCCCATTTCTCAAGCATTTCATGCTCCTGTGATATGTTTGGGGAAGAAATGCCCTGGTTAGACAGAAGTGAGCCAGGAGCGATCTATAATCTAAATGAGCTCATGCAGAGGCAGGCGTGTGCTCGAAACGGATATTCTCCGGCATTTCACTCACTAAAAGCTGATAGATGGCTTTGGCATTTCTAACAAATTACAATCAAATTATAGCTCTTAAATCTTACCAACAGCCTATTTTAACGGTTGAATTAGCAATTTCTGAAAATCGGAAATTATTTGCAGGTTTTAAGATTGAACAATGGGCCAAGTGTGCGTCAGAAATTGTGTATGTTAATAATAGACATGACACAACCATGAACAACATGGACATTATCTGCTGTCATTGAACAAATGCTGAAATCATTCACTTAAATGATCAAGTAAGTGAGTCAGTTGCCAGTTATTTAGGAATCTTAGATTGGTAAACATCTTAATGGCTTAATATCATGGTCAACATGAAGCAGAAAAACTATGGTAACAAATGGTTACTATAAATTCAACCTGGACCCTTGTAACTGTCTACAGTCAAGCAGTTAATACTTTATATATATTTTTTGAACAATGCTGCAAAAAAAAAAATTCAACAATTCTGCGCTTTTCCACCATGAAATACAGCAATATTCCTCTAAAACACTTCAGCCTCTGTCCTCAGATTAAGACAAGTATCCTGTCAGTGAACATTCGGTATGCATGTTTTATCAAGGCTCTTACTGAACAGAGTAAAAGCATGTCTTGTTTTGTTGACAAGACAGTATGTGGAACACTAGACTAGAAACTATAGAATTTAGAACTATCTAACATCAGGCTCCGTTTTAGAGAAATATGAGTGTCAGGATTGAGCATCCATCATACACTTGACAGACATCCTGTTGATAGGATAATGACAACTATAGTTTGCGCATTCAATGTTTTATAAACGCAACACCGAAACAGCATGCGTGATGAACAGTAATGCAACATGACAAAGAGAGAAGGGATAGGTCAAAGCTGTGCTGTGTGTATACCCTTGACTTCCAAACCTTATAAACAGTGTATTGTCCTGCAGGGCACATTTAGCCTGTCATGCCAAGCTCTGGAGCCCAGGCCAGTCATCCTGGTGAAGTGTGTCAGCTTCTGGGAGTCAGGCAGGAGGGATAGGTGACATTTGATGCTTGAAAGTGAGCGATCCGAGTAATGTTCCGGAGTAGGAGAGTCTTTGAATGTGTGTGTGTGTGTGTGGCAGCTTTTGAATGGCATCAACAAAAGGGTTTCTCAAGCACTCATTAGCGTTGCCTGCAAGAGCCAGGAGTGTACACACACACGTATGTGCAACTACTCTTTAATGTATACACACACACATATGTGCAACTACTCTTTAATGTATACAGACACACACGTATGCGCAACTACTCTTTATTGTACACACACACACACATATGTGCAACTACTCTTTAATGTACACACACACACGTATGTGCAACTACTCTTTAATGTACACACACACGTATGTGCAACTACTCTTTAATGTACACACACACACGTATGTGCAAAAAACTCTTTAATGCACACTACCACACACGTGCCGCTTCATGTTAAATCTGCAGCAACACAGAAAAACCTGCATGTTAAAATAAATGTATATACATCCATACACACCACAAGCAAGCACAACAACCCCCCCCCCCCCCCCCCCACACACACACACACACACACACACACACACACACACACACACACACACACACACACACACACACACACACACACACACACACACACACACACACACACACACACACAGCAACCAGACCTGTGCACGTGCAACACATTCTGCCTTGCTGTCCCGTCAAGAGAAGTGGGAAAAGGTCAGAGCTCTCAGCAAGCGGAGCATGTTGAAAGCCAAGAAGCAGCAGATAAATTGACCTGTCATTGGCTCAGTACTTTAGCTCCGGATGAGCTCTAAACTGATGGGGGGTGTCTTGCTACTTATATTCAGTTATTTGTTGGGTGTTCTGCTGTGGTGTGCTGCGTCTGCCTCTGATGTTTTGATACCCACTGCATCCTTGCCTCACAGAAAGTCTTCCCCAGCTCTGGCAAAAACGAGGATAAGCCAGCTGTAGCTACCACTTTAAGCCCAATACCTTACCTACTACACCTTTGCAATCTCTTACGTAGTCAGAATCAGAACAAATTGTTTTATATAAGATGCTATATGACATCATGGCAAAATCAAAACAAACCATTCTTCTTTCTTTAACAAGGTGAATCCATCAATACCCGAAAGATGCCTTTTATGAAGATTTTTGTTCTGTAAAGGTTTAACAAATGATTGCACCATCATGTTCAAATGTACCCTCTGAAAGTGTGCATGTCCTCAACAAAATGTTTACATGTGTGTTAGTGTTTCTGTGTCGTTTGTGATGCAGTGTCTAATAGATGATGCTACCATTCGTTAGAGCATGATGTCACACAGAGGTTGCCCGATTGAAGAGTGACACATCACCACAGATAAAAGAAAGAGATCCCTTAACGTCTTAATGACTTTTGAGCGGCATGGTTTCTATTTTCCATTTGATTAAGGCAACTCTTAAGTAGAGAGAACGTTTTCGACATCCCACTCTCAAAAGCCATTAGCCATGTTCAAACGGCATACAGCGTCAGAGTTTTTGTGCAATTCCCCCGATGGAGAAATACTTTTATAAAGCTTAAATGATAACAGGGGAGTTTAAATTATCTCGCAATCAAGCGACCTTTTCAGTAATGTGCTGTGTAATTTTAAGTATATGACTGGTTGTGCTCTTTTTGATTATACTTGAAATTTCATACACTCCCATCACTGAAGAAAGGATTATGAAATGGTAAATTAGTGTTCTTGTCATTCCCAGTGAAACAGAAAAGCGAAGCCAGGAGCTTCTGGGTAATACAGGAAGTCACTGTGCAGCTTAGCTGCTTTAAGCTTGATACCTCCTTTACTCTAGTTTCCTAGCCTGGGAACAAGTTGAATTTGTGATCGCATGTTTTATTTGCTCTGATAGATGGTCTGGTCCCCCTCCCGGTCAGACAGATTTCGAGCTGACCTGGCCCTGGTCTGGCCAATCACAATTGTTTCTCTTAAATGTGTCGGGTTTGATACGATGATACGATGACGAAGAGGAGCTCCATTGAGGTGTTTTTTAAACAACCAAGATGGCTGCTATTGATGTTGAATGCTCTTTTGAATTCGCTATGGCGACACTATTAAACAAACTCGAAGGTATATTTCCTATTACAAAAAACAACAACTGCACTTAATGCTTTTGTTGACAAGAAAAATGTGTTTGCCGTACTTCCGACCGGATTTGGTAAAGGTTCTGGACACCATCAGCACTCGTCATACGTTTTGGTTGTAGCTCTATCCATTTGCGTCGTCTGCATTTTGTGCGATGACAGGTTAGTATTTCCATTTCATTAATTAGCTTTTTATTTACAACCTTAAGTCCATTATTACTTTGGTTTAGTTCCATTTGCCTTTGTTTAGTTTTGTCGATTTTATTTACATTTTTCCACTGTATGCCTATTTGCATTTCTTAACATTGGCTTTGAGACATTACATTGTGTCATGCGGCTGAAAAGGCAGACTCCCACCACCATTATCCTCCTCATTTCCAAGCCGTAGATTGGCTTTCGCTGTACCTCGCTGGCTGTGAGACTATCAATTTCCTACCACACGTCTTGTTAGAATTGGCTTTGTGACGGCGCCCTCCCTCTCTCTCTGTCTCTGTCTCTCTGTCCCTCTCTGGTTCTTTAAGAGTAGACATCTTGTCAGATGTTGGTGGGAAGCCAGTGTAGATGAGCTGTACTTTCACCTTTTGGTTCCACCATGATGTGTGATTAGGATGTGTTGGAGACCATGAGCGCTGATATTGTTTGAGGCGCAGTGCATAGCGGCAACACAATTCAAATGCAAGAGGGCAAAAGCTATTTCACAGAATCTTATTTTTTTTGTGGTTCCCAATAACATTGGCCACTGCTAGAATGCCAGTTGGAAAGCATCCATGGCATTCACATAGCCAAAAATGAACATCAAATTGTTTACGTGTTTACCGGAAGACAAGTTAAAGGTGCACGTGGTATTTGACAGGGCTCCCAGGAAACACCACCCCTTCATCAATCCTAGAATAGATTCATTGGCTAGACAGCCCTTCCATTCCCTGCATTTATATAATTGAATGTCTATTATTTTTGTTTTCTACAATCTTATCTTTTCACTTACACTCATGTAAGGCATCTTTGAGATGGTTGTGTTGAATGTGTTATTCTTATTACTATGATGTATATATTCTATACAAGAGAGCTTAGGTGTCTTTGATGTGAAGTGTGGTGAATGTGCCCCTAATGAAGAGACAGGTTAACCTCAGATCAGAAGTGACAACAGATTTGGAGTCTAACTGATATGTGGGCTAGGCAACATTTCGGCCCCAACGTAATGCTATGTTATGTGGAACACAAGAACAGAAACATTCAGAAACGGAGGATAACAAAATATAATTTAGCGCTTATTCTGGCAGAGAGCCACAACCCTTCAAATATGTGATTTGTGTGAATAAGCTCACTATTAGGGGGGGGGGGGGCATGAATATTTGATTCCCTTTCATCTTACCAGGTGAAAATAATCACGGTAATGCCAAAGACCCCTCAAACCTCCATCATTTGTCAGACACACTCAAACACACACATATGCTCTGCTTTTATATACCTCTCTCCATTGTTCCGAGCTCCCCTCCCTCTAATATCAACAATTGTCATCCATATCACCGCCACCGTACCCAACATCTCTCTCTCTCGCTCTCTCGGTTTCTCCCCCCCCCCCCCTTATTGGCCTCACATCTGGGTTGGCCTTACTCCAATCTCCTCTTCAATAATTGCCCCGTCCTCCACCACAAAAAAGACGAGAGGACTTTTCCTGAGAGGAGCTCAACAGCCTTTTGTGAGTGTGGGGGTGAGTGCGTGCTCTTCTGTGGGTGGACGACACAGATTCCCTCACAAATGAGTTGAGCGCATATTCATTCACTGGAATGTGATAAAAAGGCGCTGTCAGAGAACAGGGAGACCAGAGAGTGGTGGGAATGTAAGGGATAAGGTGGAACGAGAGGGTGAGACCGTGAGGAAATATAGGCGTAAGGGGTGGGGTAGAGGGAATAAAAGCTAGGTAGAAGCAAGGAAAGTTAAAAAAGAAAAAAAACAGACAAGCAAAGAAAAACAACAATGGAGGGGAAAGCAAAGAAAAATGCAAAGACAGCATAAAAAGACAGTGATAGAAAAAGAGTTGTGCTGAGCAGTGCTTGAACCAATCAAGCGCTTACTGATCAAGGTAAACTCGCCCTGTAACTCCAACGATATCAACTCTGAGGAGCAGCATTTGTTTGCTGAAAAATAACATCCACTTAAGTTGATTTGCAGACCATTTTCTTTGCACTTCTGTGATCGAAATGACCTTATCACTTATTTGTCACAAAAGATTAGACACACTAAAGAAATCATTAAGGCAGCATTACACTAATAAACACTGAACAAAAGAGGCCAAAGATTGTGGAAGTGAGGCATTAAGAATAATTATGTTCTATTTTATTCATAATGGGGGTCAGCTTAGTTCAGGAGGTAGAGCGGGTTGACCTGTAACCGGAAGGTTGCTAGTTCGATCCCTGGCTCCTTCTAGCTGAGTGTTGAGGTGTCCCTGAGCAAGACACCTCACCCTAACTGCGCTCCCGATGAGCTGGCTGTCGCCTTGCATGGTTGACTCCGCCGTCGGTGTGTGAATGTGTGTATGAATGGTTGTAAGTCGCTTTGGAGAAAAGCGTCTGCTAAATGCAAGTGTAAAATAATGGCTAACAATCCCTGTTGTCCTTCATACGAAATGTACACAATACGTTTGTTGATCAAAAACTGGGCCGATGACAGCTGAACACAGATCAGTTAAGGCATGTTACGTGTACTATAGGGTCATATACAGTTTGGTTAATTTTTATGTACGTATACATTATAGTTTTGGTTATTCATAGCATTTACTTGACACATTGACTTGACTAAATGAATGCCACACTATCTCAATTTGAGATAATTTGTCCCACTCAGAATGACATTATCTCACACATGATTCAAATCCTGCCACTGTTCGGCTGTATATGTCAGTGTGCGCAGCTTCCCAGCATCAAATGGCTTACTTCACATCTGTCCAGCTTTAAACCGTCCAAACACATAGGTTGCATACAATTGTAGTTCAACTGGAGCCATTCCCTGGTCATTTCCTCACAGTGTAGCAACTGGCACGAGGAATGTTGTTGCTAGACAGATGTCACAAGTAATAATCTTCTTAAAAAGAACTTCATCCATTTTCAATGGGAAAATCTAATATTAAAGATAAAATAATGTATAATAGCCAATATGTCCATAATGTGGACATATTCTAACTGATTGTTAATATCTGTATCATTGTTTAATAACGTCTACATTACTCAGTATAGGGCAGGACAATAACCATCTAAACGTGACATATTTGATTCCCAAAAGGCGACTTTTTGCTGCTGGATACAGTTTCAGCAATGGTTGACCAGGCTTCCTCTACGCTTCTGGGATTAAAGAGACCAGGGGGAGATACTTTTTGAAATGGAGGTGAGCTTACCCAAATACAGTTGGAACCCTCCTCCCATCACTTAACACAATGGCATGGGCCCATTCAAATTACCATCATCACTTTTTCTCCCAATGGGATGGGAAGACAGGTCGTGAAAGTGGATGTCTCTGTGGCACATATGTCACCCTAAGGTGTAAGATAACGCATTCTGGGCACCTATCAGGGCTCGAAGACATAATCTGATAGACCTGGGACTCCTCGCCTCCTCCTAACAAGAACTAACAAGGACTAGGAGGAGGATTTTGAAAGTGTTACAGAAATTAACTGGAAGCCAATGGGAGTGTTGTAAACGTTCTGAACTCATCCAGGACTTGGGAGTCCACAGAAGCTCTCCATTTGCAATAGTATGTGAGTGATGGTCTGAGATGCGTTTGAGGTCCTGTTAGATCTTCTACTCTATCAGAGCAAGTGTACCTCAATTCCTCAAGTGAACAAGTGATTTGCCTGCTGTGCAGAAGGCACACAATATTAATAAGAGCTTCAATATCAGTTACTCCATAACATGCTGATCAAAGCGTGTCTTTATATTGATTCAGTGCTCACAGTGGTATTTGCCTGGTATAATTCAGTCTAACTAGAACCTTTGCTGAACTGAACTGTTGCAGTCCGTCACTATAGGTCTTCTCATAATTGACTTTCGTTTCTCCTTTACTAACATTGCATGCCAGATGGGTGCATACAACACCATAGGGCCTACTGCTATGCAGATTACATATCCAAGAAGGTACACTTTTGTGACTCTGCCACTTTGCCGAAGTTGGTGTGAATGGTGAGTGGCACTCATGTTGGGCACAAATGTATTTGAAGGGTGATTGTATTTATGCGGAGAGCTTTATAAGAAGGGCATCTTAAGATACTTCCTGGTTGGCTTCAGCCTCCAGCCCGCGGTAGCGGCCAGATCCACTCACTGGGCTCTCTAGGTGGTCCCTGAGTAGAGTAACAGTCCGCTCATACAGAGTGTCCTCAACGCCTTCTACATGAATGAGCCTGGGTAAGATGGCTGACCAGACCACATTTCATGTATTCCTGTACGCGCTGGGCTCTTTACATCTCGTCTGCGTGACACTTCTCCTGAGTGAAGTGAAGTGCCTTGAAGTCTATGATCCAGATGGGTCGCTTGGCTTGCACAAACATGCTTAAATACTTTATTTATGGAAATCATTTGTTACTTTTTTTTGTGTGTGTTTTCATGGCCATTTGTACCAGGTGGTCTAAACTGTGTGTGTGTGTGATCCAACTGCTCGCCTGTGTCCAATATTTGCTCCCTTCAAAGTTATCGGGAATATTTTGATTATTGTATCGGATAAGTATCGCCAAAAACAATAATAAACGAACAAACAATGCATCCAAACCAAGACCTACCAGTTTAACCAACAGTAACAAGCTATGACTGGAGGTGTCCCTTAGGTTGAAACAATGCAAGTAGCCAAATCATCGTGTTAGGTTCCTAGCAAGCAGGGTCATGTGAAACACGTTTGATGAATCCGATCTGTAATTGAAGGGCTACTATTCTGTAGAGAATTTGATGTGATATGAAATCCATTACAATGTTCTTGCGATTTGAATACACTCATTGACTTTTAAGAGTAAACAGCCACTGAATAACATCAAAATGAAAGCCATTTTTCCTGTCTGTGGATTAAGGCTTTCCACAACCATTTCCACTGCCTGGCCTTGCTACAAATATAACTAGATCAAATTTAAGACACAAGGCAATTTTCATGATATTTAAATTGCCTTTTTCACCTTGTTAATTCCCTGGTCATGTCCTTCAGCATACAAAGTATGCTGAAACAGCTGTTTATTCGTCAGTTGACATCCAACTCTAACGTTACATGGGAGTCTAATCAAATGTTGAAGTGTCTCTGCACAATGCTGCAAATTATAGGCAGTAGAAATCAGTAGAAATAGAGGGGTTTAGGACGTATGTGATGTGCAATTTGGGTGTTGGGAAATGAGAGGATCATAAAGGTCACATGTAACACAAAGCCTTATTGATTTATAAGTGTGTGTTATACTTCTCAGGTTCTGTTTGAAGTGGTTAAGAAAAGATAGTGCTTTCATAATCTCAGTTGTTGAATTCTGGTAGAAATTAAAAATATGTTTGTTTGAATATGAAGGTGTGCTTAGGCCCATTTTAAGGAGTATCCCTCACTGTGTGTTTGTCCACATAAATGGCCCCCAGGTATCACTGGTGGCAGGGGCAATTCCCCAAAGATAGGCTGTAGCAGCTGTCTTCAGTACCTTGACTGATCGGTGATCACAAACAATAGGTTGGTCCTCGGCCTATGGCTGTCTTTTGCTTAGCCTGTCCCGAGACAAGAACTTAAAAAATAATAGTGAAAACAATTGTAAAATACAGAAGAACAGAAGTGTTTATGCTTCGGTATACACCTTTTGATTCAGTTATTTATTGCTAGGTGACAGTTAGCAGGTGGAGTCATGGGCACCTGACTGCCCACCTCATACTAATTTGAGCCAATTTAGAAGCAGCTATTTCCATAGCCACTATGCATGGTGGTTGGGTCTATTTGTGTTGGTTACTGAAGAGATGTGTGTGTGACTTTCTCTTAGTAATAGTGTATTTTCTCCTCTAAGTGGTTATCAAACATTACACTCACAGCAGAATCCTGCCTGCTTTTGAATTTCAATAATACCCTGAATCACATGTCATGTACCCTAACGATGACAGTATACAATTTCAGCAATCTTTATCTTATATTTAATGATTTTTTTAATCTCTGCATGTTTTAATCTCTGCATGGCTCTTATGTTTGGAGATGCATTGTCCTCTGCCAAGCGTTTGCTTTTCATCTCCTAGCAAAGTGTTAATTTCAGACTGTTACAGTTGAGATTGATTGATTGATTGATGATGGGGCCAATGTTCCTGTCTCCGTTGCTCTCCCTTTTATATTCTCCAGCATGAGCTATCTGCTTTCAACAGCAATTAGCCAAGGCAATCACAGGGTGGTGCAAACACCCAATTGGGCTGGGGAAAATCCCAACGCTGAACCACTGGATCTGCTTCATCCACTTGTATCTAAAGACATCAGTGTGTTTAGGAAATGGAATGACTGAATGAATCAACCAATGAACCAACCAATGAAACTGATCCATGATTTAAAAACAAAAAAAAAGCGTGGCTTTCTGCAGAGGTCAGATGTGGGTGCTATGAGCCCATTCATGCTGGAAACATTTACTAGAAACAGGTCAGGTGAATCCGTTTCACATCTCGGGCCAAGAAAGTGTGCTAATGCTAGTGACATTGAGAAATGCACTGAGATGTAAACCCGGTTTAAATAGTAGCAACCTACGAGGCTGCTTCCCGTTACCTTGCCCAGCTTGGCGCACGCATGCCTTGCATCAGCCCCTTAATCCATTCATTAATTATACATGAGGCCTTGCCGGAATTAGAATTGTTTACCAATTGGGAACCACTTTGGGTGCAATTAATCTATTTAAGATTTCAATACAGTAACAATGCCAACACGTCTGTTTCGCACGCTGCCTCCCCTTCCCCCACACCCTGCCCACCAACCCCAACCCTCCCCCTCCCCCCCCCCCCCCATCTCTTCATGCGGCTCCCAAAAAAACAGCACTAATTTATTCAGCTGTAGAAATTAATGCATGCTCTCAGGTACTGCTGATCGCAACATTGCACACGTCTGTCGCAGTGTCAACAATCTTCCGGCGAAGAGGAACAAGGGAGGGAGGGGTGGTGGTATGGGGGACGGACGGACGACAGTGTTTGAATGGGAGAAATGTGAAGAGGGCGATATGAAGGGGAATGAGGAATGAAGCGAGAGCGGAGAGCCAGGCGTGTTTAGTTAAGATAGGGATTTTGTCCTTAAAGAAAGTTAAAGGGCAGTTGGAGACAGAGCTGCAGAGAGAGTGAGGAGGTGGTGGTGGTGGGGGCACCTCCGGCTACGCATACTAGATGAAGGCGATGATGATAATGAAGTAATCAACTACCGACTTGGTTGGTGTGTAAAAAAAAAAAGAAAAAAAAAAGGATGAACAATGGAGATGAGATGACGAGCGATTAAAGAGAACGCCACACAGAATATCATTTGGTAAATGTTTGCGTGCGAAAAGAAATCAAGCGCACTACTTGTAGGGTAGCTTGTAGGCTACATTCTCATTTTGGTCCTCCATTGATTATTATGGAGGCGTGCAGGGCAGAAAAGAGCCAGTGGCAACGCTGGAGCACGGAAAAGAGAAGAAATGCAAAGCGAGAGAGAGCAACACTAAATTAAGGGTTGCGTCACTTGGTCAATGCCACCACCACCAGGTTTGGCTGTCCCAGGGATACCCACAATTGGCTATCAACCCAATTGGCTCTTTAGTATTGCGATATTATTGTTTTTTAAGTAGGTGTGCGTGCCTTTGAGTGACAGTAAAGGCTTTTTCCTGCTGTTTACTCTCACACTTTAACCCCTGAAACATATCGATCGTAGCGCGATAGCAGCACCCTGTGCATCCAAATGACGTGCTGGGGGTGGCCAATGATACATTTCCATCGCACACACACGCAGACGCATGCACGCGCGAATACACACAGACACGCACAAGGACACAGACACACAGGCATATAGTGCCCATACTGTCAAGTATGCCTTTAAAGCCATACTTGATGAACTACAATAGCTTCTTCTGTATCTGGCAGGCATTACAAGAAGAAAAAAAATAGACAAATGTTCCTCATTTAAAATGAAAACACACTCATGACACTCAGAGGTCAAAGAGAAGAAGAAAAAAAAGAAGATAAAAAACACACTTCAGACGTACTTTCAGCTGTTGCATAGCAACAGCCAGAGCCAAGGCAAGCGTTTGTCGTCTCCCTGGGCTGCTTTTTTCCGCTCCAACATGTGTGGGCAGTGCCCCTAACTTTTGAGCTCAACTCCAACCATATGGGTCCCGCTCACGCATGCAAAGCACGATGCTGCCGATGCTGCTAAGCAGCAGTTGAATGGGTTAGTAGTCTAGGGGTCTAGTAGTCTAAGAGAATTCACTCTTGAGTTTTTGGGAATGCTACCCTACAGTTTGTGGAGGGTGCAGTTAATGAAGGTATTTTTTAGTAATTGTATTAATTTATATTCATCCAGTTGTTTATTTTGCTTGCAAACCAATGGTTTAATGCTGCAATGAGATTACGAGGCATTACATGAAAACTCTTATGATTAGGCTACTGTCTTTCTAACAAGGGAAAAAACGTACAAGTGGCTAAAGTATCGTATCAAATAGTATTTAATGAATGTGGTATTTCTTATTTCACCGCAAACTATACAAAGGAAATAACAATCTGTCTTTTCCAAAATCCTGACCAAACACAATTCTCTATCTTAGGATGTGATAACAAAATATTTCAGATCTATTCAGTCTATTTTACACCAATCTGCAGCCTAAGCAAAATAATCGCATTCGCAGATTGCTCTATTGCCTTTCTCTGAATGGTTACCTCTGAAGATTCCTTTCTGTAAGGAGCTTCTGTTGGCTTCTGCATAGCAGAGGGAAGTTGTAGCCAGTGGAAGGTCATTGGCTGCTTCATGCTTGTAAGCTACAGGAGGCAGTGGACTTTCGTTGCCACTTGGATTCTGTCTTGTCCTATAAGCAGAAATAAATGAGTTGAAAAAATGATCAAAACAGTGTAGGTTAGAAAAATATGAAGATGTTGCCATTTGTTAGCCTGCTTTTTTCTTGCAGTCTGCTGAATCCACATTCAATTTGTGGACAACCTTCAATTAAATTGTTAAGGCTAATACACACTTGACATATTTAAATGTAAATGTTAACTCATACAGGCATGGCTCTCTTTGCAGAAGTACACATGTTTACAGTTTTGTTTGTTACAGCTTGTTACAAGGCAACATCAGACACAAATGGTATTTTTACCTTGTCAGCTCGTTTTCTTCATAACCGAGAGCAAGGTTTTTGGGGATGGCTCACATCACATTTATAAATGTGGTTTGATTCCGTCCTTGATTGTGTGGTTCAGAAATGCACATGTAAGCACAAAGTACACGGTGCTTGAGGTATTTTACCTTGCTCCAATCTTAGGCTTGGATCTTTTGAGCTTCCCTTTTCAGATAGCTTCACTCTAGTGAAGACAATGGATCCTCCCGCTGACCCACCTGAAATACACACCCACATCACACACACAAGCGAACAATGAACGAGGCCTGCTATCTTTTGAAAGCGGTTTCGAAAATGAAAACTCAAAAGCTCATACTGTATCACATGAAAAACAAAATTGTCATGACATTTAAAACAATTATGTGTGATATTAAATCTTAACCCATGCAAAATGTAGTTTAAACATTTAATCGTAGTTGCGATCAAATGTCAATGAGTAGGCTACTTGTTTTGTAGGCGTTTGGTGCGCAAATTGGTGCACCAATTTACATACATCTGTTCTACAGCTGGTGGGATAGACTTCTATATTGTGATTTTAATGTAATATCCATTGGGGACATTTTGAAGCTTTCCTTGCATTTTATTTAGGCTGCTGTTTAGGGCAGGGTGCTTTGGTCAGTATTTATCACAATAGGGGAAATACAAACAATGGCTTTATAGAGAGGAGTGCTGCTGCCCAACGGCTTCGCTTGGAAGCCCTGTCTCCTCTGCAGGTATACACGCTAGACACAAGGGACTCAAACTGGTGATTGTGCCATTTGGAGCTAGAAAATCTTCATTCAATATCTCTAATTTAAAAAGAAAAGGCCTTTGAACTACATAAGCTGCTCCTGAGATGTGTGATTTTCTCCTTTTTTTTCTTTTTTCTTTTTACATACAACCACACAGCTGCGCTATGCTGCTTTAAATGTAACCTACAGTCTGTTTCTCTGGGTGTTCTGGCGGGCGGCCATTATTGTAAAACTTTCGAACGCGGGGGCACCCGGGCCAGCCAGTAAACATTGGCAAACTAACCTATATTAGTTTCAACAACAATGATACCTAGGGAGAATATAATAACAATGAAAGCACGTGCTTTTCTAACTAATACAAAACTTTGTCAGCCAATAGCCCCATGACTAGTTAGTCGACCATGAGGGGACAGCCCTACCAACAATCAAACATTCATGCTCACAGAGTATTGTGATAGGCCTTCTAGATTTTACTAACTTTTGTATTGCTGTGAAAAAGACTGGTGGTCTCCCCAAATCCGGCGCCTATGGTCCAATCAAATTTCTTTATGCCACTTTTCCTCAAAATACAGAACTAATGAAGAAACCTTTTCAAATTGTCTTGAAAGTCGACCATCCCAGTAGTGGTTTTCAGAGCAAATGTTTTTCTGAAACACACTTAAAGGTCTGTTGAAAATGTAGCTCTGCCCAAAGCTGTACTCTTGTCTAGACTGCTGACAATAAACACTGGCCTCTGGTGGCTCCATCATCCTGAGACGTAGCCTACACACATTTTCTACTGTATTTATTTTCCTGGCAGTTAGAGAGAAATATATGAACCTTACTCTCTGGGGAGAACTAATGGGTATCAAAAACATTTTGCAGGGTAATAGGACAACAAATTGACACAAACATATGAGCTGTATTTCACATGTGTGGTCCCTATGAGGAATTGTAGTAAAGTAAAGTTCATGATAGTATAGTAGTTTTGTTTTCAAAGGTTACCCACATTATTTGTCGGTAATATCTGAAAACCATTTGATAAAACTTGAATAATCCTGTGCTTATTATTAACATATTCAAACTTTTCAGGTAAAACCAAAACCCTGATCCTCTTTTAATCAAACAGAATAGATGAAAAGGCCTGCAACACTGAGACACTAGCCGACTGTAATAGCAACCATCTTAAGCCTTGCCACGCGCTAGCTATCTAAACTACTATGATCGCCATCCACGCAGAGTACATCACACCACTTTACAAACAATAGACCAGCTCTGGGTAATGCTGAAATCTATGTCCTGTGACATAGATTTATGACTGCGTTGGGCTGCTAAGGTGACTGGATGTTAAAGCTTTGCATCTGTATCCAGCTTCCCTGCAATCTCTTTTCCCCTCTACGCCATTATTCTACGTGTTATCGTCCAACTGCATTCTGTTATTGTTATTTATGTCTCCCCTATAGCCAGTATACCTGGCTAGGTGATCTGTTGACAACCATTCCTAGGTCACAATACATGCTATGACATACTATTTAGAATTATGGTATTGCTACTGTAATATAATCTCAACATAATGTGGTTTAATGCCTAATGTAGCAGTTAAAAATTTGAAATGTATTAGCATGACACTAATAAAGGTAAAACTACTTTTGTGCAAAAAGACAAAATGAAGACGTACAGAGAATTCTAAAAGGTAAGAAAGTACCCATGAGATAAGGAAGTAGAGTGATTTTCCGTTTTGCACCAGACAGTTCTCAAACCCCCATCAATGGCCATATAGTAACATTGAACCCAATGATATCCAACTATATACTGTAAAAACACTCCCGAATACTTCAGTTGACTCTTTTGAATTGCTTGGGAACTTGTTAATCTTGTATTGCAATATAAACATTCTGTTGTTACCCAACCATGCGAGCGCTAAAACCTGTGAACTACAGTGCCAATGGTACACACACATGCGCTAGGGGCAGAATGTAGCCTATGAGGACTACCAAGTTTAGTAGATATTATTATTATGCGCCAGACAGAGCGGCTGTAGTATTTTTAATTTAAAGGGTTACAAAATGAATGGCATACATTTTTGAGAAGAAGATAAGGTAGGATGTAATAATGGTAACAATGTCATTAATCTTTTTAAATACATACTTATAAGAACAAACAAATGATAACAAATCAAGCTGTTGAGAACTCTAGCCATACTCTGCGTGCATGATGATGCATCTCTGACACTTATTGTATCAAGTGTTAGGCCTGAATGTTATACAATTTGAGAACAAATTCGTTTGAGAGACAATTTCATTATTTGGCAGTATATTTGACTTAATGTATTGTAGATCATTTATACAGACATAACGTTTATATTTCACATTGTTGCTATCATTACTGATCTCCTATGCTTTAAGCGAAGCACTTCTATCTGGCAAAGCTGGGTTTGGATGGCGGTTTGGCGGACCTCGGCCGTTGCCATCGCCTTTGCGTGGATAGGCGCTTGTCTTTTTACGGGGCATGGATTGGGGCTCGCGTCTTCTGTCCTGCATTCGCTTTTGCACAGTTGGGGTGGATCCTAAAAACTCAACAAAGGCAACCCAAGTATGTTCTCTTTATTCAAGAAATTCCACAACACTACTCTATTGTATATTGCATACTTCATAGTCTTGTGCGTTTAGATGTGTGTTTGTAGTTGTGGTTTGATAATGAAATCACTCAGTACCTGCTCATTTTTCTTTGTAGGGAAGTTTTCTGTCTTTTGCAACAGTTTAACTCAATCGCCCAGACGGAAGAATTCACTCGTTTTAGAATAAGACTGACTCGCAGTAGCCTGCCTTATAATGGTTACTAATGTCCATAGTCCACTACATGAAGAATAAATGGACCAAAGCTTAGGTTGCACATGTGAGCATTCGCATAAGTACAAGTATACACTTTCATTTACTGACAGTACCCTCCAGGATATGTGTCAATTGGTATCAAAGTATCTGTATCTCTGTGTGTGTGTGTGTGTGTGTGTGTGTGTGTGTGTGTGTGTGTGTGTGTGTGTGTGTGTGTGTGTGTGTGTGTGTGTGTGTGTGTGTGTGTGTGTGTGTGTGTGTGTGTGTGTGTGTGTGTGTGTGTTTAGGAGAGCGACAAATATATGGCTGGCAATCAGATCAGTTGGAAATGGTGAGTTTAGGGTGAGGTATGCCCCAGCATAGAACAGTATGCATTGAAGTCAGTCTGGGCTGAACTGGAAAAAGCACACACTATACTTCTCAACGTGGGTGTAGCAGTGCATTGAAGATATTTAGTTTGCTATGACAGCACCTGTCAAGTCTAGCGTTTGGCACACCTGCTGCAATACTTGAGCAACACTGCAGCTTCACCAGGGGACTGAGATGAGGACGTTAACCCTGACTTCATGCTAACCAGTGGCCTCATTTAGCTTTTAATTCTGATGTGTTTTTACTAATGGTGAAAGGAAACATAGTTATACTGTTACCTAACAAATAACAACATAATGTTTGAAGGGGTTCTGTCGAATACATTCTGCCTATTTAAGTAGTTCCTCCTGTTACTTGCAAACGTATTGATTGTGGGGATTAAAACACTGAGGAAAGAACGAGTTCATAACTACAGTCAGTGGAAGGAATGAGAACTTTTAACCAGAATACACAGGTGTTGGTAATACAGCACAGCCAGCAAGTAAATTATACAACTGCACATCAGCCAGGATGTCAATTATTCTGCTCTTACAATGGGTATTACTAATAAACTTGAGAGCATTTTTATAATGACATTGAAACAAATGAAGTATATAAAGTCAGGGTGACAGATAATGACAAAAGCCTTCTCCTGATTAAATGTAAAAATGACAAAGGTTAAGCAATGATTTATAATTGAGATAATATATATATATTTATTTATGGATAGAGAATATAACGGTGGTCGAAAAAACAAGTGAGAGACAAAGGTAGCTTATCCAGAAGTAGAAAAGTGAGGATGGAGAAGAGAGATTCAAAGGAACATGGGAAAAAGGAGGAAGAGAAAGTTAGAAACACCAGAGGAAGGGTAAAAGTTTTGGCAAAAATTTCCAAATGTTTTATCTTCTCTGTTTTCTGGCTGTTGTCCCTTAGCCCAATGCTCAGTCAGCTAGCATTTAGCTGAGGTCTGTTCCACAGAGGGTCATAGTAGAGTTGGCTGTTTAGTGCCACTATGGCTTCTCAAACCAGCTTCTGGTCACCTTCCTCTCTCGACCAGCCGCCTGCACCCGCTGGTTTATCTGGTGGCTAGTTGGTCGTATCTGTCAATGGCTTGGATCTTGTTCTTGACATTTGAAGAACTGTTTTACTCTATGGAAGATATAGATAGATGGATAAAGACAGATATATATAGATAGATAAAGACAGATATCTCTCTCTCTGTCGCTCTCTCTGTCTTTCTTGCCTCTTCATGATGTTTCCCATGACTCTCCATGTAATAGTCCTTTATAATTGTTTTGTGACCTTCTACTAGTTTGGCCCCTTCGGTCCTAATTATTGTCCCTTGTTGCTACCATCATTACAGCCTTTTCTTTCGGGGGGGGGGGGGGGGGGTGGGGGGCGGTCCAAATGCTGCCAGCAGCAGCAGCCCAATGACAGTATGGCTTTCCTCATGGTAGACCCTCATGAAGGTTTAACCTTGTGGCCCTAAGGGTTTTACTCTACGTCTTCACTATACCAATTAAAAAGGGTGGTAATTGTCTACAAATATTAATTTTAACAATGTACATTGTATCGAAATATTCATAGAGAATTGCTTATATGGTGGATTTATTTTCTTATTATTAGCAGTTCACTTTCATTTACTACCCCAAATCCTCAATTTAATTTATATCAGTGTTAGAAAAGGGGACATTTTGGGAAAATGGGCTTGTTGTCTTGTGTCTTTGTTTAGGTTTGGTTTAATCTCATAATTTGATGTTTTGAAGCCTGTCCCCCCCCCCCCCCCCCCCCCCCATTATTTCCCTCTCAATGGACAATAATAACCTGGCAAAATAAAATGTATGGAACATGGAAAACAAACTTGGAAATCACAAACAAACTTCTCTGTGACCACTGATGTTGAAGGAGCACTCAGCAAGCAGTGACTTCCGAAAGAATCAAGGAAATGATCATCAATTGATGATATGATTTATGAATTGGTGATAGTACAGCGGTTGCACATGCCCCCCCCCCCCCACCCTCCCACACACAAACGATCCTTTCCCTCTGTATTCTTTTTCATTCTTAATATTTTCCGAGACCCCTTCCTCTCCTACACAGCTGTGTTGCCTTCAAAAAATTTAATAACCATGTAGTGTCCTTCCCAAAAAAACGAAAATTAACAAGAATTCTTCAAGATCATGTCACATATAAGTCTTTAGCTCCCATGGTCACCAAGTTTGAAAACCATGACCGTATTTGGTTCTCTATGAGCCATGATTGTCGGCCGCAACAAGGCACCATTGAATTTGGTCAAATGAGTGTCTTTGAGTGAGTGACATATGCAGCATTCGGGGGTGCTTTAGCGAGTTAAGGACTAACAATATGAGTGGTAAGGTAGCTTTAATGGCGATCAGTAGAATCAATGGCCTTGCTGGCACGAAATGGTGTGGTTAACAACCAGTATGCTCTGCTGCGCACTCATTTTGAAACCCTTTGTTCTCATATCTTGACCGACACGCAGCTCTGACGAAATCAACAAACATTTATCAGCCATGCATTTAAGTTGTCAGGATTTGACAATGACCCTCCACAGCTGCTTTCTTTCAAAATTAACTTTTGACGGTTATGCTGTACAGAATGTTGGATATAATATTCAACAGAACGTAACTTATGGATACATAACCCCACCCCCCTATTTATTCTAAATTAATATTTAACATTTAGATGGAAAAATGCATTAAAGGTTTAGGAGAAGTGTTTAAATTAAGGACATTGGTAAACTCACAATTTGGTCACAGTGATTATTTGTATTATGTCGTTTTGTTAATATTCACTAATTAATTCTCAATGGGATTATGTTTGAAAAAGCATTTCAATCAAACTGGCCCAGGAGGCCATGAGTCTATAGACAGGTGTCCACCACATCTTTTAAACATGGAAGACAGCTTGAATATGATTGACATTTCCTCCAAATCAAGCTCACTCATATCCAGTTGGCATACAGCCCCATAGCCAGTCTGAATATCAAAATGGAGAGGTACTTTTCTACTTTTAATCCCAACTCTTATTATCTAGCGAAATGCTACTTTTGCTGTTAAGTAGTCACTTAGCCAAAGCGTGTGTATTGAGTGGTCATCACTTTTCAATGTTCCATGCCCATAGCATGTCAGTGAACAAGACCAAATTAATGCCACTTGGCATTGTGGTTATATAAATCTATCTTGTCTATCTAAATCAGATAGATGTTGAAAGCGATTTTGGTCGCTTCCTGATACACCTTTATCATTTTGTTACGGATGCGTGGAACACTCCTCCTCTCCTCCTGGTAATGTCTCACACACACACACACACACACACACACACACACACACACACACACACACACACACACACACACACACACACACACACACACACACACACACACACACACACACACACACACACACACACACACACACACACACTAATGCCACAAGACAGGAGAATGTCAAGGCATCACAACACATTTATATACACACGCGCGCACACACACACACACACACACCCTTCCACAAAAGCTGTGAAGACCATTGCAGTGTCATTAGGACAAAGTTTTTACCCGTCACTAACTGCCCATTGTCATGCGCATAGGTTCATACCCTTAGTGGCCTTCAGCAACTGTCTTGCCTTATTAAGAGCTGTTAATTGTCATTTTTATTTTCCTATGGTTAAACTATGGGAAAGTGGCCTTGCTTTCGGTTGAAACACATTACAGTTGATGTTATGGATATTAGACACAAAGGAGTATTTACTGTGCTTTAACTTAAAATTTGCCTTGTGGTGTTTGTCAAGGTTATTTGTGAGCAGGTCAGAGTATTTGCATCAGTTCAGTGTCCGAGCTGGTTGTGGGTGGAATATACACAAATATATTTTCAAGCTTTCAAAAAAGAGTGTTTTGTTGTGCAAGTGTAATTTTATGCCAGACGTGTCTTTATATTTGGTATTTATTATTGCCTATTTGCATTTATACTGATTGATTTATATTTATTTTGTCATAGAAAATGTTTCAGAGTTATTTTACATTATTGTGAAAATGTGTCTAAAATTGTTATTTGTTTTACTGTTAGCCTACCATCTTTTTCTGTTTATTTTTATTGTATTGTGCAACATTGAACGTTGGACATAATATAGTACATTGCTAATTCTTTGTGGGGAGAATGGAAGAGAGCTACAGTGCACAAAACAGACATAGATAAAGAGGTATTTTATCCTACTTATGTAGACCACTGTTGTGATACATTAACCTATTTTTTTACTTTTCTTTGCTCCAACTATGCTTTACTGAGACTTTATCAAACTATTTAATTTTTATTTGACCATGCAGTTAATGTATGGCACACACCATATATATTACCACATAATTGTGCGTGAAAAACAATGTGTACTAAAAAATACTTTAATAATAATAATAATGATGATGAATAACAATTTATGGACAGTACCACACCAAAGATTTTTCAATGAATGACCTTGATCAAGCCAAGTTAATTGCTAGTATGCCTGCTTGTACTCCTTGCTACTGGATTAAGGTGCAGTATAATTTACTGTAAAGTGAGTGACCATTGGTATTGTACCTAGGACATGACACTTTATAATCGTGGCATTTTCATGCTACGGGCTACAATTCGGTCCGCCCCCTTTTTTTATAATACGTTTTTTGAATGATTAATTATGGTGCAAAAATTGCTGTACATTTGTCCATTACATCTTCCACAACATTAAAATAGAATTCAATTTAATTATTGATAAACCTACCAAACTCAAGAGTTAAATTTAAATACACCAAACCATAATTACATCTTTACAATTGTTTGGCCCACGGTTACACTCTCCCCCCCCTCCTCCTTTGTACCATCTACTTAGCCCCTTTGCCGGTGTGTGGAAGGCATATCATAAGAACCGCCTGCTGCGGGGGGATAATCTGGGGGTGGGGGCCCAAGCGCTCCAGGCATTGAGGAGTCCACCTTAACTGAAAATGAACTCCCCCGTGAGGTTCTCCAATTCCACCGCCTGCTATAGACACACACACACACACACACACACACACACACACACACACACACACACACACACACACACACACACACACACACACACACACACACACACACACACACACACACACACACACACACACACACACCGTACCCCCCAAAGGTTTGGTGTGTGCATATATGCACACACACACATCTGTATACGCACACCTTCCCACGCATGCACAGCCGACCCCCACACACACCTGCACCCCCAAACACAAATCTCCCCACACTCCTGCACACACACACACACACCCCTCTCCTTGCACACTTGCACAAGCAACTGTGGAAAAAAACGAGGAAGTATTGGTTGTTGGTGAGGGGGTGTAATGCATAGGATTCAAGAGCCAGTTTGTTGGTCACGGTTGGCTGTCGCAGGGCTTCCAATGTGAACACAGTTTAAAGCACGGTTCACTTAGCTAAGCGCTGCAGGGAAGCCCAGAGTGTCAGTAGAGCTGGCGTGGTCTGTCATTACAAGGAAGACATGGAGCTACGCCCACCCATGTTCAACTCAAAACACACCATTTGCTCTTTTCCCACTTTCTCATCTTCACTCACACTCTTCCAACCTTATACTTACATGTGGACTTCTTCAGCACCAGGTACTCTTCACAAGGTACCAACCCACTCTTTGTACTGGACAGAGATGCAAATAAACACTGAGACAGAAGACCTGCCTCTTGCTTTCTGGTTGATCCCCTCTCTCTTTCTCTCTCTCCCTCTCTCTCATAAATATTTTATGCCATGCGCTGCTTATTGGTTTGCATAATTCCAGAATGTATTACAACAAACCTAGCCTAGTTCCTTAGTTCCTAGTTCCTAGTTCCTTCACTTGCTGCAAATCTGCTGCTCGGAGTGCTCCTTGACAGTAGACCTCTGATACCATCGGGCATCCAGGCTCAATGACACATGCACAGCTGCACTCAGGAGAACCCACACAAACTCTCATTTTTTTTATCTGGGCTTGCTGTGAAAGGATTTACATTTTTACTTGAGTCACTTCAATGGCAAAGCTAGACTACATGTTTAACATTTGAGTCTGCATAGTGGACAACACCAAAACAGTTTGGTTGCCCTTTGTTAACGTTAGCAATGGCTTCATTGACCTGAGTCCCACCCTGTGGGCCAACCTCCCACAGGAAGAGGGCAGTAGTGAGCTGAGTCTGGCATTGCTGCAGTATAATAATATTTGTGCTCTCTATGGTGGCCAGGGTTGGCCAGTGACAGTCAATGGGTTTCCTTTGGTATATAGTGCTACCTGAATATATACCTTAACCTAAATATTGAATTCATAAGGAGTGCTACATTAGGCTAGTAAGGAACAAGCAACATTGGTTGTAACCATAGCAATATCCTCTACATTCTTCCAGTGTCATGGCCACATGGTTTTAAATCAAGCAATTAAAAATACCTTCGAATGGCATTTCATTGTGTTTGGTAGCAATGCACTGCAAGGGGGGAAAGCTGACAGTGGAGATTGAAGACTAAATCCTGCAAAGCAGGGATGGCAGATTGCATCACCTGCCAAAGTAGCTTACAAAAACACGTTTCACATTTCCATAACTGACCACACCAATCACTTCAGATAATTCTAGTTCTAATTCTAGACTTTAAAAAATGTTAACTGAGATGGGAAAAAGACTGGATGGGCAGTGGTGACTTATCACAACACATTGATATTTTTCCTGACAAACTTGTTTCCATTTTGAAAGTTCTCCACACATTCTTTATACTCTTCATACTAAGCTAACATTGCAGTCGTTTTATGACTGCACTGTTAGTCCTTCCTCTCTGAGACCCTTCCAATGTGCTCTTCTAAATTAATTGTTCCCACAAAGATTTGTTTGAGTCTAGCATGCCAAGTCGTACAATAAAATGACAAATGAGCTAGAAAATTAAGAAACCATGATGGACGATAAGTACCCATTTTAAGAGCAAAATAGCAGAGATAGCTAAGACTTAATACAACGAACCCCCAGACACCGGTGTCATCAGTACACTTTGTGCTCCACACACATCTATATTTGGCTAGACTGTAATGTTGCATCACGCTTTGAATATTTACACCCAACAAATACATGATTGACATACAAACGCACCATACACATTGACATGGAACCTCAACAGCAAATACAATAGCAAAAGGAATAGAAGGTAGTAAGCTCGTATGTGTGTGTTCAGAAGATACAAATTTTAGACCATAAATCTCAATTTCAATATTTTCTTTTCATTCTGCATTTATATCTGTCTTCCACAGAAAATACAGTACATTTAGTATAGACTGGAACATATGAATATAAAATGAGATTCCACTTCATTGTATTGAGATTAAAAACGTGTCTCTTAAATCAGATTTTAATCTAATTTGTTTTATAAATCGTTAGGTCTGAACTCTATCCTTAAGACCAGAGGGAAACTCTGTCATACTCATAACTCATAACACACAGAAAAGAAAATTAAACCCTACACTGGCAACCTTTTTAGAGGATTATATATTTATTCGTAGCAGTCCAAATATAATATTCAAGGGAAATTACTGACATTTCCAATACTGTGGTCAGTGGAAGATTGTTAAATATGTATCTGCAAAACCTCACATTGACACATACTCACCTACACACACAGCTATACCCCCCCCCCCCCCCCCACACACACACACACACACACACACACACACACACACACACACACACACACACACACACACACACACACACACACACACACGCAGTCCTGTCTGTACTTTGGGAAGAGATCATGGTCTTCACAGGGATCTAAATACAATCATGGGTGAGAGGAGTGAGTGTCTCAGTCATGTCTTTGGGGATGTTAGGTCAGCCACAGTTTTGATAACAAAACCAGAACTATCTTTATTTATTTTTTTAAACGTAGCGCTAAGGCCATGAAATCCTATTTCCTTTATAACACAGCCCATGTTTGCTGTTTGCCCTGTTAAAATAAGAGTCAAAACCATAACTAGCTAGGGTATAGCAATAAAGTTTTGGAAAGGCAAATTAAACAATCATGGGCGTTTTACATTAGCTATAATACATGAGGAGTAATTCGTTTGTAGTTTTGTTGTATTGGTTCCACTGCCTTGGTGGTTTTATTGGTTCTACTACTGGTAATCTGTGTCTGTAAAGTGGGAGAGGGTGTCCTCAACAATGCTGGTTTTTTGCTGGCATGAAGTAAATATGCTTTCATGGCCTAACAGTCAAGGTTTGGTGTAACTAGCCTGTTAACTGAAGAGGCCAAGAAAGCAATACTAAAACAACCATACAGTACATGTTCAGATTTGAGTTACGGGAAAATCAAATGATTACAAAAAAGAACATTAACATTTGATTTACTCATATTGCTGATAGTGTTATGCTTGGGACAGCTACAATATTTAAAATATCATGTACAATAAAAAAAAATCGTAAGACAACATAGATAACGACATGTTATGAACATCTTTATTTTTTACATAATCTTTATTGGTTTTGTAACAAAGCAGCCCTTGGGCTTAATAGAGCAACAATGTACAAAATAACAGTCAAATAAATACCAGATCAGCCCACCACTCCCTCCCTACCACTACCCCCAACCTCTTGCCCCCCATTACAAATTCCCTGTATCCCACAGGTACGTATCCATCCCACCCACCCACTTCTTCACATCCGACAACCTATTCATTCAGAGTATGTACCTATTAAAAGAAAATACCAGTACAGGAAATGGAACAGAAACAGCAATAACTATAAAACAAACATGTCTGACCTTCACATTGCATTTGGATTCAATACCACCCCAAATCATTTTCAACTCTCCAGGCTAACTCTTCAGGTTATACATTATCTTTTCATTTGGTATACACAACGCTTATTCATTGGTCCATCTCGTAGATGGATCAAATATTTGATTGTGCATCTTTCCATTGCATGGCGAAACAGTTGTTGTCTCCCAGTCGGGTCACTCTAGGTTCTGTAGGAATGGTTATTCCTGTGATGCCATTAAAGGGGCAGTGAATCCAATCCAAACCGGATTTTGTATTGTTTTAAATGTGCCATAATGTCATATTTGATCGTCAACATAGCAATATATGCCATTTTGTCACTGGTACTTAAATAAGAGTAATTTTGAGAAAACAGGAGTAAAATCCTATGTTTTTGCCCATCTCTGTCTAGGCAGTGGTATATCTTTTTCAGAAGTCTGAAGAATTCCATCTTTAAACAAATTCGGGGAGGGATTTATGTGAAAAGGGGATTTGTCATAAATAGAGTGAATACAACCTGTTTTCTTCTAAACTTCCAAATCGAATGTGTATGGACAGTGATTGGATTTGTTGTTATAACCAGGAGAGGTTTTAAAGAGCAATAATTTCAACTGAACAGCTGTTAACAGTTCAATTTGTTGCAATATAAGTGAGTGGGCTTGCGTTGCTTGCAATGTCCATACTGCTGTAATTTGTGCTGCCCAGGAGAAGTATTAAAAATGAGGAACTTTCAGTCCACCTTTTTCAAGAGGGCTTTGTAGTACTGTCAGTTTTATCCTGCGTTGTTTGTCTCTCCATATATACTGTGTGAGACAAGAGTTGAGTTTTTGAAAATCTGTTTAGGGACTGGAATTTGTAGAATCTGGAAGATATATGGGTATTTTGGCAATGTATTAATTAGTATGCAGTTAATTCGCCCAATTAGAGACGATGGTAAGTAATTTCATTTCTTACAATCCTATATTGCCTTTTTTAGTAATGAAGTGTAGTTAAGGGAGAATGTATGTTGCACCTCATTTTGAATTTTGAGTCCTAAGATGTGTTTAGGGCTACACTGAAATGTAGAACTGGGATGTTAACACTAGCTCTGGCGTTAAGAGGTATCACTGGGCTTTGGTTTATATTAATCTTGTAGCCTGAAATGTTACTTTGAGTGTAGTGTCTGTTCATCAAAGCTGGGATAGATTTGTCTAGTACTGCTTGATAGATCGAATCTGGTCGAGATGTGCTGATTAGTTTGTGGTTGTGCTGTAGGGTGTCTGTAGATCGATTTTACCAAGTTGGGGAATTTTGGACAAAGGAACTTTCGTTCCATTAAGTATTACCACTCTACGCATTCAGACGGCTTTTCTGTGTTGAGCAACACTACCGTGGTCACATTTGGAGCTATAGATTGTGTTAAAATCTTCTTACATTGTTAATTGGTGATCTATTCTGAATGAATCCTCTTTGGTCCTTGTTGATATGTCAGGACAAACCTTCTCAAGTCTTAGAGCAAGGAAATTTGTATATTCACTGGGTGGAATTGAAGTAGGCCAAGACGTGATCCTTTCCGGGTTTGGTTAAAACAATCAGTGCCTGCTCCAATGACTCTTGGAGTCTCCCTGTTTCTGTGGCATCTGTGGCAACATTATGAGCATAGGTTATATCAGTTTGGGACTAAATGCATTATAGAATTCCATGGGGATCTTTCATGGCCTGGTGATTTTCGTGAGGTAAGTAAGGTTATGGCTTTTAACACTTATTTTGTAATACTGACTAATGGCTCCTTATTATGATCTGTTAGTGCAAGCTTGTTAAAAAAATGCTTTATGCTCACAAAGTAACATCACCGACGTACTGTATGTAAGGATTGATAGTAGTTCAAGAAAGCCTCATTAATCTCACCAGGGTTAAGGTAAACGTATCATCCTTTTTGATTGCATACATTGCCATATTTGTCTTCTCAATCTTAATCTGCCAAGCTAAAAGTTTCTCCGCCTGTTCGTAATATCTATGTTTTGATCTTCGTACAGCGTTTCCTTGTGTGTATTAAGCATGTTATTTTGTAGTTGTTTTGATTTTAGTTGTTGGATAATAATACCATCATACAACTTCACCTGTTGTTTTTTAAATCCGTAATACATTTGATCTATCTATATCTCTATCTATATCTTTATATTCTTTGAGTTTAACTGAGGTGTAAGATATAATTTGTCCTCTGAGACAAGCTTGCATGGCGTCCCATACTATGTCAGGGTTTGCTGTATTTTCATTTATTAAAAAAAAAAAGAAAATTCCCTGCTAACCCTATTCACAAATTCTGTATCATTAAGTAAGTGGGATGCAAATCTCCACCTATTACTTCTAGTAACTGGCATGGATGCAGGTATTTTGACTAACAAGGTAGCATTATCTGATAAGATCCTTGCCAAATAGTGGTAACTTGATATACATTGGAGGAGGGTATCAACAGTAAATGTATACAGGTAATAACTATTGTGGACAGGAGAGTAAATTTAGTGTTCTCTAGTGTTTATATTCAATGCATGCCAAATGTCTACCAGCCCCACTCCCAGCATCTCCTCTTTTAGAAAAATATAGTGCTCTGGGTTAGAGATCTGGTTCTCTGTGAAGACCAATCAAGGACTGTGAGTAGGTCAGACAGGTTAAAGAACAGTTTCTCGAAGAACTGGGGGTTGTCAATGTTCGCTCCATAGACATTAACCCGGGGTTATGGGTGACAAACGTAATAACCCTTGCACTATGACACAGCTTCCAAATCCCCCAAAGTGTCTATTACCTTATTGTTTCCATTAAAAATGATCTTTGGCTGGCAGAAATGTCTCTTGCAAAAAGGCTCTATCAATATTACATTCCAGACCAGGCACCTATATCCCATCGATCCGTCTATTTATCCTTATACATATGGACAGCAACAAATAAAATAACAGAAATAATTGTTCTCTCCTTTCTCTTTAGAATTTTCCTTAGACAAATACTTTGATAATTGTTATCAAATAAAATCAACCTCTGACGAAAAGAAAACCTAACACTTCTGCCAAACTAAAGAGGTTTGATGACATTTTAGAACATACAAAGTTTGCTCAGCTCTGTTATTGTAATCTTCTGAAGATTCAATGTTACTAATTATTGTCATGTGTGATATAAATGAGAAAATGTACTATAACAACCATAACTCAGTATCAGTGAACCCTCAGGCAATAATCAAAGCTCTTATGAGTAGCCCAATCCAACCATTCAGCGATGGAGAAAGAGAAAATAAAGGGAAAAATAAAACAATAAAGTAAAATAAAATGGGCCTTCCGATGCATGTCTAACCCCCACAAGTACACTTTAGCTTATACCTTCAAACACATCCACTGGTGAAAACCTGAAGCTGGACCGCTCAGTCAGATAAGTGTTAAAGGGGCAGTGAAACCCTGACATTTCTTTTGCCTGATTATCCTGTGGTGTGGGGTGTATTACTTTTTTTTTTTTTACTTTGCAGTCCGATGGGTCCACATCTATTTGAAATCGCAAATATTAAACATGTTCAATATTTGCTATCCGATATCCTGTAGTTTGGGGGGAACCCCGAGGACAGCCGAGTATGCAGTGTAGGTTTTGTCACATGCGAAAGGCAATAGGCAATTGGGAGCCACACTGACCCACTGACTTGAGTCCAACTTACCCTACAATGTGTACAGTACATTTTCCCACCGTTTCCATGACTTTTTCCATAGCTCTTTCACAGTTTTTTCTGGATGCCCTGAAAAATATAACTGCAAAAGCTAGCATAGCTATTATAGCCTGGCTGCCATCTGCCATGATGGTTTACACTAAAGTCAAGTTATGATTGCGAGACTGCGATTCCGGTTTAACAGAGTTCTTGATTTGAGAACCAGGAGTGGATTGTTTGGGAATGGAATTGGTTAGTGTCTTTTGTGATGTTTTGGAAAAATAATTTCCTTCCACACAATTAACGACCAAACCGTATAAATGTATCTTCCTCTATCATTGTGGAGGTGTGTGGTCTCACGTTTTCTAAATTAGAAAAATCGTCTGGTGTGTGCCAGGCATTACACAGTGCTCTTTGGACTTTCGGGACATGTTATGAACTTATAATAACAATTGTTTATCCGATTTTATTGTTATGCATCAATTCCATAAACTTTGACATCTTTGTAGCTTAATAGAACATTATATTCTGGCTAGTTAATAATTGCACGGGGAAACAAAATCAAATAACCGGCACAACCTCCATCAACCCAAAGATTTGTGCGTCAAACTCCTCCTCTCTCCATTCCTCAAAATAAGCGCTCTGTGTTCACATGCTGCACTCACTGCTCTAAAGCAGGAGGGAGATGAGAGGAGTGCTTGGGTAGTACATTTAGTTTGTGGCTTTACCTTCATCACGTATTTCAAATCTCAAATTTGAAAACGTTCTTTAAATGTGAGCAGGGAACACATCACTATAAAACCTAAATAATACCCATTGAAGCCTATGGGATATAATTTGCTAATTAGAATATATTACCAACTGAACGCCCATGTTTTTTTCTGTCTGCACAGCTATAGCTTTGGGAGGTTAGGTTACTAGAGTTCACCTGAATAGAGGGGTGATTTCTCCACACCTTTGTGGGCTTACAATCAGATTAGGCCTGGCTCTCAGAAGACATAGATCCCTTGAGCAAACCAAAAGTAACATTGCCCATTTGGGCCCGTTTTGGACCTCTCTTCCTGGAAAAAGTTAATTCACAGTGCGTGTGTTTCCCTGGCTGTATCGGAGCCGGCGGATACCACTGCTGTGGAATTGCGTTTTTATCAACTAATTGTTTTTCCTTTTCATTTCTACACTGTCACATTAATAACGCAAATTGACAAATTACAATATCACGTAGGATTGCTGCTTGGATGCCATTAGCTTTGGATCGGTCCGAGTCCGACTCGGTTACAGCAGAGCTTCAATGTTCTGACGACACACTGCTTCCATAGTATGAGAGTAGGCCTCTTTTTGGTGTTTTGATGAAATTGCACAGAATGACTAGCGCTATTCACCCTGAGAGAAATCACACAGGCATTATTGTATGTGACAGATCACCATAAAGGAAAAACCATTGCTACCTGTTAATTTAATTACCAAACTTGTATTATTAGTAGGTAGAGTTTTGGGTTCCTTTTGGCCTCGTTTAAACATTGAAATAGCTTCTTAATACATTCATTATAAACCTTCTAAACCCCCACTCCCTTAGCAGACGGTTAAACCCGGTGACATGGTGGTTTATTATGATGATTGATCGCAATCAAAATGATGTGATCGGCTTTTGTTATTATATTCTGATCTGACTATTATATTCTGGATTTACCTCTCACTGAAAAAAGTTCACAACTCAACAGTGAGGAAACATGGCATTGTAAATAGGGAATTGTAATGACCATTCATTCCATCTGGGAAACATAAATAATTGTTAGTTCTGTAAATGTCCAATGAAATCAGGTACAAATTGTGTGTGGGCACAGCAAACACATTTAAGATAAACATATAAACAGTTACAGTTAATCATGTCACTAGATTACATATTTTAAAGGCTTGCTTGAATCTGGGGACGGAGTAAAAGTACATTCAGTCTGATCGGCAAATGTATGGAAGGAAGATACCGACAACACCACAAGCATTGCACTCGTGTAAGCAAATACAGACACACCAATGCTCACACACAAACATATTGACTGTCTGCAAGCCCCGTGTCCAACCACCCACACACACACAGCGGGGCCAACCCACAAACCTTGCCCCAGTGGCTTCATTATAAAGCCTTTAATGGGTCTTATTTAGTGACCAGAGGCCTCGGACACCACTGATTGATGGGCCGCCAAGGCCCCCGGCCTGCTGGTCCCTCTGCTGAAAATCATTTACACGCAAGGAGGACGGGAAGGAGAGGAGGGGTCGTTGAGGAGGTGGAGCTTTTCAGCCGACCCTCCTCACACGCACGAACAGGCATGCACGCGCACACACTTGCACACTATCACAAATACATGTGCGTGCATACACACGTGCACACACATGCGAGCGAGCACATTAGACAAACGCACATATGGGTACGTACACACATGTCCACGCACACATACATGTGTGTGTGTGTGTTCACACACAGACACACACAAACGTGTATGTGCACACCCACTCACGTGCAGACATCTACTGAGAGCCCATCTGTCCAGCTCACCTGCCAATAGAGTTTCAGATGTATGCTGATGTAGCGCTCAGGGCCTCCACGTCAGACGATACCACCGGCTAGCAGTCAGCACACTGCTTATGGCACAAAGAGAGACACAGAGATCAAAGAGACAGAAAGAGGGGAGGATACAAATGCTGAGGACATATGGGTGTCAGTCTCATGAAACGGTCCAAAAAAAGACAGAACCCATTCCCATTAAATATGAACGAATTACTTTTTACATTATTACAGAACACAGTGGCATCTATAGGGTTCCCTCAGTAGCTTTTTCAATAGTTGAATATTTAAACTATTGTGCTAAAAAGTAATGCGGTTACTTTCAACAAAATAAATACAAAGATATATAACAAAACGAAAAAAAAATGAAAAAAAATGAAATATAACATATTAAAGATTCAACAATATTACAACTATTAGTATTTGGTTTTCAGAAGTCGATTTTGCCGTAGCCAAATAGAACACTTAAATCCAGCTTCCAACAAATCTCACGACAAAGTGTGGGCACAGCAGATACATTGAAGATAAATAAATGACCTCTAAATAAATGTGGGTAGCAGAACAATTCCAGTTCACAGAGTTCAGTCGTGTGGAGAGCTTCAGCATGACTGCAAAACTGCTGAAACTGAAATAGAGCACCAGAACAAAGTTCAATGGATTTCATCATGGCTACCAAAACAAGCCAGCAAAGTGTTCAAATTATTTAATTTAACTAAAGATGGAACATGGAAAGACGGGGACTTTGAGAGATTGAATGAATGAATGAATGAATGAATGAATGAATGAATAAATAAATATAGAAAATGAGGGCACACCAGGAACATAGACATTAAAGACACAAAGAGATGCATTTGATTGGTTCTCCCTGTTGGGTAGACAGGAAGTTAGGAAGACTACAGGGGGCAAAGGGTAGACATGGCCTCCTGCCATAACACTTTAGTGTCAATGCGGTTGCATGTGCGTATATGTTTAATGTATTCATTGTTTTGTCATTATGTGTGTGTGTGTGTGTGTGTGTGTGTGTGTGTGTGTGTGTGTGTGTGTGTGTGTGTGTGTGTGTGTGTGTGTGTGTGCATCTGTGTGTCCCTCTAAGGAAAAAGAAAAGGAACATTGATTTCAGATGTCACATTTAAACATTGAAAGCAACATTCTGTCACTAAACATAAATGTAAAACATGCTGCAGTGGCAGTGAAGTCATGTTGGTTTCCGCATGAATGCTGGTACACGTGTGTGTGTGTGTGTGTGTGTGTGTGTGTGTGTGTGTGTGTGTTTGCGATTGCTGTAGTGTAAACAAACATTGACTACAACCATTGGCCATATCAATAAAGCCCTTGCTTCAACCAAACGTGATCAAATTAGATGTATATGTGGATTGTTGTTGTGTGTAGCTATTTGTAGTTGAGCTTCAAGTAAAAATAACTGTGGGGAACCCAAGATAGTGTTAGTATGTCTTAAAAAATCTTCAACATAGTAAATAGTAATACATTTAAAAAACAGATGTAAAATCCTTTTCGCCAGTCTCCGCCAACCAGTTTAACGTTCCACTCTGTCCCGAACACATTCTTTCCACTACACCAACGACAGGCAGGAATGCTAACCAACGGCAGGAGGGTATGCTAACCAACGGCAGGAAGGTATGCTAACCAATGGCAGGAGGGCATGCTAACCAACGGCAGGAGGGTATGTTAACCAACGGCAGGAGGGTATGCTAACCAACGGCAGGAGGGTATGCTAACCAACGGCAGGAGGGTATGTTAACCAACGGCAGGAGGGTATGCTAACCAACGGCAGGAGGGTATGTTAACCAACGGCAGGAGGGTATGCTAAGGCCACTGTATGTGGATGTGTGGAGCTCCATCTGGGCAGCTGTTGCTGTTGTTGGCTGCATCCAAAAGGTTTGAGCCCTCACCGACACCTACGTACAATTACTGTAATATAGTATAACGCCACGGTGTGTGACACATTTGATATACAACATCGGTCATTATAACGCTCATACTCAACGACGTGTACTGGCTTTAAAATAGGTATCACAAAGTTAACGCATCCCTCTCCTTCCTAGAACTCTCAGCCCAAAACACAGTTTGTCAAATGTCAGCGTTCTTATTAAAGCTGGAACTGGGATTTCACTTACACTTTCAACATCACATTTGCTGTCACACCCTAAATCAGATGGTTTGAGAGTGTTATTGTAATTGTAATTATTCATTTTTATATTGTTGATTGACGCCTTATTAATACCTTTTAAAGTTTATGTCAACGTAGCCGCAACACGTTGAAGCAAAACACATGAAAATGCCTAGTCAATAGAATCAATATAACCACTAGGTGCTTCTCTAGTGGACATTGGGAGGGGGAAGGGATTGAGGGGCAATAGGTCATCCACAAGTTACGGATGCCGTGTCGTGCTACGTGAACATGAGAGAGAATGGGAAACCAGAGAAACCACAAGTGTTTTTTCTTTCCTGTGCAGCGAATGCCATTTCCAGGGTTGCTCTTGAATCACTTTATCTGGTTTTTCTCGTAAGCCAAACTTCACAAAATGATAAAACGATGTAAGCCACAGCCTGTCTTCTGCCTAGCTGTCTGCCTCGATTCCCGCCTTTATCTCTATCTGTGTTCTTTGTTTACCTGTCTGCCTAACAAATCGCTCTGCGTGTTTCTCCTGTCTATGCGTGTGTATATATATAAATACGTTTGTGTGTGTATATATGTATGTGCGTATGTGTATATATGTATTTGTGGATACATGTATGTATGTGTGTGGATATATGTATGAATATGTGTGTGTATATGTATGTATGTATATGTGTGTATATTTAGGTATGTGTATGTCTATATATATATATGCATATGTGTGTATATATCTATATCTATCTATATATCTATATGTGTGTGTGTTTATACACTATATTGCCAAAAGTTTTGGGATGCCTGCCTTTACATGCACATGAAGGTTAATGACATCCCATTCTTAATCCGTAGGGTTTAATATGGAGTCTGCCCACCCTTTGTAGCTATAACAGCTTCAACTCTTCTGGGAAGGCTTTCCACAAGGTTTAGGAGTGTGTTTATGGGAATCTTTGACCATTCTTCTTGAAGCGCGTTTGTGAGGTCAGGCACAGATGTTGGACGAGAAGGCATGGCTCGCAGTCTCCGCTCTAATTCATCCCAAAGGTGTTCTATCGGGTTGAGGTCAGGACTCTGTGCAGGCCAGTCAAGTTGGAACAGGAAGGGGCCATCCCCAAACTGTTCCCACAAAGTTGGGAGCATGAAATTGTCCAAAATGTCTTGGTATGCTGAAGCATTAACAGTTCCTTTCACTGGAACTAAGGGGACAAGCCCAACCCCTGAAAAACAACCCCACACCATAATCCCCCCTCCACCAAACTTTACACTTGGCACAATGCAGTCAGGCAAGTACCGTTCTCCTGGTAATCGCCAAACCCAGACTCGTCCATCGGATTGCCAGACAGAGAAGCGTGATTCGTCACTCCAGAGAACACGTGTCCACTGCTCTAGTGTCCAGTGGCGGTGTGCTTTACACCACTGCATCCGACGCTTTGCATTGCACTTGGTGATGTAAGGCTTGGATGCAGCTGCTCGGCCATGGAAACCCATTCCATGAAGCTCTCTATGCACTGTTCTTGAGCTAATCTGAAGGCCACACAAAGTTTGGAGGTCTGTAGCTATTGACTCTGCAGAATGTTGGCGACTTCTGCGCACTGTGCACCTCAGCATGCGTTGACCCCGCTCTGTGATTTTACGTGGCCTACCACTTCGTGGCTGAGTTTATGTTGTTTCCAATTGCTTCCACTTTGTTATAATACCACTAACAGTTGACCGTGACATATTTATTAGTGAGGAAATTTCACCAATGGACTTATTGCACAGGTGGCAACCTATCACGGTACCACGCTTGAATTCACTGAGCTCCTGAGAGCGACCCATTCTTTTACAAATGTTTGTAGAACCAGTCTGCAAGCCTAGGAGCTTGATTTGATACACCTGTGGCCATGGAAGTGTTTGGAACACCTGAATTCAATGATTCGGAGGGGTGTCCAAATACTTTTGGCAATATAGTGTATGTGTGAATAAATGAATATAGATATATGCACATGTCTGTGTATATATGTGTATATATGTATAAATATGTGAATATGTATATACATGTATATACAATTTATGTGTATGTATATATGTGTGTGTGTACGCATCAATGTTTAGGTCTGCACCATCCTGGCAGATCAATAAGCAACCAAGCAAGTTTCGGCTTTTGAAGAGAAGATCAAAACAGTTCAATAATTGAGCCTTCCCCAGAGACTAGGTTTCTAGTTGATAGATACACTGCAAAGCAACACATCCAAAGTCAATATGTAAGATGTACAATTGCAATTTCAGGCAGAATTTATAGAAGTAATAATTGTTATTATATTGTGATTGACAGTTACTTGACATGGGAACTGTGATCTAGATAGTGAAATGGAAACATAAATAGCTTAACCCAGTGTAATGTCCTGTACTAGAACTTATAGAACTAACACGGTTCTGGACTTATAGTATCATATTCTATTTCCATATCCATGAATTTCCCGCAATCGAAATCCTCAAGTCTTTGTGTAAATATAACATTCAGTGCTTTGCTGATTTAATTTTGCCTCAAAGATAGAATACATAGTACCATGACATAAGCTAATAAACAGAATCATGTCAAATACAATAATAAAAAAACATTAAAAAAACATGTTAGTCATAAAATCTAACTAAATAAATTGTACGTAATAAATAAACTCTAAATTAGTAATCATAGCCAGACTTCTGCTCAACGTAGACAAACAAAGGTTAACGGCCTACAGTAAATATTATGCTATACTGTGCTACAGTATTTACTGAGACAGAGCTAAATGCTGTGTCTGTCTGCCCATGCTGTTAGAAATTCAACATGGAAAGAATAGTTCTGCCAGTTGTTATTCATTTCAAAGCTTACAGCAGATGCCTTTATGAATTGTGTTGAAGTTAATGGGTAATAATCAATGTGCTCATATTGTCTGTTGAGAAGCTGCTACCCTCCAACCTCAATCAATCCAATATTAGAGTGCAATTGCAACACGTCATACTTAGTAATAATTAATTTTACAAACCTGATTTCTTGTGTAAATAAGTACTGAATTGATGTTTATTATTTTACCAGGAAATACTTGTTGTATTGTATATGATTCTACCTATTACCAATTTTACATCTATCTAACGTTAACTGGGGAGGCAGTGAGGGCTATAATTTATATTATTTTGCCATTTTCCAAAAAAATCTGAGGATTGATGAGAATATTGAACTGATAAGCATTACAGATACAGATAGGCTTTATGGGATTTATTTAATTGTGATTCCTTCTGCTTAATGCCCATTTGATCATTTTAAATGTAGGCAGCCTTCAAATACAGTATGGTTAAAAAAAGAAATTAGCCAACACAAATAGATAGCTTAAACCATGTGTTCTAATATATATATATATATATTTTAATAAGCCAGATGAGGCCACATCTGAAAATGTATGAACACACACACACACACACACACACACACACACACACACACACACACACACACACACACACACATGTGTCTACATGCAAGAAGGTTCTGAACAAACGGCGAGTTTGCCAATAATGAAGATTGAACACTTAATCCTCACTGGCCTGTCTGTCACCCAGCAACAGAGGTGGTCAGGATCAATAACCCTATTACCTGATGAGGAGGAGAATGGATTGGGAAAAAAAGATAACAAACAGAAGACACAGATTGAGCAAGTTAGAATGCAAGCAGGTTGGAGAGGGAGAGAGAGAGAGAGAGAAAGTATAATAATATCAAATGAGCACGCAGTTGAGAGAGATCCATAATCCAAGTAGCATGAAGGAATGAGAGTGAGACAGGGAGAGTGAAGGAAAGAGAGAGAGACAGGATGAGACAGGCGGAAGGGGACGGAAGGGAGGGTGCTAGAGAGAGAGAGGGATGGAGCAGCCCAAACCTGAAAAGGTGTATCTCATAGAGACATAATATCGTTGGTGTGGACCTGTGACAGATGAAAAGTCTGCCAGGCAGAAAGGCACAGAGCGAATCACAAGGGAACAGAGGAGATGGGGTGAGACATGGGTAAGGACAGAGACACAGCAGGTAGGCAGAGAGTGAGACACCTTGACAGGAATGGAGACAGATGTGATGTCATGATTGTCCAACCGGCAACCCTCGGACTATGGGGAATCCCGCAGGGCCAACTTGCCTCCATTCATGGCTATCCTGCCTCCATGCACGGCTATCCTGCCTCCATGCACGGCTATCCTGCCTCCATGCACGGCTATCCTGCCTCCATGCACGGCTATCCTGCCTCCATGCACGGCTATCCTGCCTCCATGCACGGCTATCCTGCCTCCATGGCTGTATAACGAGCACGGCTGTATAACGAGCACGGCTGTATAACGTGCACTGCTGTGAAAAGTGAAGCAGTGCATGTTGCAAAAGGCAAGGAGTGCTCTGGGGGACTATGTTTTGAATTTGATTTCAGATTGCAATCATAAAATTGTGTAGCACTTTTGGAAGTTTAAAGTTTACATAGCCATTAGAGCGCTACATGATTACTTGTTAATTTGTCTTCATACCTTTATACCATGTTCCCACATGAAAATGCTGCAATTCAGCTGCATCTTCCTTGCCAAAAGTATGCCCTTCATCTGTTGAGTTCAACCCACCACACCTAATTCATCCCAACGTTGCATCTAGGGTTACCAACTGTCCCGTATTAGCCGGGACGTCCCTTATATTGGGCTAAATTGGTTTGTCCCTTACGGGACCTCCCTTGTCCCGTATATTGACTTTTACTCTGATCACCCGACGGCACTCTTACAGATACAAGAGCTGATACAACAGCAGAAGGTCATGTGCTGATCACGCCATTGATGAGATCACCTGTAATCCAATCACAGGCTTCATGCGCATCAGTTGTACATATAGCGTAAATGCGCCTATTCCTGCAAAAAATAAGGTTCGGTAATTTCTGGTGTTTGGTTGGTTTGGCATGTGGAAGTATGTATAAACCTGCAAAAAACGAAATAAAAATAATTCCATACCCACGCGCCGTGGCACCACTCATGCCAAAAGGTGGTGTGCTACTAGGTCGCCACCTTTTGTCCCGTATTAGATAGTGAGAAAATTGGCAACCCTAGTTGCATCGCAACCCATGTCAAACCTACATTACACCACAAAACATCAGCCCAATACGACGGCCACATAGACCAGCAGAGCTGCAGAAAGTTGTGTATTTACATTTGCTAACATTACCTTAAGTGCAAAGATATGCAAAACAATGAGGCATTCAAGCGCACTTCGGCAGCCGCTGATTGCGTTGCAAAACGCTGTCCACTTACGCTCATCAAATGTGCTTGTGCAGTTTAACAGGACGTTTTTGGGCTATTAAAACCCAAAGTACATTTCCATTTGCACTGACAAGTGCTTAGTGTTTGTTAACTTTGAAACGCAACATAACGAGTCAACCAACTCATTAGGTGTGAAAAAGGCCATGGCTCTGATTCCCAATTCATATATCTGTTGTTCTAATTTAGTTCTTGACAATTGCCATCAATAACATTCAGTTATTCACTCAGTTATAACACTGTTATTCAGTTATTCACTCAAATACATTGTCCAGGCAAAGCCCTCAACCAGATCGTTTTGGGTTGATTGTTTGGCTTGTATATTGTAGCAGAAACCAACATATAAACTCAAGAAATCCCCTGTTACTTCTGCCATGCGGTATTAGTATATGTATATTGCTTCTATTGTCAACACATTAGGAATGTGTAGAATAATAGTCGATAGAATATGCATTACATTATTTTATCACAGAAACAATGAATGCTGGTGCTGGGTGGGTAAGTGATCATTATGAAACAATGCTATGCTAATGCCTGCGTGGGCGTTAGCATAGCATTGGGCCCGCCAGACACCAAGCACAGAAATGGAACAAAGATTCACAAAATACTTGTGTATTGATTACAGCTATAAGAAGCCCATTCCAACAGTTGAATATGGAAATATGTAATTATATATGTTTAAGGAATGAACCAATGGGGAGTCCCATTATTGGAAAAAAAGTGTCGCCGAGGCTGCTCACCACCGCAGAAGTACATTATATTCCACTTACACCACACTTACTGACAATAATTAGATACGTTACTTTCATCTATAACGTTAGTGCTTTTTTATCGCCTTAATCAGCTGAAATTAAATTATTCTTCTGCGGCGCTTTGGGCACATTGTTTTGGAGCTGTCAAGGGTTCTGGTCAGAATCATGTATTTGATCGTTTTAAATGTTGGATTTGTAGCGCATTGATTCAGAACTGTTAAAAGGCAGAGGTGACCCGTTATGCGCACTCTTGGAACGTTATTGACCAACAGTAAGAATTATTAATCTATGCTGCATATATATATATATATATATCTCTTTGGTATACAAACATAATGTATGTAGTTAATAAACTATTGGTGCATTGTTGCCTTCTGCACCCACACTTGAAGCGTCTTAATTGAAAGCGTAATGGCCTTTGGGATAAAGGTACATTACAAAGGAACAGGACTGTTGTTCAATTCATTGAATAGCGCTAATAATAATCAAAGTAACTGTTCCTCTGAGGACCTGTTTGCATTTACTTGGGAGTAATTTCTTACTCTTGGGAAACTGACGGAATATAATTAAACACAAGCTTATATTCACTTTGCTCTAAATTGGAGAGTAAGATTCATCTAGAGTAAATTATTGGGGGGTGGGAGGTGGTTATGTATTATAATTCAAAACCGCATTCTGGAATTAGCTTTTTTGGTCGTTATTGGCACACAATGAAAACAAAAACATCAAATGGCTGTCCCTACTTACAACTTGTGTGGTCAAAACATTGTGACAGTGTATACAACTAGATGACTATATGGGCTGATCATTCTGGGACACTGAACATGCATACATAGCACAAAGTAACTCCAAACCTCTGATATTTGTTTGAGATATCCAACATCTAGATATAGATCTAACATTATATGTGTCCTATTTCTGTCACCATTCTTAACTACTGGTTGTTCCATGATATTCAATTATTCAACACTCCTGATTTGCATTGCGATAAAGCTATAGGAGGAGACGCAGGCTATAAAAGTGGCAGGAGGAGGCCATTTGCACTTACCCAGGCATACATCTGCCCCCAATCCACCACCTCGATCACTCACGTCGATAGTACCTCCTGTATGTTAGGCAGGCAGTGGACTGGCCGACTGAGAACACTGCAAGGACTTATAATGCGATAGGCCAACGCAGTATAGGCAGCAAGGCCCAGGGTAGTGACTTATGAAGTTCATTGTCTGTTTGTTATGATCAGTCAGAGGTACATTACTGTTTTTATTTCATATAAAAATGCAGCGTAAAGGCAGGAAGGTGTGTGTGTATGTGTGTGTCTGGGGCGGGGGATGCACGAAAGACAGTGGTGTGGCAATCTGCATTCATTGTTGTTTTACTTGTGTCAGCATTCCCTATGTAAACACGCACACACACACTCATCTAAGCAGCAGAAGTTTGGCATGATGCATACAGTCTTAACACGCATACACATGCACGCACGCATACACACACTTAGAGGTTTGTTTGCATAATGGAAAGCAAGATGACTAGAAGGGCGAAGAAAGAAATAGCAATGAAATAGCATGAAATATTTACATGGTGCTCCGTATCACACTCCTCTCCATTCTCCATCTGAGGCCAGAGAATACAGAAAGATGTAGACTGGGAGGGCGGGGCCTGCCGCTGGAGGAGATATGTGTGGAGGGCTGAAGAGAATTGGCGGGGGGGGGGGGGGGGGGGGGGGGGGGGGACAAGCGAGCAAACAGGGCAAGGGGTAAAAATACTCCATGTAAATAAGTACTGAAGAGGAAATGGAAGGAATGTAACTATACCGTAATCCAGTGGTTCCCCACCTTCCCAACCCAAATAAGAACCAAGTGCCTAAGGATTCATAGCCACGCGAGAATGACTTGGTGTGTAGTAGAGCGACGCCATTATGTTCAACGGGATATTGATATTACCAGCAAATGTTGATTGGGTAGAACAATTTGTGTGGAAGCAAATGCACAAATGTTAAAGTTGGTGTCGCAAACACTTTCGGAGCTAGAAATGGGGTGCCGGGCCTAAAAGGGGTTGTGAACCACTGCCTTAATCCTACCTCCTGTGGCTAGATTGGGTGGCGTTACTTGTGCAACAAACAGAGGAGTGGACCCTCACACAATAACATGTTTAGAGAAAATGCCAGCATCTCCCCTAATATCCCCTCTTAGATGAGTCACCGGCACAGCACCGCCACAGCTGCATTAATAATACATGTTGGACACAGCAAAGGATCGTTCCATATTTATAGCAATTTTATGTTCAGCCCTCACTGTTGTATGTACCAAAGACTTGGATACTGCTGTGGGTGAACGGAGAAGAGAGGAAACGAAGAGGTTAAGGAGAGCATTGGAGAAAACACAGGAGATCGTACAATGAGAAAGGCAAAAGGGTGACGTAAAGGACAGATAGAAGTAATAGAAAAAATGACAATGAAAAAAAGGAATAGGTGTAGAAGTAAAAATTTCCCTCAGGAACAGGGCTTGTGGAAAGCTGAAAAATAGACATCCTAAGCTTTTGACTCTGGCTTTCCTACAGCCATGCACCCAGACTCCGGAGAGGAAGGGAGTAAGGCACCAGTATCTATCAAAATGTGACAGTTTATTTCCCGTGAGTTCAATTCGTTTGGAGAGGTTATAACATGTATAAAATTATACATGCTATTGTGGTTTTATTTAAATTAACTACAAATTGTCAACTACAGATATAGAGAGCTTCTCAGCTATACTTTCAAACTTGCCTTCCTTGAAAATTGTTATTGTATTATTGTATTAATCTTTCATATGGACCCTTTAAAAAATGTGTATTTTACAATGTGTCAAATTGAGTCACCCTTAAGATATGTTGACATTGCCTAGGATAAAAAAAAGAAATCTCAATATTTATATAGATTTTTTGCATTTCAAAACTCACTTGCATGCAGATGTACATATTCAAATACCATTTGCTTAAGAAAAACTATAGCTTCTAAGCACCTTAGCTAGCCATCTCCCAATAACATGTTTGTTTGGCATCATAACCACAGACAAAACACACTCAATGACAGACAAATATGAACTAACGTATACTTGTTTTCATGGATGAAATCCATTCGGCAAAGTCACTCATGTGATATCCTCCTTTGACAAGGAAGGATAGATTTATATCTCCTTTCGGAGAGAAATCAAGCAGAAGACGAATCACCCAAATAAATGAAGGATGAGAATATAAAGAACAGTTAGTTTCCTCTATGGGAAAAAGAGATCATTTCAGATCATTGTACAAAACACATTTGCGTTTATTTGTTGCTTTTCTTTTTCTTGTCTGTTAGTGACCAGGCCTACTCTCGTGAGACCATCCAGCTATTAAAGTGTTTTGCAATGTTTTTTGCAATGAATATCAGTCTGGCCTTGGCAGCAATTGATTTTCACATATGGGGGTGGCCTTACGTTGTTGGAAAACCTCCAGCCAATCGGATTAAATAACTACAAGACACTCTTGTTCTCTGCGCTGTTCTCTTCTCAGAGAAAAGCCATCAGTACAAATTTCTGTTATCGTTATTATTCTATCTATCTTGAATGAAACAGTTTTGATTGCTCCTTCGTCATGAGCTGAAACTCTTCACCTCGAGCGCTAATAGGGAGTGCCATTTTTACACTTTGGAAGAGGCTTTCAATGGGCTCGAGGCCAGCCTGATCTGCAGAGAGAAACAGATTGTGAACTTGCCAGATCAGGGGGGTATCACAAGGCTAGACCAAGCCCTCTGCAAAGTTTATAGCATACGGCTTGACTGAAGAGCAGTACTAGAGAGAGAAAGAGACATATATGCTGACAGCGGTGTTTGGAGTAGGCTCAGGACAGATGGACAGAGTGATGGAGGGGTCCCCGTCAGCACCATTTGACCTGAGGAGAGCACATCCACAGACAAACGGACCAGACTGACTGACACACGAGCTGGTGAAACTAAATACAGAAATGTTATGATTGATTTTCCGAAAAAAAGAAAGAATTTGTTTTTACGCATTACAGTGGTACCAAAATGATTTAATACAATAATTTGATCAAATTATTAAATATGTCTAACTGTATTAGGTGCTATACGAATACAGTTTATTATTTAAACTAAACTATTAGCTGCACAGAAAACCTCTATTGAAAATAAACAACAAATACAATATTTTTGTGTACAGGGTTTTAACATTTTGAAACTTCTCATATATTGAAACAGCTACAGACCTATGACCCACATACTTTATTTCCATTTATCTAATAATTTCCACACTTAAATTATTCACCTCTACCTAATCTTTAGTAGACCCCATCTGCTTGTGCTTTGCATTGTATTAATGCATGTGTAATTGTGTTAATGGAAGTTTAATAGTGATTAATTAGGCTTCATTTCTTATTCACCTCCCTTTTTGAACTATCCTCTCTTCCACCTGTGTGTGTGTGTGTGTGTGTGTGTGTGTGTGTGTGTGTGTGTGTGTGTGTGTGTGTGTGTGTGTGTGTGTGTGTGTGTGTGTGTGTGTGTGTGTGTGTGTGTGTGTGTGTGTGTGTGTGCGTGCCTGCTTATGCATGTGATTGGTATGTGTGTGTACATGTATATGTGCATGCATGTGTCTTGGGCTCATTGCCAGGCCCCAGCTAACCGATGCTGACGTTGCTTCTAATAGCTGCTCAACTTCCCGAGCCCCGATCTCAAAGAGCAGCCGGAGAGGTCAAAGAAACTGACACACTGAAACGCTGCTTAACTGACACTCTGTGCCTATGTAGACAGATGGACTTACAGATACACACACCTTCAACACAGAGATAATTAGAATGGGGAAACCACGGCCAACACTTTGACTTTCAACCGTTGCCCCGCCCGATGCGTACTTGTGTTTTCGCGCAAGGTGCATTTGTCGAACCAATAGGTTGCATATGAGTTTGTTGAGGTGGCTTTTTATTGAAGAAACGTACGTCTTTAAAAGTGGGTATCAAATTGCACATCTTTAAATTATATTTGACAGAACAATCAACTTGTTTTCCGTAGACTTCTAGAGTACTACTACCTAATAACTGGCTAGCGAGCGATCTGTTCCAGACTTGACTGGACCAAAACCCATTACATGTTACCGATTCCAACGAAAATGTTTCAGAGAGAGAGAGAGAGAGAGAGAGAGAGAGAGAGAGAGAGAGAGAGAGAGAGAGAGAGAGAGAGAGAGAGAGAGAGAGAGAGAGAGAGAGAGAGAGAGAGAGAGAGAGAGAGAGAGAGAGAGAGAGAGAGAGAGAGAGAGAGAGAGAGAGAGAGAGAGAGAGAGAGAGAGAGAGAGAGAGAGAGAGAGAGAGAGAGAGAGAGAGAGAGAGAGAGAGAGAGAGAGATCCTTTTCAACAGCTGTTAACACCTAGCTTCAGCCATCACCCCCCCCCCCCCCCCCCATGTGCACCTGTAAGATAGAGGATAGAACATCATGCAGACATGCAGCATAAACACAACAACAAAGAGTGACAAAGTCAGCGGTGGATTGATAATGAGATAGCATAGCATTGGATGAGATTACTTGTGAAATAATGATTTTTAAACTGCATAGTAAGTATTTTTCTCAGCATTGTGTCTGTTTATTGTAAATTATATTGTAAGTTATTTTGCTATCTCTCTCATTCAGACACTGTCCCTTGTTGATTGAGGTAGAAAGAATGATAGAGGCTATGTGATGCATAACAATACAAGTAGACATGTTAGCATTCCCTGTGTAAATTTGTCCCATTTTATTTGAAAGGTATTCTGAAGACTAAACAATAAATTAATAGGAAGCAAGAAGGCTACACTGTCTTGTCAACCATCCACAGGGGGTGCCAAGCAAAGAATAATAATATATATATAAAAACATTTTTTTTAAATGAGTTGGTGATGTAAGCTAAAGTTGTGGCATGGTGGCCTAAGGCGGGTCACCTTCTCCTGATCTCTCCTAGGGCACCAACAATGCTAAGGTGGCAGAGCTAGTACGTACATTTGTTCTTTCGTCTGTCCGTTTGTTCGTCCGTTCGTGCATAACTCCAAGTTATTAGCAAGTCATGTAATTCAATTAGGATATTTGCAAACTGTTAAAGGAAAACTTCTGGATCTTTCAACCCGGAGACTATGTCCAATTATTTTGGGTGCAAGGGACTAATGTGGACAACGAGAGGACAATCTTGAGATTGGTCCAGTATTGAGGAAGAAAGACGTAATCCCCTAAAACGGGCTCCAATGTAATCCAATGGAGCAAAAGCGCCTGTCAACGTACGTCAAAGTGCTTGTTTCTGCTAGTGACAGGCTCCGATTATATTCTATCATTATGGAATGGATCCCTACAGAGAAATAAAACATGTTTCTTTCCTTTTCGCTTGATCACGGTCTGTTTGTTATTGTGTCAAACAAAGTCTCACTGAAATCTCGTTGTTCCAAGATATTTCCCTATTGTCGTTACAATCTCAATCCAATTCACCCGAATCTTTTGGATAACACAAAAATAGGCTTTTCGTAGTACAACACAACAAACTCTCCACTCTGCAGCTCTCATGTTTCCACTGTTCTCTTCCTGCAACAACTCAACTCAACTGTCATTGAGCGAGACTGGTTTCTCTATAGGGATCCTTTCCATAATGATATAATATAATCTGACCCTGTCATTGGCAAAAACAAGCACTTTTAGAGGACGTACATGGGCGGGCGCTATTGCCCCAAAGGATGACATTGCAGCCCGTTTCCTCATATTATGGCTGCAGCGTTCTCGCTCAATACTGTACCAATCAAATCCAATGGCAAAAATTACATTCAGAGGCCCACATTCAAATGTATTGCTTATGCCTGTAATTTCATTACAGTGCTTACACAATCTCTCTCTCACACACACACACACACACACACACACACACACACACACACACACACACACACACACACACACACACACACACACACACACACACACACACACACCATTCTAACTCCTATCAAAATATTATTGGGATATTTGCAAGTTTGCGTACATGTTAAACATTTTCTTGGTATATCCGGATAAAGGATGTGTGCGTAATTGTGTGTTTTCATTGAAAAGCAGGGTTCTCAGAATAAACTCTTCACTGCAGAGAACTAAGTAGGGGGTGGGAGCTACGAGACAAGTTAACATCAGAGAGAGCTGGAAAATAAAAAGGTTTTTTTTTAATAGCCAAGAGTGTGTGTGTCGGTGTGTTGTGTGTCAGGGTGGGAAATTCACTTTTTATAACAAGGGATTTTTTGCCCCCATGTAATCTGCATCTAATTACGTTATAATTATCACACTAGTAGGCCGGAAACACACTAGGCTCGTGGTATAAAATGACTAGCAGTACCTAGAAAAAAAGCCCTGACTAACTCTTAGGCTTCTTGTGCATTCAGAAATAGCCTTGTTGCACATTACTTACAATATAAGGGTACAATAGCATGCCTACAGTCAACAAACAGATGAGTGCAACCCGTTTCATTGAGTTAATACTTTGATCAAAGCAACGCCTTCTTTCTGACCTCCCCTCTTCCTCATCAAACTCGTCGACGAAGGTCCTTGAATCTACTTCTCATGTGTTTACTTTCAATTTTAAGTGTCGCCACTTTCTTTTAGCCTTTCCGGCACCAGGGAGCGCCTCAAATAGTTGCTAATAGCTTCATTGCTCTTTCAGCTGACACGATGGTGACAGGAAGAGTCAATAAATGATTAAATCAGCACTCTCCGAAGGTGGCAGAGATGCTGTTACCCACCGTTGTCAGTGTCAACAAAAACATCCCAGAATATCAGCGTGCATTTTAATGCCACTGCAGCATTTTTAATGATACATAATATCCCTTTAACTTGGACATATTTCCATGGAAATCTCAACACTTCAAGATACAATTAGTTAAAAGTTATGAACAATTATAATTTTGCATTTATATGATTATAACTAACATCACCATCATCCTCTACAGTATAAGGTACTCTTATACTACATGATGTTGTGGTGGATAAGCAAGGACTCTGGACACATTTTTAGTTAAAGGTATAACATGCTACTGTAGGGGTCTCTCAATCAAAACAAAATACCTAGTTTGATAATGTTGTGAAGTAGCGTGGGATAATGTGAGTGGTTGTCTGCACCACCAGTGCTGCTGAAAATCGATCTGACACGACTCTGGCAGAAATCATGTTCACGGATGAGTTAATGTATTCAAGTTTTATTCACGTTAAGTTTAGTCACGTTTATTTACAGTGTCATTTCATTCTAATGAAATTGCCCCAAGTAACATAACGTTAACTCGTTAACTTACGATTAGATGAGTCAACAACCCAAACAGCTGTAGATGATAAGTGGGATAGCCCAGTGCTGTTATCCGTAGTAAAAACAATCATACTACCATAACTTTATCAGCATGTTGAACGTTGTTGTAACTTTATAATGTTACCGCACACATTGCATTGTTTCCCACAGAATAAGATTAGAAGTTGTGGTGGTAAGTGTTTTTTTTGTTAGAAAGATATGGTATAATCAACAGATATTCACACTCTGAATTACAGTAATGTGACGCAGCTCTACAATCAAATAAAATTGTACCCATTTTAAATTCTAAGAAAAGTGTCAATGTATGGGAAACATCTCATCGCGTCATTCTCTAGGGCCGATCTTTTTTATTTATTTAAGAAAGTCCCGCCAAAGTAAAGTCTATGTGTGGGAAACACTGCATTAGCTTTGTGGCTGGCGTGAGCCACTTGTCAAAGTAGTAAGCTAGAACTATAGTGAAATATCATATTAATAAATTAGGTCTCTACTGGATTACAGTTTTTGCAGGCTAGGGGGTATAGGGCATATGACGCCATTGACATACAGCCAAATGTAACTGACCGTTACTGTGAATTAAACTTGAGATTGCTCTGGGTTTGAACATTGTTGGAAACAATTGGGATAATGTTAGTACACAACTCATGAAATACGTATCAATGGTCTAGTCAGTTCTTTGATATTTTAATAGGGAAATGTTACATATTATACCTTTTTAAGCTCAGAAGAACATAAATAGATTTTAAAAGGACGGTGAGAAGGTGTTGATGGTTTAGGGAGTCAAAGGTTCTGGCAATAGGTGTCTGCAATAATATGTATTCCCCAGACAGACAAATTCACAGACCCGAGTCTAGACACAGACCTATGATCTGAAAGTCTGTCAAACCTGATACATCGATATGGGCAGACAGCACCTTGGCAATCACTGTTCTAAACAGAAACGAGAAAATGACAAGAGAAGTTAAGCCAAAAGTTGAAAATACTAAACAGTGACTGAAGAGGGCACGGCCAGGTCTTCCGAGCTTCAACAAAGGAGACCGTTTGCGAAGAACGTTTGAGTTATTATTGAATGCTGTGCGATCAACTGAGCTCCATATTATTTCCCCTGCTGGCATCCATGTGAAGAATAATGAATCATGTTGCAGCTTAGAAAAAAACCAAAAACACGCCTTATTCGTTATACATGTGCCACACATCGTTGCCCTTCACCCTTCGGCCTAGTGACCGCACTAAATGACAGCAGGTGGAGCCCCAATTGGGTTTCAGAATGAGTAATGCATTTCTTGGTAGGAGACAAGTGACGCTGCCAAACTGAAGAGAGAGGTAAATCATGAAAATCTGTTTGAGATCGAGAATGGACACAAAAATATGCTTTTTGGTTTGCTGTTAACCCACTGCGTCTTGTGTGCAACACAAAACCACAACATGGATTTGACAGGAGTACAAAAGTGGGTTAAATTATGTCAAATTGACTTGTAGCGATCGACAGCCAACATTTTAGATTATTGTTGGCACGACAAGAGATTGCAATTTGCTGTAAGCTAAACCTCGACACAAGTCTAGCATTAATCTTTCCTCTACTGCTTCAATTCATACACCCTGTTGAACACAGGATATGGAGGTTCTGCTGCATCCTGTGGGTTAAGTAAACAACGCTTGGTGTGAATATACAACTACCCGGCTCAACTCTGGAAAGAGGCATGAAAGGTCTGCAATAAAAACAAAGTTTGGAGTTTCCACTCCAGTACTTTGACAAGATATGAACACGCTCAATTTGTGGTTGGTCTGCAGTTATAGCTCTGCATCTCCTTCCTATGAGTGGGAAGCATACACACACACACACGTTTCATCCTGCTGTAATTTGTAATGGCAAAGAGTTTGACAAACAAGCGAGATGGTGAGACATATAGGCATCAATTACAAAAAACGAAAGAGAAACGAGACAGAAGCAAATTAAAATAAAAAGGGTGCTGAGAGAGTGAGTGAATGAGAGAGAAAGAAAGATGCAGCAGAGGAAGGAAAGGGGCAAGAAAGAAGGTGTAATGGGTGGGGGGGTGAGGAAATGGGGCGAGAGAGAGAATAGAGGTATGTGGGCGATAACAGAAAGGGCAAACGGGCAAACCCCTTGCTGCGTCTGTCGTTGCTAATGGAGTGGGCGGAAAGCCGGTGGGGGGGGGGGGGGGGTGAGAGAGAGAGAGAGAGAGAGAGAGAGAGAGAGAGAGAGAGAGAGAGAGAGAGAGAGAGAGAGAGAGAGAGAGAGAGAGAGAGAGAGAGAGAGAGAGAGAGAGAGAGAGAGAGAGAGAGAGAGAGAGAGAGAGAGAGAGAGAGAGAGAGAGAGAGAGAGAGAGAGAGAGAGAGAGAGACTTCTTTATAGTCACCAAATCATAACATGTCAGACAGTCATATGGAAAGGACTAGTAATTAGCAAACTGATATTCTACCTGTCTGGTAAATAACAGTCTTTACAATCTGCACAAACTATCAAACAGACAACACTAATTTAACCCTCCACAAACCAAGTGTTTGTGAAGTGGCTAAGCTGGCTAGTAACCTCTGGCTTTGACACAACCAAAGGAGAACCATAATGATGTCCCCTACCCTGCTGAGACATGTATGACGCACCCTCACCTCCTCCCCACCTTCTGTTGATTTTGTCTGAAGCGGGGGAGTGTGTGTGTGTGGGTGTGTAGGGGGGAGGGGGAACTACATGATGTAAGTATGAGTACATTGGTGGAGAGCCTCGGGTAACAGAGAGCCAGCCTGGCCGGGACCCTGGCTCCACATCCACCAGATGTCCTCAGGGTCACCACGCTGTGTGTGTGTCCTCCAGCGCTAAGCCCTTACAGCACCGCACAGCCAGACACACCAGTAGACACATACACACACGTTGTACGGGGAGCAAATTACTTTCAATCCGATTCTGTTTGTTGTTTTGATGTACGTACTAGCACACACAATACACATTTTGAAGAAGAAAATGACTCTGAAGTCGACGGAGGCACACAAACCACTCCCTTGAAAAGCAAAACTAATCTAAATTGTTTTGGTCAAAAAATTAAACCCAACGGGAAGACAATTTGAGATGCAGGTGAATTTACATAGTGTATGTAGTTCCGCTGGGTATAAAACACTTAACCCGGCAGATGGGGAAAATGGTCTATAAACTTTCTTTTCTCTTAAATCTTCTCAACAAGCAGGGAAATATCCAGAAATAAAAAACATTTCCAAACACATGCCACTAGGTATATTATCAGCGTATATCTGAATGTGAGTCCCATCATCTGTTTGGAAAAGGACGATAAGGAAGACCAGTAAACCATTGTATATATTTTTGCAATATTTTTGCCAGAATTCGACCAAAATAGAAGAAATGTTTTTCTCCTGCTATGTAATGTCTGTCTGCTGAACGGCAGATCGATGCCTACGTTTGGTAAAAGTGCTCTGTTGATTTGGTCTCTGTTTTTACCATTTCTTGTGCCATTTCTTTCACGAGAGTAAGGCAAGGTTTGCTTCACTCCTCCAACTCAGCCTTGGTTAACACAGAACACTAAAGCAACAGGACAATGAGGAGACTGGCTTGTTTAATGTGCTTCTGGACAGTGCATATAGCTGGGGAAAAACAGCCTTTTTCTTTTGCATTGTTTAATCTGAAAAAGATGTGGGCAAAGTAAGTAAAACATAATAGTCCACCATTCGGGGGTACCAGATCAATGGCAATAAACGATTTGTTTTCAAGTAAAAAGCTGGCGTTAAATTTGGATTACTGTTAAATATTAAACAGCACAGCACACGTAGCCCTAGAACTGAAAGAAAATATGCTCTCTCTGTGAGCTCTACAAGGGGACGCCAATCCATGATTTGTTGAGTTTGTTTAAAACATTAATTTGCTCATAAAATAGTTGCTGAAGTGACTTGCAAAAAGGTTGCAAGTATTGCAAGTAAATACTAGCAAAACCCATTTAAAAACGTGCACAGCGTCAAAAAGCAAAGAAACGTAACAAAATATGCATGAAACTAAACAGTATCGGCATTTTACAAAGATTGAGGCAATTATTGATGGCCCTATTAAGTCCTTATGGATTTTCTAATGGGTCTGGTGAGGTGAGTCTTCCCCTATTTGGGCAGATGATTCACACTTACTGGCCTTGTCGCTTAATAGATATCTTGTCACCGTATAAAATGTATTGATTGATGTTGAATGGGAACTAATGGCCAGGAAAAGTGCCATCAGAAGTACCACTTCTTTGTATATTTCAGGTTTTTCTTTTCTTTTTATGATGACGCTGTTATGGTAAGCACCAATTTCTGGTAAAAACATTCCATTTAAATGAATTAGAGGCAGCAACATAAGTGAGTATTAGTGAGTGTTTGTGTTTGTGTGGGTATTTATCCCCTTGTAAAACCTCCGCTTGCAGAAAATATTAAAGGGGTGCTATTGGACAAATCCAACTTTTCTTGCACGAGTAAGGAGTTACACATTGGGGAACATAAAAGATGGTGCGTGTCGGGATTTGGAGACCGACAGAGTTATCATATTGATTCCATTATTCCTATAGTTTTACAAGTGGAAGAAGGTTGGTGAAGGGTTGAGCTGGAGTAACGTTGAGCACTGACATGTCAGTAGAGCTACTGGTTATAGAACCAGATCGCTGAACTGATCGATGTGCAAATACGTGGACAGGTGAGGTCTGTGGATACTTGAAATCTAAGCCAAAATGTCACTATCCAGGAAATGTGGCTGATTTAATTGGAGCCAGTAGTGACTTAGCTCATAGTTCTCCTAAAAAGCACTTCCTGGTCTATGAAAATGATCCAAACCACTGGGATGGTACTTTGTGCCGCGTGTTAAAGCAGCGATTCCAAGGTGTCCCTGACAAAGCAGAAGCATGTTTGCTGTATACAATTTAAGAAAGAGAGTGGAAATAACTGTACATCCTGCTGAAAGGACCAATACACAAGGAGGAAGTGGTTAAAAGGGAACATCCACTGAAAACAGCCGATGCTGGATTGACCCACATTGCTTTGCAATGCATTTCTCTTGAATATGTTGTAATGATAGAAAACGTTAGGCAATGGGGCTCCTTTAAGTGACAATGAACTTAAATGTGCCTCTGTGTGTGTGTGTGTGTGTGTGTGTGTGTGTGTGTGTGTGTGTGTGTGTGTGTGTGTGTGTGTGTGTGTGTGTGTGTGTGTGTGTGTGTGTGTGTGTGTGTGTGTGTGTGTGTGTGTGTGTGTTGAAAAGAGTACCTGCAGAGCATTGTTGAAGCGGCTGACGTAATTCTCCTGGACGCAGTATCGTCGGGCTCCCGCAAGGATACGAACAGCAACATTTGTCAATTTGAGGCAGAACGTTTAGATTAGGTACCTGCCGAGTGCAGCCTATTTCATGGGGCTGACATGTGGATGATGGGGGGCATTGGAGGCAGGGGGAGAGGAAACAGATGGGATCAATGGAACAGGTGGGCAGAGGATACTGGGAGGTGGAGGCAGAAAGAGAACGAGTGGAAAGTCTGAAAGAAAGTTGCAGAAAGAGTTCTCCTTCCTGGACAAAGAGTTGTTATCGCTCCCCACCCCCTTGAGTTGGTGAGGAATTGAAGAGGCTCCTTTCATTCCACATCTCCTCCTTCCCTTTTTCTTATTCCTAGGATAGCAGGACTTCAATGTGGTTTACACAGAAAAAGGAGGAGGAAGAAGGAATTTGACAATTTTGATATAAACTTGGATTACAATTTGGTAGAATAGTGAAACCACAACAGCGACAAGGAATGCAATATGGAATTGATCTTTTTTAAGAATTAGAAAAAGCTATATCCGAAACAGATATCCCTCTGTTTGTACTCCCTCCCTCTTTCTCACCACTTTCCGCACATTCAAAGCATCCGCATCCAGGCGTTCTCCCTTGTGAGAGGAGATGAACGCCCGGGAAAGAGGTTACCTTTTTCCTGCTGCTCATCTCTCTCTCTGTCGTTAGCTTCGTCTGTCCATGGTCTCCTCCTGACCTTTTGGATGGAACAAAACTGTATGGTAACTGGGATGAGGTGAACCGGGACATGTTTCTGTGCAGGGAGACACGGGACATGGAGGTCTGAGTAAGCAGATTTTAAGGGCATGGGGCGAAGGATACAGACAGTTGGTTACACAAGGTGGCATCATTCTATTATGGTCTCTAGTGTCTCGTCATTGTCAGCTGCTCAGCTGTAGAACCAAAAGTGCCAAAAGCTGCTCAAACTATAGGTTCATACCGAGTGATGACGACAGGCGCTTCTAGGGAAATTAAGACCGCATCTGAATACAATTATCATTTTTTTGTGTGCATATTAACCATCACGATAAAATACAACTGAGTAAGATATAACGTGATAGTTTCATAAAGATCAAGATAACTCCATACGTTTATGTGCTTATTTGTAGCTATCTATTATTGGGTTGATTTAGTTTAGCAAATTATGTCCACTTTGACAAGAAGGAGGTGTGTGTGCTTGTGTGTGTGTGTGTGTGCTTGTGTTTACTCGTGTGCACCCACGTTTGTGTGTGTGTGTGTGTGTGTGAGGGGGGGGGGGGGGGGGGGGGGGGGGGGGGTTGTGCTGCTGTCCCCAGGCTGTGTCTGTGTGTGAGGCTCCTTTGCTGGGGTAGTATTGGTGTGTGTGTGGGGGTGGTGGGGGGTGATGCTCTAATCAGAAACTGTTCCAAGTTGGGGCTCCTATGCTGGGGTAGTATTGGTGTGTGTGTGGGGGTGGTGGGGGTTGATGGTCTAATCAGAAATTGTCCCAAGTTGGGGCTCCTATGCTGGGGTAGTATTGGTGTGTGTGTGGGGGGTGATGCTCCAATCAGAAACTGTCCCAAGTTGGGGCTCCTATGCTGGGGTAGTATTGGTGTGTGTGGTTGTGGGTGCTTCTGTCCTCAGGCTGTGTCCGTGTGTGAGGCTCCTTTGCTGGGGTAGTATTGGTGTGTGTGTGCCCTCGTGTGTGTGCATGCATGCTTAGACCTTGCAGCAGCCGTATTTGTGTCACTCACATTGTTCCTGTCCATGAGCATACTTTGCTAACCGCAGGTAAAAGGAGCGCTGGCTGGGACGGCGGCAGCTGTCCCTTCCTAACGACAGCACAAGGCCATAATAAGCTCCATGTGGACAGACACACCGCTACCGCAAGCAGACGCGGAAACAGCTTGGTGACAGATGTACAGCACGCCGTCTAAGGAGAGAGCCCTGGCCTGCTACTAGCTCCCACTGAACGGGAAGAGTTGTATGGAATAAAAAAAAAAAAAAAACATTCAGCAGAACTTACACTCAGTGACACAGAATGTCCAACCTATTAGAGTTATTATTATTGGAATGTCTTGCACTTTTTCAAACAAGAATGCCATTCCATTCGATCCCAAAGTCAGTAGTTCAGGCTGATGGATGGATGGATGGATGGATGATGTGTTCTTGTGTGGGAAGGTTTTCTTAGCATACATTCAATATGTTAATACCATATTGAGCATCTCTTCAATCACCACATGTAGCTGTGTATTCTTGCTGACCATGGGCATCCCTGTATGGCCTGCACCGATCGATTGTTTAGCAGGATAATGCTGCATGTCACACAGCACTGATCAATTCAAGCAGGTTCTCCAAACATGATAGTGATTCAAGTGTACTCAAATGACACACACAGTCACCATATTAAAGCACTTTTGAAATTAGGTGAAATTGCCACTATAATTGGTCAGCATATACAAAGTGTGTTGATTTGTAAGTAAATGGCATGCAAGTTGTATTTTCGATTTGACAACACCACATTTACATCCTGGTTATTATGCTTTGGAAAATATAGGATGCAATTATACACAACTCATTAGGCAGCCTAGTTGTAGTGTGCAACACATGTACGTAATCAAAGTTAATTTGGTTTGAAAACGTAAATGTATGTTTTTTTGCCTTGAACGAACACGTTGATAATTATTTCATGGGGACTATACAATGGATCAGAATCAGAATCAGAATCAGATCTGTGGTTTTGCAAGTTTTTATGGACTTGTTGAAACTTTACACAATAGTTTTCAATAAGTCATTGATGAGCCATTCACAAATATTAAGTTAATGATGAAATAAACCTGGAATACTTGAATAATTGAAAATACATTTTTCAATTTCCGTTTGCGACTTTATCTTTCCCAATTTCAAGTTGTTCACTAATGTGGGATGTCTTCATTCTCTGGTGCCAATAAAGCACTTTATCTCACGGATACCAAACTGTGATACTGTTGGGAAGTAAGCCTAAGAAAAGTGGTATGCAGTCTAGGGCTTAGTAGGGGTGTCCCACAAGAGACTGAGAAACAAAACTAGACAGAAAATGGAGAGTACATAATACAAAGGACAAAAAAACAGTTTATTAACCAAAATAGTTTATAGGAAGTATATAAAAGCCCCGGGTAAAGCAGAGGCCAAAACAACAAACACAATTCTTAACTTCCTGTCATACAAACCAGGAGTAGTAGAGGGTAATAAATCAAATGAAGCTTATTCTCACTGAACATTCTTTAAACTTAATAAACACAGGTCACCAAAATCCCTATTGAGCAGTAGATCACTAAGCAAACAATGTATATGAGCTGTAGCTTCCATCTTTAAATAAAAGGCTCACCATTTGCCAATAAGCTTCAGGTAGCTCTTACCCACACACACTCACACATTATTCACCATTCTGGAACACAAAGACACAAGGTACAAACACCATACTACCGCCATGATTTTGTTGGCCCGCAACAGTAAACAGGTTTTTCTTTTTGGACTCTGTTGTAACAAACTGCGATGTTTTAAAGAAAAATGGCTGACGTCGCACCTAGAGGCCCCGCAGCTGAGTGTGACTCATCTCCTGGTGCCTTTGGTGTTGATGAATGCTGCTCTGACTGGCAGTTATTTGGAAATAGCAATATTTGTCTTCAAGTCTTCGTTCAGGGGCTCTGTTTGTTTTATGGGAGAGAATTTGTGTGTGTGTGTGTGTGTGTGTGTGTGTGTGTGTGTGTGTGTGTGTGTGTGTGTGTGTGTGTGTGTGTGTGTGTGTGTGTGTGTGTGTGTGTGTGTGTGTGTGTGTGTGTGTGTGTGTGTGTGTGTGTGTGTGTGCCCAGACGTGTAGTCTCACAAAATTGTGTGTATTTCGGCGTCCGGTGACTGGCAGCTATTGCGTGACCAAAATACTCGCACACAGAGTATATCATACCCCCCTTTCTCTACTGAGCCACTGACCAGGGTTAAGTCCTTGGTGGGATGTGGTTGACCCATTTCATCTGACGACTCCATGACAACCCGTCAATGGTTGCGGCTTCAATAAATGAAGCTCCTTGTTTATGACTGGAGTCCCACATCAAAGGCACAGCTGTTCTGTATGGGAAAGCCTCATATTTATTTATTTTTCCAGTTAATACAATGGAGAAATTGCAATGCTTTGAGGTGAGACTCTGTTTTCAAAAGGGAAGAGAAGATGCAACCCGCAATACTCTTAATCATACGACTGGTGGAAAAGACGATAACATGCTAATGTACTAATATATTGCAAATATATATTGTCAAAGGTTCAAACATGGTTCTGAACCACGTCCTTAAAATCTTATGTCAGCCCTGAGTTTGGTGTGACAAACTGGTGTAAGAGGCAAAAGGGTGAGATGAAAGCCGAGAAAAAGAGTGCTATGGAGTGTGCTAACTCAGGAGAGATCAATGTGCCTTTCAACAGAACTTAAGAGAGCCAGAGCCAGTATTTTCCGGTGTAAACATAAATACTTTATTAAGGAGATAAGGAGAAAAGGTAAGGGAAGCTAAACTGAAAACTCTTCCCGTCTGGTTTCTCGGTCTGGCGTCTTTGGCTTCCAGCAGACAATTCACAAGGGCAGAGTGAAAGAGGTGAATGCAAAGCAACTCTGTCAAACACTGGCCTGTTCTCCTCTAGGGTGTGGTCGGTAAGACAACCCCGTCCGGGGACCTCTCCCCGTGTCCTGACTGAACAGAGTTCCTGGTAGCCCTCTCTGCAAAAGTCCAACTTGCCTCAGCCAGCTGCCTTTGCTAGCCGGTGCTCTCCCCTCATTAGTCATTGTATGCAGGTGTGTCCATTGCAAAGCCCCCCCAGCCCCTTGCACTGGCCAGGTCACCTCCCTTCCTTACTCAGGGGCTCTCATTGGAGGAATCAAAGGCAGAGTAGCAAGTGTTTCACAAACAAATTGGAAAAGAACAAACACATTAGAGTGTTTGTTATTGTGCATTATGTGTATCTGTGCACGTGATAAATATGTTGATTACTGCAACAAGCTCGGCCAGCATGCAAACATATACTGCCCCTTATTACACAAAACGTAGGTGGTAAGTTATGTTTGCATTGTACGCAGTACTTTTTGTAATCAAGTCAACAGAAGGCAAGGAGGGAAACACTGATGTCGGGGAGTTAAATCAGAGATTTATTTTTCAGGGATTGGGCGGAGTTTAGATTATTTGATGTTGTGATTTGACCCTCTTGCTCCCACCTTAAGCAATCACCAAGCACATTTTCAATAGCAGAGTCCATCGACTTTAAGAGACCTTAAAAGCATAATGCTAACTTGGTTTGTTCCGCAAAAATGATAAGCTTGATGAAAATGTTATTTCAATTTGAGTTATATTGTGACAGAGCGAAGAGTGAAATTGTATGTTAATATTATCTTGTTAGGTGAATTAGGTAAATTGTGTGATGAAGAATCCACCATAAAATACATTATTTCAAAGCACTCTTTGATTTTGCGATGGTTTGTAATATATGCTTTCCCCCAATTTGGTACATACATTTAGTGGTTGAGAAATACATCTGAACCCCCCCCTCCCCATGTTTCCCATTTCTCCAAACCTATCTATCATTGTTACCAAAAAAGTGACATTTATTTTGTACTCTGCTATTTTACATATCTGGATAGAGATACAATTGAGAATGGAGAGAGAGAGAGAGAGAGAGAGAGAGAGAGAGAGAGAGAGAGAGAGAGAGAGAGAGAGAGAGAGAGAGAGAGAGAGAGAGAGAGAGAGAGAGAGAGAGAGAGAGAGAGAGAGAGAGAGAGAGAGAGAGAGAGAGAGAGAGAGAGAGAGAGAGAGAGAGAGAGAGAGAGAGAGAGAGAGAGAGAGAGAGAGAGAGATCCTACAAGGATAGCAACGTAGTTATGGCTGAGTGGTATACTTGGCAGTAGAGGAGAAAAGCACAATGGTACAGAACAGCTCAAGTCCTTTCCTCCACTCATGTTGGCTTTGACCTCTTGATAAGTATCCTTCAGTGAAACTACGCGACCTAGAAACCTGTTTGTTATTTCTTCAATATGTGCATGCTATATATTCGCCAGGTGTCTGTCAACACAGTTGCACATATCTTTAACACTTTTACTGCTGTCTTTAATGTTAGGAAACCACAATGTGGTTAGCACAGAATGGTGAAAACAAATTGTGTACCCATAAACCTGCTATTTTCAAACTGTTCTATCTTCTGTTTGTGTGCCTTGTCTCATATGTTCTGTTCTATCGTTCTCGGCTGTTTCTCTAAATAAAATAAATGATGCAATAATTAATTAAAGGTAGGGTAGGCAATTAATTAATTATTTAGAAGCATTTTTGGTCATAATTGTTGAAATTGTCTTTACATCATGACGCCAATCAATAAGTAAAATACAAACAATCTGGTTTCTTTGTCTTCTTTCTTTGTCGTAGGTCTGTATCAAGCTTGTCCTCATTTAATTTCGCCCAAATAAAATGATTGTATAGCTTACAACCTGCCCGTGCGCTCATTGCACATGTTCAGAGTCTTCCACAAGTCTAGGCAGACCTGTTTTAAGGGAGTGGCTTTGGAGGGAGGCCTGAAGGGAGGGGTGGGATTTTATCACTTGGATATTTTTTTAATCTGGCTGGTTTCTCCAAATTGCCTACCCTACCTTTAATTTGATTTTACAGTTATGTCTGTATTATTCTTCTCCTAGGGTACAGACTCTTAAGAATTGATGGCCAAGAGACCTGCTGGAAGAAATATTACTTTGAGCTTGGAAAATCTTGGCATGGGTAAACTAATTTTATCTCTTAAATCCTTGCACCTTAGATGTGATTGGAATTTTAACAATCTTATTGAAAGCCAACACAACAAGCCAAAACGAGTAAATGTTTTAAATGATTCCCCTAATTTCATCTTTGTGTGTGTGTGTGTGTGTGTGTGTGTGTGTGTGTATTCAAATTAATAGGTCGTCAAAAGCAATATATATTTCCGTCCAACAAATATATATAATTATTGGAGGGATATTGTAATAATACATATAAACACCATAATTCTAGAGTTGCACCACTTACCAGCACAGCTGCACAGTGTAACTGCATGCTTGTTCATTTAACACTATGTTGTCCGCTCTGAGGGAAATATGGACCGCTCATGTAAAGGGTCTGAGGAAATTAGACCCATTTTGGTAAATGTTATTGAAAGGAATGGGGTCAAGTGATGTGTTGTGTAAAGCATATCAACAGGATAAACACCCCACAACCAGAAACAAATTGAATAGGACAGTGAAGCAAGGAGTTCATATACGGGAACTAAAGTTTTAGAACCCCTAGATTTCTGATGGTTTATAATATACAATATAACTCTGTTTCACATGTGGTCATAATTCTCTTTAAAGGCCTCTGTAACTGTTGCTTTACAATTAAAGGTAAAGTGATGTATTGTTTTTTGGCTTCAAAATCTAGGTCAACTTGTCATTGTGAACATATTTCAACTACTGTACAAAAATCACAGACCAACAGGTTTTGATTATATTTCATAAAATCTATTGTGTTAAATGCAGGACACATCGAGCTTAATCTTAATCTCTTAGTATAATCTCCTTTACCACGAGAGGGATAGACGGATTGAGTAGAAAAATAGATCGATAGGAAGACGACAGACTGAAACATCAACAGACTAGAAACAGACAGGAATAGTTATACATAGGGTAAAAGGTAGATACCCAGAATGTGTGGCCCGGGTGGATAACACAATTAATAAAGTAAAGCGTGTGTTGCAGGGACAAAGTAGAGAGACGAGCAAGCCAGAGAGCGAGACAGAGACAAACTATAGCTGCAAGGCTGAGGAGGAAGAACAAAACAAAATGATCATTCTGACCTGGGGACCCGCTGCATGAGCTTCCATCAAAAAGCAATGCTGTAAACCCTAACTGTACTATGGCGCTAAATCCAACACATATGTCTTTAGATTTATCCGCAGGTAAATCAGAGCCGCTGGATTTCTGTTGGCTGCTTGAGGGCAGACAGGAATGAAATATGCAACCAGGGAATAGTTCAAGTCAGACATTTTGTCTGTGCACATGTACGTGTACGAGTGTCTATGTGTGTGTGTGTGTGTGTGTAAATAAAAAGTGTGACCTGGAGAGGAAGAGAGAGAAACCCTGAGACTTCAATCTCATATACATGGCCATTACAGATGATAAAGAGAAAAGGAGAAAACTATTTATCATCCTGGATTTATCACCGTGAACTCTTTCCTCAGAGGAAAATAATCAAATAAGTATTTGGTACCCTTGCTTAATCGTCCTGATGCTATGTCTCCACTGACAGTGAAGACGAACAAGTGAAGAAGGTTACGCCAAACGATATATGCTGTGACAAATGTGTGGGTGTGTGTGTGAACGTGTTTGAGCTGCGTGTTTGTGTGTGCATTTGGTTTGTTTGTGTATTTTGTTTGCATGGATTATCTGTGTGTGTGTGTGTGTGTGTGTGTGTGTGTGTGTGTGTGTGTGTGTGTGTGTGTGTGTGTGTGTGTGTGTGTGGAAGTTAAAACCTTATGTATAGTGATCATTGTACTTGGATTTAGAAGTCTCTTTAAGCCAAAGGTGCATTACACACAAACAGATACCAATACATACAGTATAGTACCAAGAGATGATGCAACATCTGTTTGTGTAATGATCTTCCACGCCAGAGGAGGGAGCTGCTCAACAAATCATTGAACACAAGGGTAAAACTGTTGATACAACCATTAACAATGTCATGTCGCAAATACATTAGTTTGGGAAACCTCCATTATATATTGGCACCATCAAAGTCACTACATTTTTGGGTCAAATCTGCCACCTGGCCAAGATGTGAACCCGCCAAGCGATTGTAACCCAATAACAGTTTAGCAATGGACAGTCGCGGCAGAAAAGTGTTATAACCATTGGCTACACCATGTAACCAATTGTTATAATGCGCTTTTCTTTGCCTTCTGTGCTTTTCTTCTGTATGTTTACAGAACAGACATTACTTGGATCTTTAAGACTGGTTAAACAGGTACCACAATGACAACAACAACCGCATCTGCTTCATCAATGCAGGGAATTAGATGTAATTGTGGGAGAAGGCTTGTGAGAGACCAGCTAAAGATAGGATTCACATAGGTTTCACACTACTGGGATGAAAGGCTATAGGAGTGGGACTGTGTTTAGTGTGCTGCAGACGCTGCCGGACTTACATCAACTGTGGCGCTAACATGATGTGTGGAGAAGGGTGTGAGTTATACATTCACTGTTTGAACTGGACATCCGGTGGGATGGACACACACACACACACACACACACACACACACACACACACACACACACACACACACACACACACACACACACACACACACACACACACACACACACACACACACACACACACACACACACACACACACATCCCCCATCCATTGCCAGCCCCCTCTGTGCCATCTCACACTACAATTGCGACCTGCTTTACAGCATTTACCATGGGTTTACAAATGCCTGTGGATTTGTCCTTGTATGCTAATTATAAGCACAATGCCTCCTCTCATTGGTTGTCTTGCATAATGTAAATGGTAATAAACGCCCTGATTGACGTGTGGATTGAGGCTTGATTTAAATACCTTGTAGAATTAAAAGACATTAAGGCAATAAATTATTCAATGACCACAACCAAATGATGATACAAGGGTCATATAATCAGTAGTGATGCATTGTAATGCTTTTCATACTGTGATTCCCATTTTGCGAATTTGAGATTTCTTCAAAAGATTGTACAGCTTAAGATAGATTAAGATACGCTAAAGTTACATACAACGTTACTATGTTATAAAGCAGTGCCACTGCAGTAATGCAACATCAAGGAAAAGGAGATAACATTATCGCTTTTCTACCGTTCCATCAATTTAATATCAATATTGCTGTCTTGAGGATCTGTACTGCACTGGAGGAGAGTCACTTGTGGTCTGTAAGTGTATCAATATTTCCGTGCGCCCTGTGTGTAGAGGGTGCTTATTTCCATGGCCACAAATCAATGGATTTACCACAGTGTGTGTGTGTGTGTCTGTCTGGCTCAGACCACTTGTCATTCTAGGTCTCTGCCTTTCATTTCCACACCACCCGGGTTCCCTGGAGATATCAGTGAAGCACAGTGGGAATGAAACCTGGGGTGGGGAGGGGGTATATATGTAGTGTGTGTGTGTGTGTGTGTGTGTTTATGGGACAACCAACCGGCAGTTAACTTCAGTCACTTAATGGGCTTATCCAAATGATCAATGGAAATCGTGGCTCATGAAAATAAACCGTTTACGACCTCCTCTTCCCACCATCCAGCACCAGCACCACCCACCTGCAACACGCACCACCACCTACCAGCACCACTCACCACCACCAGCACCCCAATCCCCCCTCCATCCTACAATAAATAATTAATATTATTTGTTAGATGTATTTTTTCCTCCAAATTACTTAAACACATTGTTTCACTGACAAGCATTGTTCTAATTTAAGCCCTTCCGCTGGGATCCAACTGTATCTCTCTCTCTCCCCTTCCCCTTTTCTGTCTTAATGAACTTGTTTATAAATGCTGCGTCTAGTGTGAGAGGTTTGTCTGACTGCCGAGTTGTTTGCATGTGAATTATGGGGCAATTATGCCATGTGAGATGGTCAATGGCATCAATTGGAGTGTTGTTCTTTCATGTTGCAGGCGAAGCAAGCCATTACATTAGGAGCTATTAAATTATGAAGCTATTAGCCAAAAGACTGGTAATTTGTTGTGTGCGCTAAAATCACTTCCAAATGTATGCAATATGCATCTCTAATGGGTTGAAATCCCAGTGAAATATTTGCAAGATTGAATATTTCAATTGTAACTATTAGTGTCAGCACAGAATTATGAGCATCTGGGATAATAAAACAATAGATGATTTGATGGTCCACAGTTCCGAAGGTTTCTACGTTGTTCATGTGAAATCAGCATTTATCGTGACATGCTCAGGATATACTTAAAAAGTGTGTGTCTGTTGTCTGTTTGGCCGCTTGTCACTGTCCTAGAGTGTGCACCTGGTTCTTTTAGGTCGTTTGCTTTACTAAGATGAGTACCTCGAGTGCCCTTCAAGACAACTAGGTTGCTTGCTGAGTTGCGTGTCATTAGCATGGCTACCACTTAGCGACTGACTTGCATAAAATGTTGGCAGTAAGTGGGAATAGGCAGAGAACAATTCTGGATCAGTGTGTACTTACTTCACACTATATAGACCTAAAATCAGCAGCTTGGCCACTCAATCTTTAAATTCATTAATGTTTTTATTTTTTATTTTTTAGATGCATTTAAACCTGCACTATTCCCATTAGCAGAATCTAGTGGCTTGAGTTGTAGAGAGTAGAGACAGTTACTGTCGTCTGAGATTGGTTGAAAAAAAAAAACATTAAATAGTTTAATCTGGTCCAAATGTGTACTAGAATAAAACACTCTATAGAGAACCATTCCTTATATGGATTGGCACGTTTTATTCTGGAGAAACGTTTGGATTCAGATCTTTTTTTAATGGACTGAATGGTTGCAGCACAAGAGTAACATAGTGCAGGTTCAATACATTAACATGGTCACCCCATGTATAGGTCTTTTGCCCTGATTGAAACTGCCATTGGAAAATGTTCGACTGTGGCCTTCAAAGGGATACATTCAATATCAATACTCGGGTATGCTTTGGCATTTAATAGATGCTCATTTATTTGTTAATGGTCTCCAAGAAAACATAATTGACACCGTGACACCTGCATTAGCCTGGACCGTTGACACGAGGAAGATCGATCCATGGTCTTGTGCTGTTTATGCCAAAAGTTCCCACCCTACCATCTGCATGTTGCAGCAGGAATCAATCCATCAGACTGGGCAAGGTTTTTTCCACTGTTTTGGGTGATCTCATTTGCCGACAGAAGTGGAATCTGGAATGGTTCTCTGCTGCTCTATCTTATCCTCTTCGAGGTCCAATATATTATGCTTTCAGCGATGCCCTTCTGAACAAAACCGTTGCAACGAGTATTTTTATGAGCATCCTGTGGCCTTCATGGTTAGCCTGAACGCGGCTATTCTCCCCTCCTCTCTCATTAAGGTGTTTTTTCTTCCTCAAGAATTGCCACTCACTATGCCATGTCATTGTATTTGTTTCAGTATTTTCTGTTCACTCTGGATACTGTAGGGGGATGTGAATATCCAGCAGTGAGGGAGATGATGGGATGACATCGCCTGTTATGTCATGCTTCTTCTCTATTTACAGATCAACCTATTGACCATTTCAGCATGCTTTATGTGTTTATTTTCAGCTATATTCACTATTGTCTAATACATACAGTGGCCCCTGTGTTATCATACAAACAAACGAATAAATACAGTGGTCCCTGTGTCATTATCCAAAACAACTGTAATAAATATAACCATTGGAAAAAAGGGAAATTTAACTTAGATCAGTTCAAATATCTCAGGCATCAATCAAGGTTAGCGTTCTGGTAGTTTTTGAAGACCCCCTTAAGACAGTTTTTGCTTGAGGAGACGTACAAAATACAACCAAACATGCAACTCAATGTCGCCTTCAGATAAAGAAAGTCAGTGGTAGATAGTTCTTGCTTGTGAAATTGTGCTTGCGTGTGAAATAGTTTTTTTGCCTTTACACTTATGTGTGCATTTCAGACATTTTCCTTTTTTCTGATGCAGAAAGGTGCAGTGTTTCCACCCTGATATTTGCAGAAAAGATTGTCGTTCAAATCGAATCATATCATATACAAATAATGAGATTATTAATCCTACAATTAATCATAATGTAATGTAATGTAATGTGATGGTTTATGCACACATCTCTCAATCAGAAATTGTGTCCCTGTAGCCACAAAATAAATGTGAACTAATATACAATCCGAATAATTCCTCTTTTGAGTGGAAGCTAAATGCAGACCCCACAATCAAAGTTTGAGGCATATTATTATATAAATGCCACTAAGCTAAGGAAGAGCTATGTCAGACAATGGATTTTATATTTTGAGTTTTTTTGTACAATCAGAAATGAGGGTAGGTACAGCAAAATACCCAAGAGGAATAATGAATGAGAGAGTGTGGGTTTATATGAAAGTGAGGGAGAGATACAAATGTGATTGAGAGAGTGATTGTTTGGATGAGAGAGAGAGGGGAGGGAGGGAAGAGGAGAGAGACAAACGGAGGGAGAGAGAGAGAGATAATAATTATGTCTGACTTAGACTATGCTCAAATAATGGCACAGATTGGACCTGTTCCAAGCACCATAATCTTCTTTGGAGGCTCTCCAGTCAGAAGATAATACAAATATATCTACATCAAAACATACCCGGCTCCACGATCACCACTACTGCTGCCAAAACCACTCCGTTTTCTTATACGTATTTATGTATTTGTTTTCCATGTGATTTTCCTTATGACCTATCCTGTAGCAAATATCTGTTGTAATTACACGATGCTTATTTGTGTTGGACCATGGTAGCTCATAAAGAGACAAGGTATTCTGATGGGTGCATAATGTATTATTGTGTAAATCAGAGGGCTGAGGACTTCATAAATTGGCAACTCACAGAAAGTGTGTATAAGTACTTAGAATTATACCCAACTCTACAGGCTCTCACCTTGTAATGTATTTTTATCAAATCATTGAAAGCAATTTGCAAGTGTAGCTAAGGACAGATGGTGGACATTGAGGTGGATGCCGGGTTTATCACATTTGGCTTCCTAATCCAGTTTGCATCACTTCCGTGGCTAAAAAGTGGCTTTTTAACGTACAAAAAATTTGTAAGAATTCGTTCTGTCTGGTTTTATTTCATCTCATGTTTCTAATGGCTACATGCAACACCCTCTCTCTAAGGTGTAACATTACTAAATGTGGGGGGAGAAAAACAGCGAAAGGCCATAAAATGCCGGAAATCAGAGCTTTTACCAGTTTTCAAATTATTTCAAGTACCCCTCCCACACGCACAGACACACACCAACACTCAACAACCCCTTGTAAGGTTTGCTCGTGTCGAGAAACCAAATCCGATTCCACGTCTTACATATCATTGATGAGATTAGGCGAGGAGTATTTGGTGCCGAAAAGTGATCCGCCCGCAGCTTTAGGGAAATTGTACATCATTTCAGAGCAAGTGCGCAAAGAAAATCCTTCTCCAGTAATAATGCACTTTCCCTACCCTTCCATTTGTTACCAACAGCTCTTCCCTACATTAGCCTGTGACCTATTATCATGTCTGAAAAAAAAAACAACCACCAGTGAAACATTTTGAAGCATGGATGTTTGGGGCCAGCGGGGCCCCTGTGCACTTTGTGACATCCAAGTCTTTTCTTTTTCTAGAACTTTATACGGGTCATGCAGTTGGACTGTGTTGCCCTAGTCATTTGGAAGCTTTGCCATGTCTCACATGTGGCTGAGGAGTCATGTGACCCCATATTATTTACATCCATCCCCATCTCAACCGCTACTATGAACTCATCACCATGCCAACATTCCAGGAGTTCGGCTATGGTAGAGGGTCAAATGTTTAAGGACTAGGTTGAAACTAGGTGAGGTATGCATTCCCTGTTACAAAGTAGATCTGTATCCAACAGACAAGGCCTTTCAAATCATCGATACAATAGACCTAGAGCTGGAAAAGTGGCATTTCAAATGTCTGAACCCCAACATCTAAACGTAGTATTTATTTTGTATATACAAGCCTATTTATAGACACGATAAAGCTCAATCGCAACAAACAGGATTATTCGCAATGTAGTTTACTTGCAATATGGGACACTGTTGCAACCCTCGATAGACCTTTCACAGAGGAGAGCTTTTCACTCATTATGGGTCTGCTGCTTTTATGTACCAAGGACCGGGCAGTAGACTAAGATAAGCCTACTACCCGTGCCCGGGTAAAAGAAGCAGACCCATAATAAGTGTTCCGGGCAACACCTGTGTTTGTCCTACGATGACGCCTCTGTGATAAAAGGGTATATGCCTAGTGTTTCTATCCTTTTTTGTCTCATGTACTCCCACATCCCCATCAGTACGGTTCAAGTACCTCTCCATCAACACTAAACCGCAAATGTTTTCCTTTTAACTAACATTTTACTATTATTTGTTGGCATCATTATGTGGGCCTATTGTAGGCCTAGGCATTTAAAATACAAAGCTGAGGCATCGGCCTACTTCTGTTCTTTCTTGTCCTAACTTTATCAGCAGCAATCAACGTAGGCTACATATGAACAAATTCAACCAACAACAAATAGTACCCCCTGTAACCTGCTCACGTACATGTAGGCCTACCGTCGTTTGGGAATCTGCGGCTTACCAGTGCGTCCCAGCGCGGGTCTCATACATTATATTCTTATCTGAAATAAGAACGAATATAGAAGGATGGAATGTTATCAAAGGTCGCTGATCATCAGCTATCGAAACAAACTTGTGTTGAGAGGCCCCTTGATCACAGTTTAATTAAATTGCATTAGTTAAGAGATTAAATAACATGGATGTAATTAAAGAGATACACTCAAACTCAAATACACATCTCACATAGGTGTATTTGATCTTATAACACAAAAAGTGTTATTTCTTGGGGGTGGATTATTAATTTATCATGCGTTTCAGACTTTCTTCTTTTTTATATCCGGACACCGGGGGATTCCGTCATTGCTTCATGTTGTTCCACGTAAAGCCTTTGTTATGCAAATGCGGTGCTTGCACTTGTTGTCAGAAAGAAGGGAATGTATACATTTCCTAGTCTCGTCACGAGCCAAGTGAGAGCGACCCGCCAACAGACGTCGCTTCGTCTTTAAACTTTGAAGAGAGGACATCGAATGCAAGATTTGTCATCGATTTGCGACCCGTTCGTGGACTTTTGGACGCGTTATCTCCGGGGATGTGCAGGGCCGATAAAGGACGAAAGCCATCACATAACCTTGCCTTTTCATTTTTGTAATTCTCCCCTGTGTTTTACTTACAAGAGCGACCTTGGATTTCCTTTACAAACCGCACAACTCCCGGAGTGATTTCCTTCGCGCGTAATACCGTCACTGGATGATCCTACAACACATGCGGGTAGGTGCCGTGCAGATGTGAACATCGCTCAGTCCACTGTGTTTTGCGGTGTATGGAAGTCTACACAGAGCCGTCAGCATTCAAAATCAAGTTGTAAACGCCGGTGATAAACAAACGTTTACTGTGGCGCGCACGTCATGGAAACGCGCACGCACGCACGCACATTCACAGCCAAGAACGCATTCAACCTGAATCTTAACATGGCAAAACTCGTTTCGTGTCGTGTCGGACCAGTCGGCCGTCTAGCCCTGCGGTGCTGTCCATGGTGCTGAATACTGGGCTCTGGATGGGCAGCCCGTTTGGTATACTCGGAAGGAAACAACTGTTCTTTTTAGGAACTCCACAATCCCTTGCTCAATAATGACCAACTGCAGCCTCACAATGGTCTATTTCCAGCTAGTCTTTATTCTTTCTTTATTTTTGGGATTTTCTTATCTGGTCTCTCCCTTTATTCTCTCTCTCTGTCTCTGTCTGTCTCACTCACTGTCTCTGACTCTCTGTCTCTCTGTCTCTCTCACTGTCTGTCTGTCTCTCTCTGTCTGTCTCTCTCTCTTTCTTATATATATATATATATATATACAGCTATATATATATATATATATATATATATATATATATATATATATATATATATATACAGCCTTCCAACAACCTATCCACCAGGTAATGGTTCCCTTGCGAGAGGGCAAGACCAGTGCCACAGAATGATTTAAAACAATACAACATGCGCACACCCTCATCCCAAGCTTCATCCTGCACACGACCTCTCTCTCTTTCTTTCTCTCTCTCTTCCCCGTTCCCGCCAATAAACCCATTGAAGAATGCTGATTCCTGTGAGCTCGCTATACCCCCCCCCCCCCCCCCCCCCCCCACACCCCCCCCCACCTGCTCGTATGCCGGGCGGCTGTGATGTATGATGTAGAGCTTGTTGTGACAGCACAGTATGCAACCCATCGCCTGGCAGTGGAAACCTTAGGATCGTGGAAAAGGCCTTCTCAATATCACAGTACAGGGTTGTAGCTACACCGCTGCACTAGCCAACACACACCTGGGTTTTCTAAGCACATGCAGAATTGAAAGAAATTTAGAAATGCACTTAAAGAAATCAAGGCGCAGTGTTGCCATCTCTTCCCATTTCTTTCTCTCAGCAATCCCATGGCTTTCCACTTAGCGCCGTGTGAGATAGCTCGGGGTACGACGTCTCGAGAGTGTAATCACTTTCGCAAACATATCGTTGCCTGTCATTCAGTGCGTGACACGTCTCAGGGCAAGAGCGCTGTTCGTAGTATAACACTCCGCTAATTGCTACCGCAATTGAGCTCTGTCACCCGCGACCGCAATTAATGGAGTGTTGTGTCTAGTGTCGCCACACAAACACATCATGCACGTAAACAGATCGCATTTCACGTCCTCAATGTGAGCGAGTGTGTATAGCTTTAACGCTGGCTAAAGGCTTAATACCCCTAGCGGAGCTTCTATAGGTAGACCAAAACTACACCAAGTGACTCTCATTGATTAAAGTACATTTTGAAAGAACGTAGGATTCTCTAAACCAATCGAATATATGATAGAAGCCGTTGCTGCTTGAACCGTGCTGCTGTGGTTTGGGTTACTTAAAAACAAACAGGAATGGTCGTTGTCTATAGTTGTGCTCAAACAATTCCACAGCAATAATACCACACAGCTCATAGCTGTCGCAAATATTAAACAATAAAACACAATCTATTATTTCACGCACCCAATAGAGAACGCTCCAGATGTAGAGTCATTAAACGTTCACTTCAGTATAATCAAGTCGTGAAGAAGACAGATGAGTGGGTCCCGTCATTCGCTCAATCTCTATCCTCCCATTTCCTCCCGTTGGGTCATTTCCTCCTTCTCGGTCATCCCTCTTCATAGTCATCTTTTTTCTTTCATACATCTTCTCCATTGTCTGTTCCTTTTCGCTACACCCTGTCTGTGGCCGTTTCATTCAGTGGATTGATTCTCCCGGACTTGAACACGCCTCATGACTCAGACTGTTGCATGTCTTATGCGAGAAGTCTTATAAGTCTGCCTGTAGACGCTTGAAAGCCTTGTAACCATGCTGTTAGGCGTACCACACAGGATGGGTCTCTCTGCAGCCCTTCCATGCATGGAACAGGGGACTTGAGCAAGAGTTGAGGGAGCATTTATTGCTGCAAAACAAAGTCATATTTAACATTACTGAACAATCCCCCCAAAAAACAATGATATATTTTGTGTCATTATCACAACCGGTATTAACATTAAAATGAATAAGACATGGAGAAAAGTGAGTGTTTAGGGGTGTGATCTTTTGTCAGGTGAATACCCAGACGCCCTTAATAAATAGCCTGCACATCCAACCCCATGGTAATATATTGAAAACATGTGACTCATCTGAATAACAAGGTCACTCGTCAACAATATCCACACACGCGCACGCACACACACACAGACACACATCGGTCCACCGCTTTATGATTCAGCTCCGTTCATTAGCACGACATCAGCCTCTCTGCATTCTAAACCTGCTGAGGACTGATTACTGGAGAGGCCGTCCGCCCCGCCCCCTGAACACACTCTCACACCCGACCCCCCCCCCCCCCCCCCCCCACCCCCCACTCAACCAGATCCTTGTATTCATTTTGCTAAACACTATCAAAAATAAATGAATCAATAAATAAAACTACAACTGCCAAATGCTAAGTGTGTAGCCAGGACATAATGGAGGATAGACTGAGTGATTAGAATCGTGTGGGTGGGTGGGTGGGTGGGTGCTTTGGTCTACCTACTAATTAGGTCATCGAAAAACATGTGAAAGTCATTGATGTCCTTTTTCATTATGATATTGTAATGAAAACGGTGTTTTAACCTTCTAAAGTCCTTATTATTGTAACATTAGAGCTGTTGTTTTTTCATAACCAAACTTTGTCTTACTTCGCCGTGTGAAGAAATACACAATGCTGACGTTGCACCCGGGTGGTTCTGCCGCTGTCTCCGTCGTCTAGATTCCCAACACTGTGCGTGTGTATGCATGTTTTTCTGAATGCGTACGATTCCATAAAGCAGCTGTAGCCCATATAGAATAATCTGTTCCAGTCAGAACTACCAGAACAGCCACAAATATATCAGATTGTTTCCAAGCTAAGGGCATGACATAATGTCAGTAATCCAGTGAGTGAGTGAGTGTGTGTGTGTGTGTGTGTGGACGGAGGTAGTTCTTAGGCAAGGGCCAGGGCATTATGTTTATTGGGCGGCAGATTCATTAGGGTTTATGCTTTTCTTTAGAGCCCCACCTGACCAGGGTCTCTTAACAGTCCCACTGATCCGGAGGATTCAAAGTTGCATTAACGGCTCCTTAAGGGCCTCTCCTCTAAATCATCAGGTCCCCACGCACATGTCAAAACGTACATGTGTAATGCGCACACACACATACACACACACACACACACACACACACACACACACACACACACACACACACACACACACACACACACACACACACACACACACACATGCAGACACGCACACACAGACATCAACACATGCAAATACAGACACACACACACACACACACACACACACACAAATGTTTTACATACATATATGAACATGCATGAATACAGGATATTCAAAGAATAATGAAATTAGCCCCTGGATGCGCCAGGTCATACGTGCCTGAACTATGATGACCTGGAATTAAACAGCAGCAGGGAAACATAATTCCCCCAGCAGAAATCCTCCAAGATCCACTAAGATGGAAATTATAACCCAGAAAGCCAAAACAATTTACTCCGCCTCACTGTGTGGGTGTGTGTGTGTGTGTGTGTGTGTGTGTATGTGTACCATCTTCAATACCACCTGCTTAAGCAGATTATGAAAAGGACAACTCCCACCAGGCTGTCATCATTATAACTAAAAAAACAATAAAAAAAGGACATCTCTAGGTTAAGGAAATGTACATTTCAACAACAACTTTCATATTATAAAGCTTGAGAAGTCAGACAACCATGTACTTGCAATAATATGCCTGTCTGAGTGGAACTTCTTGACCGTATTTTTCAGCTCGGATGTCATAGAGATGCACCCAAATACAAGAGTGAGGAATGCAGAAGTGTGTACAAAGCTGACACTAACATCACACCGCAGGGACAGCAACAAACACAAGCTATTACCATTACTGTTTCTTCATTCCTGAGTTGTCCTGTGGTAACTCACATAATGTCCAATTAGAGCCAGGCAGAGACGTTCTGTCCAATGGGACAGAGCCAACACAGGCGACAGGGGAAGGAGATTGAATATCAATGCCTGAATTTGAATGTCAGTAATGATGTAGTTGTTTTTTCGACAACGTTTTTTAATGAATGGTAGTAAACAAGGCTTAATAAGGTTGGGTGATAGCTACTTCAGAACATACTGTATATTATGCACACAAACTTTATTACAGTAGCAAGTAAAAAGTTACAAAATGGCACCAGTATGTGCTTAGATTTATACCTCAGTCTTTGATGGAACGGCTATTTATCATTGTGTGTGTGTGTGTGTGTGTGTGTGTGTGTGCGCTGTTTTCTGACTGCAGGATATGAAACAAGGACGGCAAGTGTGAACAAGCGGTAAACGTGTGTATATAAATATATATATATGTGTATGTGTTGTCCCCAGGAACACACACTACGAAGTGTGTGCGTGTTTGACTGGTTGCTCGCTCATGTCTTGAGTTACTCTCCAACTAATAAAATGTGTTTGTGTTTTGGTGGTTTACGACTCCCAGCATTGTTCACTTGAGTCAGGATGTAAAAATATATTTGTATAAACCACATACAAATATCTGACAGTATCATGTACTGTGTATATATAGAGTTTGAGTGTGGGGTGTGGGTCGAATCACATTCGATTTGTGAGACTATAATAACCCCTGGCCAGAGGACTGAAACGAAAAGCGCATTGATTCTAAAGGATTCTCTCAGGCATGTGTGTGTGTGTGCTCGTGTGTGTTGTGAAGAGGTCAAAATGAATGCAGGAAAGGTTAATTATCAGAGAAAACATTTGGAAATGCTGGCTGTGTGTGTGTGTGTGTGTGTGTGTGTGTGTGTGTGTGTGTGTGTGTGTGTGTGTGTGTGTGTGTGTGTGTGTGTGTGTGTGTGTGTGTGTGTGTGTGTGTGTGTGTGTGTGTGTGTGTGTGTCTTTCTGGATGTCTATATATGCTGTGTGTGTGTGTGTGTGTGTTGTATGAAAGCCACTGAAGCAAAGATTTAGTTGCAGATTTGTATTCAAATGCTGTGCTGGCCCTCCTCCTCTTTACACACAATTAAACACACACATGCTTACAAACACATAGATTCCACATGCACATCCATTGTGCATGTCTTAAATGCTTGCTGACAGATGCTCATATAAAGAGCCAGATGCGCGCGCGCGCGCGCACACACACACACACACACACACACACACACACACACACACACACACACACACACACACACACACACACACACACACACACACACACACACACACAGATACAATCCCTCACTGTTATGTAATGTACAACACTAAGGTAATGAAGAGTGGAGAGAAATTCAGAAAGAAAGGGGATTGGGTGTGTGTGTACAGTACACATACTTGTGAATAAAAAAAGAAAAAAAGATACAGTTATACAGTTTTGTGTGTATTGTCACAATTTAATGGTCCCATGTACAACCATGGTGTGGTGAATGACACGGATAATATATGTTGGTGACATTGAAGATGTATGTGACATGTAGACAACAACGTGACTGTGTGTGTGAGAGAGTGCATGTGTGATTTGAGTCATTACACTGTCCCTTTTCCATCATAGTCACATGTTCACTCAAAACGTTCATGTGTGTGTGAGTACGCGTGCACATTCACTTTTACTGCAGGATAATAATGAACCTTTAACCTTTAGCCTTGAAATATACTGCCTCTGTTCTAACTCTCTCTCTCTCTCTCTCTCTCTCTCTCTCTCTCTCTCTCTCTCTCTCTCTCTCTCTCTCTCTCTCTCTCTCTCTCTCTCTCTCTCTCTCTCTCTCTCTCTCTCTCTCTCTCTCTCTCTCTCTCTCTCTCTCTCAAACACACCCTAGCAGATTAAAGGACAGAGCAGCAGTAATATAGTAGATGGTCGTAGCTGTCTAGCGCTCGTAGATTTCCAACTGTCAGGGCCACAGCCAAGGACAAGCATCAGGAATGGACATGTAGCAACAAACACACACTCTTTAGTACTTGACTGATACAAACTTGTATTCACTGGGGCACACACACTGTTGAGCCATATTAGTGTGAACCATTGTAATATGAAAGGTATTTATGTAATAATTTAACATAAGTAGGTACGACCACTTTCACTTTTAAAACGCGGAATGTTCATGATCACAATCATGCTACGTTGGGTAGGATGAATAGGATTTGAGTATCTTGTTTAACTTTAGAAATCAACCCATGCTCTGAATGCGGTCTCTTGCTTGACTTTAAACTTCAATGCGTGTTTCACCTCAATGTATTGCACCACGGTCTATATCCTTCCTTTCTCTCCTCATCTGCATTCCAATAGCTCAAATATCTTATTAATGAATTGAGCAACACAGACTCACAAGGTTTCCTGCAGAGAAAACGTTGGGGATTTGTTTCACCCCATCTCCATCAGACTGTGAGTGAGGTAAGTATTATAGCATTCAGGCCGTCCTATACGTTATCCCTGGTGGACAGCAACACTTGATCACTCCACCTCATGCTCCGACGTCTTCCCTAAACACTGACTGATGTTCACCTGCAGGCCGCAAATCCTACCACCTGGTTGGGTCCAAAAGACAACGTCTATTATTTTCTTCTTCTCTGCCCTCCCCTCTCTGCCATAGCCTAAGGCGATTTCCGTTTCTTGCGTACAAGTGTGGCAGATTATATGTAAACTTGGACCATACTCTGCTGTCAAAAGCGTTTGTTTTTCGCAACTGTATGGCCAGTTCATGGACTTGGTCCATTGATCAGGCTAGAAGCCCATCCATTGTTTTGCTTTCTCAAGCATCCATAATCGCTCTCGCTCTCGCTCTCGCTCTCTCGTTCTCTCGTTCTCTCGTTCTTCATTTCTGCCCATCAGTACCATTTTCCCTTCCCTTGTTCTCTGATGAACACGCTGCTTAATGTAATGCAAAGCAGTATAAATAGTGTAAGTGATATGGACCTATTAGGATTCCTTTATTGTGTATAAACGTCCTGATGCAGCTTAGGAAATGGATCTCACGCTATGGATTTCTATCTCTGTATTGTTTTGCACAAGAGGTTATTGAGACTATAATTAGTTGGAAGGATCCCATTAGTGGAACATTTTTGTAATGTTATATTGTTTGGCCGATGATGGAAACAAAATAACCGCATTTCCTGATAGAGTTTTAGTATTTCCACAAAAATGGGAAAGCAACAGAAAATGAATACATCAGCAACACAATGTGAAATGAAATTATAGTGAGTTTTTTTGCTATTGTGGAGAATGATTTACACGCAATGCAGGGGACAACAGAAAGACAGGTATATTATGGTGTAAAATGTTTTTACATCCCCTGTAAACATGTTTGAATGGGGGGTAAGGCAGGAACCACAGGGACCGCAGAGAGGGGTAGAGGTAAAGCAAAGGGACATATATAGAAAGTAAAGGACTTGGGGAGAAACTAAAAACGAGCGTGAGGTATTATCAGTACTAACAGCGATAGAGTGCAGGGTTCATGGTTTGTCCTGGTGGGGACTGATGTAAGTTATGAATAAGGAGAGGAAATAAAAACCAAAATTAACTCGCCTAGTGAACAGGGGCGGATCAAATGATCATAAAACGACTTGCCTGGAGTGGCAAGACAATTAAATCAAATTAAATCTTTATTCCAATGTGGCCAGTCCTTTTTTCCATTCCTTATTTTTGTTCCGGTTTCCATTAGTTTCCATTAGTTTGAATAGTGATTTGGAACATGTGTTATGTTTCCCATAAACTACTTCTTTTAAGGCTTAATTGGCCTTCCATTGTGCCTTGGGCAGAGACACTGGGGATTTGAATACAGGCATTAGCCAATCTTGACTGTCCGGGCTAATGCACTGCTACCTGCTACTGGCCAACCCACTTCAGTCTATGTAATGCAACATGTCAGCCTGTTGCTCAGGTCAGTGCTCAAGATTTGCAAGTTCTTTGTAAGATCATGTCTGCAAGAAAGGCATGTTACAGTGACGGCACCACCTGCTGAATGCTTTGACCGTGTATTTAGAATATGTTACGCCACAACCACCTCTGGAAACATCCTGCATGGTGGCTGCTTTGCCTCTCAGAAGTGTCCCAGAAGCTTCTTAGACATGTGTACTGACTTTTGTGTGTCAACTGGCTGCGTGGTGGACCCATCACTATAGCAGCGTCATAGCAAATTCATGGCATTCTGAGTTACTTCAGTTTTGTTTAATTGTTATTTTCTATTTGTATAGAAAATAGAAGGTATTAAGAGCTAAGCCATGACATCTGATTAACACGGGTGCTAGGAGTTTGTTCCAATCGTATACATAATTTATTAGTCTAAATCATCTTCATTGCACTCTACACTCAATCTTTGCAATATTGGCAGCAAACCCGATCAAATGACCCTGATCACATTGGAAACTGTTGATAGCTCTCGACAATTGTTCATGAATCGACATATTTCCTCTTAGCTCCTCTCCCCCCTTTAAACATTTATATTCAAGATTTGGCCAGTGCAAAATAGGACAGTTCACTCGAGATGCACTTAGTCGCCATTTAGGTGGCAGTGAGGTGTGATGTGTATTTAGCCCTAATACCCTTAAAACAGGTGTTCGTCTGTAGCAGGACGCCTGCAGCAGGACACCTGCAGCAGGACCCCTGTAGCAGGACGGCTGTAGCAGGACGGCTGTAGCACGACGCCTACAGCAGGGGGGCTATAGCAGGACGCCTGTAGTAGGACGGCTGTAGCAGGGGGGCTGTAGCAGGACACCTGTAGCAGGACGTCTGCAGCAGGACGCCTGCAGCAGGACGCATGCAGCAGGACACCTGCGGCAGGACACCTGCGGCAGGACCCCTGTAGCAGGACGGCTGTAGCACGACGCCTACAGCAGGGGGGCTATAGCAGAACGCCTGTAGTAGGACGGCTGTAGCAGGGGGGCTGTAGCAGGACACCTGTAGCAGGACGCCTGTGGCAGGACCCCTGTAGCAGGACGCCTGTAGCAGGACGCCTGTGGCAGGACCCCTGTAGCAGGACGCCTGTGGCAGGACCCCTGTAGCAGGACGGCTGTAGCAGGACGCCTGTGGCAGGACGCCTGTGGCAGGACGCCTGTGGCAGGACCCCTGTAGCAGGACGGCTGTAGCAGGTCGGCTGTAGCAGGACGCCTGTAGTAGGACGGCTGTAGTAGGACGGCTGTAGCAGGGGGGCTGTAGCAGGACGCCTGTAGCAGGACGCCTGTGGCAGGACGCCTGTAGCAGGACTCGGTCTTTCCATCAACCCAAGACAGGACCTTTTGCTTTCCCTTCTAGTTTCAAAAATACTCGTAGCATTGATCTACACATCGGCTTATGCTGACCATACAGTGTTTTTCATACCAACATTGCGGGGCAACCCAAGAATGTTGGAATATCATTGACAAGGGGATGGTTGATGTTTTTTGTCACCCATCCAAGTTGGAACATTTTTCTCTGAAATGTTGACAGGAGATGAGTCGGCATGCAGAAACACACAGACACACGCACACAAACACACACAGACACACACACAGATACACAGAGACACACACACACATATACACAGAGACACACACACACATATACACAGACACACACACACAGATACAAAGAGACTCACACACACAGATACAAAGAGAGACACACACAGCCACACACACACATGCACACACACGCACAAGCACACACACACAGAAACAAAGATACACAAACAAACACAGTCACAGACACACACACACACACACACACACACACACACACACACAGCCAGGCTCCATCAAGCACAGTTCAATTCTGCAGTCACGAGCGCAGGCAGCCACAACAAACCAAGCCCTGTCCAAACTCTGCTCCAGCAGAAGAGTCAGCCAGGCCACATGATTGGCCACTGCCAATCTCTGCACCTAACAGCATCACCCGCCAGAACAAACCGTGCACTGCCAATTTCTGCACCTACACGCCTGGCCTGTCGGATTAGACTCAGCACCGCCCTCAGCGCTCTGTAACCTCCAGCCCTTGCGGGAGGGGTCACAGCCCTGGCCCTTTCACCCTTTAACCATACTTGGATGACATACATGATAACTCTGGTCGCCAACTGGAGGTGAATGACCATGTAAGAGTGTCCATGGCAGCCATATGAGGGGGTAAAAGGTGTCAGGGCAGGCATCCAGCATCCAAGAACCTCCTCATTCCTATATCGATATCTACAGCCAGCAGGCTGGGGCCTCTCTAGCTGACAGGTTACAACATGTTTTTGAGTGGATCAGTGCACCACTCGCCATGCATCCTAACCAAACGCCACGCAATGCCCTTGGCTCGCACCGTTCAGACCTCTGGGTTGTCCTCCACTATTTCATTTGACAAATTGTGGCTTGTTGGCGGTTGTAAAAATCCCTGTGGCTATCAAGGATAAGGGTTCATGCAATGCTGAATTTGTACGGTTGTCTCCAAAGAGAGTGGTTCCTAAAGTGAGCACCCAATATACCACATTGTCATTCCCATACTGTCTGTTAAGGCTGCACTTCAGATTGCTCTGACCCTGACAGAAGGGGCTTTCCATCAAGGTTGCTTTTAACCACACCCTTACTAAGGGGGAAAGAGTTACGCTGTGCATCCACTTTCAGGTCGATGAAATCATGTGAAATACTTTATATGTCAACCGTGTACTAATAATGAGGAGGAGTAAGTACAGGGTCCTCTATCAGGCATGCTGACATTTTTGCCAAACACAACAATTATTCAATTGATTTCGCTTGGTTTGAACCTCACTTGTGTGGGGTGTGTTGAGGGCATCACACAGGCCTATGTGCATGGGGGGAGGAACCACCCTGTGCGGAGTTCAGAGCTTTCAGCAGTTTATTTGGGAAGCCCCTGCAGCAATGTCTTGGATTATACCGTATCCCTTTACCTGGCTCTATCTCATATGTTTCACATCAGCTTTTCCTTTTTAAGTCCTCAGTGTAGCCTAGTGAAGGATCTATGTGTAGGGGTTGGACTGTTGAATGTGTTTACCTCAACACTGGAGCTGAAATACTGGCAAAGGCCGGTCTGTTTCTCAGTAAAGCCAATCCTAATCGACTCAGAATTGACTCTGAATGTTGATTCAGCCCAGAGTACATTCATAGGCTCCATCTTTAGGACCATAAGCTCAGGAGGCATGGCTAATGGGAAATATAACATATACACACACATGTGCACGTGGACACACTCACACGTGTCTGTACCACGTGGGGGTGAGAGCGAGAATCTTCAACTCGTGGACATCGTCCATGAGTTTGACTGCATCCAATCCAATATCCTGATTGTTTTTTATTATAGCACAGAACGTAGGGGAGAGCATATACACTTGGCATGTGTGTATGTTGCAGTGTGTGTTTGTGTTTATGCATGTTTTTTTATTTATTTTTATAAACCCTTCATTCGTACTGGAGTAGCAGAAGGGTAGGCAGTGTCATTAACATATCTTTGTTGTTGCACATAGTTTATGCTGCCTTTTATAACCACACACTTCATTGTGCTATCCTAATTAAGCCCAAAGAGCTGCAAAGATGGAAGATGGACGAGCTGCTGGAGAGGAGTGGAGAATAGGAGAGGATTTCTTGAAGGAAAAATAAAAAGGAGGGATGTTCTTTTAGTGTCTACCTCCTAAACCATGTCCACCCATGTCCTCCTCATCCCCAACCCCCACCCCCTCTCTCTGTCTCTCTCTCTCTCTGTCTCTGTCTCTGTCTCTGTCTCTGTCTCTGTCTCTCTCTCTCTCTCTCACTTTTTTTTATCTCTCTCCTTCTTCCCCCTTCCCTCCCTCCCTATCTCGCGCTCATTGCTTTACAAACCAGAAACAGCCCTGGCAAGGCCTGGGCACACATAAAAGAGGCGAGTGAATGTAAATTAGTCCAGAATAACGTTTGCAACAGATCGTTTACTGCCTGTTGCGACCTTTCATGTGTTTCATGTGTTGCTTTTATTCATTTAAGCCTGCTGTATAATAATTGTCTCATCTTACTGGCCTTCGTGACACACACACACACACACACACACACATACCCGCACACACACAAACACACACAAACACACACACACACACACAGATATACAAAGAGCTTCAGTCCTTATGCTAGTGATACAAATATAAAAAATAGTGAGACATACCAAAACAAAAAGTCATAACCTGACCATTAAATTCCTTCTTTAATATTAAAGTTCATGTGAAATTCAACACTTAAAGCTCTTTCAAAATGAGTGATTTGAGTATTAATTGCAGTTATTTTTCACAATCTATCTATCTATCTGTGAGCTCAGGCATTCTCCTCAAACAAGTACATCAACTGTTTGTTAACTCACTTTTGTTTGTTAACTAACTTGAAAGGCCTCGCCCATATGTGGAAATCAATTGCTGCTCAGCAAAACCCAATCATGGGAGACGCTAAAGTAACTCCACACAACACATTTCTGGTGTTTTAAAATATAATCTAATTTCATATATTATGCTGAAGCACACACACCACACTGGTGGCTTAATCATTCCAGTTCAAACTTTAGAACTGTGTTAGGCTCCGACTCTATGTAATGGTTTTATCTTGCTCTGACACTAAGAGGTTTACTCGCGATGATATTATCTTTCCTTATGCCTGTTATTGTACCTTCTGCCATCTCTCTCTACCACATCCCTCTCTCCCGCCCCTGCTTGTTCATTTGGTCGTTCAACTTCAACCTTTAGGGCACCCATATATCTATTTGACCACCGGCACCTGTAAGCAAATTCTGGCCTGCTTAGACTCAAAAGGACATTCTGGCAGCATTACGCAAAGTATGCATCAGTGTGTGACAATAATGATACAGCACATCTGCAAATCAAGCACCTAGGCATGCAGACTGCTTCTACAAACATTTGTGAAAGAATGGGTTGCTCTCAGGAGCTCAGTGAATTCAAGCATGGTAGCGTGATAGGTTGCCACCTGTGCAATAAGTCCATTCGTGAAATTTCCTCACTACTATATATTCCACGGTCAACTGTTAGTGGTATTATAACAAAGTGGAAGCAATTGAGAACAACAGAAACTCAGCCACGAAGTGGTAGGCCACGTAAAATCACAGAGCGGGGTCAACGCATGCTGAGGCGCACAGTGCGCAGAAGTCGCCAACATTCTGCAGAGTCAATAGCTACAGACCTCCAAACTTTGTGTGGCCTTCAGATTAGCTCAAGAACAGTGCGTAGAGAGCTTCATGGAATGGGTTTCCATGGCCGAGCAGCTGCATCCAAGCCTTACATCACCAAGTGCAATGCAAAGCGTTGGATGCAGTGGTGTAAAGCACACCGCCACTGGATACTAGAGCAGTGGAGACGTGTTCTCTGGAGTGACGAATCACGCTTCTCTGTCTGGCAATCCGATGGACGAGTCTGGGTTTGGCGGTTGCCAGGAGAATGGTACTTGCCTGACTGCATTGTGCCAAGTGTAAAATTTGGTGGAGGGGGGATTTTGGTGTGGGGTTGTTTTTCAGAGGTTGGGCTTGGCCCCTTAGTTTCAGTGAAAGGAACTGTTAAGGCTTCAGCATACCAAGACATTTTGGAAAATGTCATGCTCCCAACTTTGTGGGAACAGTTTGGGGATGGCCCCTTCCTGTTCCAACATGACTGCGCACCAGTACACAAAGCAAGGCCCATAAAGACATGGATGAGCGAGTTTGGTGTGGAGCAACTTAACTGGCCTGCACAGAGTCCTGACCTCAACCCGATAGAACACCTTTGGGATGAATTAGAGCGGCGAATGCGAGCCAAGCCTTCTCGTCCAACATCTGTGCCTGACCTCACAAATGCGCTTCAAGAAGAATGGTCAAGAATTCCCTTAAACACACTCCTAAACCTTGTGGAAAGCCTTCCCAGAAGAGTTGAAGCTGTTATAGCTGCAAAGGGTGGGCAGACTCCATATTAAACCCTATGGATTAAGAATGGGATGTCATTAACCTTCATGTGCATGTAAAGGCAGGCGTCCCAAAACTTTTGGCAATATAGTGTGTGTGTGTGTGTATGTATATATATATATATATATATATATATATATAAACACACTTATATACACAATACATCTAATAGACTGAACTAAGGCCAAACCCCAAATTTGTATTTACATGAAAATACCTATGTAAACACATGAATATACATATTTTGGATTTGATTTGACCTCAGTGGTCTGCAGTTGTAATTTGCTCTTCCACCGTTCTATGGTTTCCTGGCAGGTACTGCAGGTAAATTATTGTTAAATATCGTGTATATTGTTAACCCTTAGACCTGTGATATTCATAATAAAAACACACACTTTATATAGGATAATCATTTTGTGTGCAAATGTAGTGGAATAAATATTTATGAAAAATTTTCCACTCAGAATACGCTTGGCAGGTCGGTCATGAAACCTCATGAATAATGCTGGAATCTCCTCATACAAATAAGAATAGAATATCCATAATATAAAAACAGAAAACAGTCCAAAAACGCCCCCACAAGGTCAGATGTTACAGCAATGACAACTTGGAAATTAAATATAAAGGCAATGATCGAAGCTTACGCTTTGGACTGCCTTATAAAAGCATTAGTACACGGCGCGCCTGACCCGCCCGCCCCCCTGGCTTCTAAAGAGAACCTCTCTGTTGGTCCTTAAAAATATTAGCTTGGACCGCTGCCAACCCGCACCTCAGCCCTACAAGGGGAAAGCCATTGCGTAAGGGAAAAGGAATTAGGAGTGAAGTGAAAGTGGTAGACCGACAACGAGAGAAGTACCAGAGAGAGAGAGAGAGAGAGAGAGAGAGAGAGAGAGAGAGAGAGAGAGAGAGAGAGAGAGAGAGAGAGAGAGAGAGAGAGAGAGAGAGAGAGAGAGAGAGAGAGAGAGAGAGAGAGAGAGAGAGAGAGAGAGAGAGAGAGAGAGAGAGAGAGAGAGAGAGAGAGAGAGAGAAGAGAGAGAGAGAGAGAGAGAGAGAGAGAGAGAGGGGAACGAGGATAGGGGATTGCAGAGGACAGAAGGAGGAAGAGGGGGAAGGCAGATTGTAATCCCATATTCAAAAAGGTGTGCGTGGCTCAAAACAAACACCTGTGTGCACATTATGAAAGCACTTTGCTGACACTTCCCTCAAACAGTGATCTTGCTATACAAGACACACAGGAAATTAGTCCTGATTGGCTGATCAAACAAAAGCACATGATCACTATTTTGAGTGCATTCATGTTCAGAGTAAAAGAAAATCGTTTTGTATCACATAATGAGACAGAGTGGAATTGGTGCAAAACAGAAAATTTGATGTGTTAATTAAATTAGAGTAAACCTTATTGAAATTGTAAATGCTAATCGAACGAAAAGGTAGCTGTGCTCTCCCAAATACAGTGCTCATTAGGGACTAACATAAGATACATCTGCCAAATCCTAAACATAGCACGTTCTCTTGAATAACATAACAATGGCCTGCTTATCACGATGGCCCTCAAGAAGAAAAAAAAGTTGCACTTATCTGCATGCTGCTTAGTCATTTTGGTATTACGTTACTATAAATCAGACCCCCCCCCCCCCCCCCCCCCCCCATGCATCAAACATCATGCCTCCCTACATCAACACATTCCGGGGTTGGGGAAGGGGTCGGGGGGGGGGGGGGGGGGTGATGTTGTGGTGGTCGTTGGCCACATAAATCAAGCTCCACTCAGTGGGCTGGTGCTGTCACAGGCAACACCTGTGCTCCGGTGTCTCTCCTATTTGTCAGGCCTCGTAACGATGTCACGTATGGGGTAGTTATGCCATGACGGGATGTCTGTGTGCCACGCTGCCGTACAGCGGTGTGAGCGGCGCGCTGGATACCGGGGGGTATCAGTGTGTCATGTCGTGTAGCAATTACTGCGACCGCGACGCATGCACTCAGAACAGAGTGGTGTGTGTGTGTGTGTGTGTGTGTGTGCGTGCGCGCCCGTCTGTGTATGTGCATGCACGCAAGTATTTGGTTGGTTGCATGTGTCTGTGTGCGTGCTTAAGGGTGTGTGTTTGTGCATGTAGGTTTTTATGCCACCATCAACATACACATCAGCATCCATTTGTCTCTGAGATGTACTTTATATCTCAAATGGCTCTGAATAGGAGCTACAAGATAGAGATAGAAGCCCTAATATGGCCCTGGATATGCACGCTGGCTGCACACACCGTGTGTGTGTGTGTGTGTGTGTATGAGAGCGATAAATATCTGTAACATTTCCAAAAAGCCCATATGTTCTTCTCATCTCAACTGTTATCTACATTTACTTTCATTAATTCAACTTGAACAATTTTGCACAGTTCAGCCTATTGAATTTAAACTGAGTTTTGTCTTGGAGGTTTAACTGAAGCAGGTGAGCCGTTTTTACAGTCCTAGCAAACTACTAAATGGCCATATGGGCAGTGACTATCGTCTTATCCTTTTTTACAATCAGTCAAAAAGCTCATTGCACATATAAATGTTGTCTTGTTCAATTTCAGTGGGGCGCCGCCTTTTCAAAACATGCATTTGTATGCAAAAATGAAGCAAGAGAATGAGTGAACAGCAGATTGAAACACAATTCCGCCTGAATCAAATTGGCAGGGTGCATTATGCAAAACACCCTACAAGAGACCATCCATTGTTCGGTATGAATATTTGCTTTATATAGAAAGCATGTACACCTATATGATGTCTTGTGTGTTACACAGAAGCCAGTCGAGGCAGCCTGCATTCCATTTTTCAGATTTGGTTGTGTGTGCTCACAGTCGCTGTTGACTAGTCTTTGTTTACCGCTGTTGATATTTGTTGGTTGCCCCCCCCCCCCTCCCCAGTCCCTGCTTCTCGTCAGCACACCACTGTGAGTAACTAGATTATGGGCCCAGCATCATCGTGTCAGAGTGACACACCGCACCTCGTGTACATTCCAGCAACAGCGGGGAGCTCGGAATGAAAAATTTATAATTGTGTTGGTCCCATGTTCTTTTAACCGCAGAGAGTGGGAAGGTGGCAGTGTGTCAGGAAATGATACGAAAGATAGATGGAGAAAAAAAACATGTCTGAAGGTGATCCTTGATAGGTCTTCCTCTGCGGCGTAGGGGAGGAGGCAGTGGCCGAGAGCGGTAAGAAGAGGTTGTGGCTGGAAGGGAGGAGGTTTGGAGGTTTGGGGGGGGGGGGGGGGGGGGGGGGGGGTGCCAAGGCTGAAGGCACTTGCAGACGGAGAGAAGGAGAGAGAGGGGGAAAGGGGAGAGACAGCGAGAGCTCTGGTTGTTTATATGTCTCAGTGCTGGTAGCGATCAACAACTCTGTGCTGCCATGCAGCAAACATTGTCCCCTCCTGCCCTGTGGCTGCAGTGTCGTTGTGTAGATGGTACCTTAGTTTATCTTGTTAGTGTTCGTAATTTCACCTGCAAATTAGTTCATTTTTCCCGCATGTTCCTTTGTGTCTTCAAGTCCTTAAGTATCCATGGCTCTTAACTTAATCTTCACATGGGAAGAGTCTCCTTTGAATCTCTTTTTTTAGAATAAAATACTGTGTTTTCAGCTTCAACAAACTTCTGCCACAAACACAGCGGGAGGGATCTTTACGTAAAACCCATCTCAAGTGTTCTTAAAGCGCATCTGTGCCGTTTGTATGTATTTGTTTTTTCCACTGCACTACACACTGAAGCCAGAGTGCTCACACACTGTATCTTAAACTGTGCGGTGTGTAATCATTTCATATGAATGCTTTGTAGGAATCTGTGCGGTTTTGTAACAGCTATGTAAGGTGCTCTTTTAGCAGCTTCGTGTGGAGGTGACTCATCCAGTGTGCTGAACGGCGTATGATCCAGTTCAGAGAGCTCAACATGTGTATGACCTGCTACTTGAGGGGTATGTGTGTGTGTGTGTGTGTGTGTGTGTGTGTGTGTGTGTGTGTGTGTGTGTGTGTGTGTGTGTGTGTGTGTGTGTATGTGACCACTTGTGCTGAATAATGACAGCATTGGCTTCTGGCATACATATACTTGGCAGTGTTCAACGGCGAGCGTTGAGTGCATCTTCTAGTCAGTGCAATCATTCAGGTTACATCCCAACGCTATGCAAGTATATGGGTGTGTTGGTAGGCACTATCGATGCTCTCACGCTGACCCTCACACACTCAGACTGCATACACACATTGAAAACAGTGCTTGTTTCTCCTCCTGACTGGCAGTATAAAAACTAAAATAAGACATTTGAAACTGCAATTCTTTATTTCACCTGTATTTGACCATGTTAGCTTCTTTTTCTAGAGAGATCTGGCCAAGTGAATATAGCGCATGGTAGTATGCAGTCCATGGATGGCCAAGGACAACTTGGCCAATGATATAATCACTTTGGACCATGTTACCATTCACTTTGGTCATTCATTGAAAGTATATTATGACTTCCCAGTACCGCTACCTGGTACCTAGTGCATGGAAAGCAACTGTAGAAGAATATCTATCTCAAAGTTTCCTTCTATTCACACAGGGGTATTTTTAGATGGAGGCCTGGGGATTAGGGTGTTTATTCATTTTCATTTGAATGAAAGTCTGCGGCGCTCCTTGAGACTGTAATTGTGATATAGGGCAATATAAAAGTGGACCTCACTTGGCTGTTCGCTCCCCTCAAAACCATTTTATTTTGCCAAATTCCCATTCAGACATACTGAAAATATGTCAGTTATCATCCATGGAGATATTTTGGCGAGGTGTGTGTGTGTTTTGTGTGTGTGTGTGTGTGTGTGTGTGTGTGTGTGTGTGTGTGTGAAAGCACACATATTGTAAGCTGCTTATCTCAAATTAGGATGATGCACAGCAAACCCTAGCGTGTCACCACGGCAACACCACGTGTGTAGTTGTGGTTCAAGGCGTGTGCGTGTGTGTCTTAAGGGCTGTCAGGTTAATTGTGGGTTGGAATAATTCTAATGCAAAATAAATAAAAAAGCTAGCCGGCAATGCAGTAATCTAAATATAAAGAAGGATTGTCATCATCTTTGCTCTTTATCATCCTCTCACACATTTTCCCACACTTTATTTTCATACACACAAATTCATATAACCAGGCAAAATCATGCATTTGCTTTAGCACATTATGTGTCATCATGTGCTGTGTTTAGTCAATCTTGACACTGCTCTCTGTCTACAATCACAAATTTAATCAAATTGGGTCCTCGGTATCAAGATGCATGGTCGAGGTCCTTTTGTAGTATTTTTAAACCCGTGGTCCAGCCCAAGTTAATCAGCATAATGCAAACGCACACACAGGGTGTGTGAGACTCAACACACACAGACACGCACACGCATGCACACCCACACACGCAGTTACACACACAACAGGGACTGAGCTGTAACTCTGTGGGAGCATGCCACGGCGATGACAGTTCTCCCCAGCGGTGATGGCTGGGGTCGCAGGGGTCATGGCCAATGTCTAACCACTTACAGAGAGAGAGAGAGAGAGATGCAAGCTGGGAAACAGCATACTGTATATTCTTAACAACAATAATAATATTTCATTCCAGGATGAGTTTATTTAGCGTGTGTGTTTATGTGCCTGTGCATGTATGTACTGTGTATACTGTCTCGACCAGCGCCAAAACGGCCGTGCGGCGGGAGATGTTGCTATCCCAGTGGAGTGGAGCTCCGGTGCTAGCGCTCTTGTGTGTTTCCCCTTGGCAACATGAAACACTCAAAAAGGTCCTATCAGAAAGGTCATACCATTTGAATGTTGACATGTTTGACCCCGACATAGCAAAGCAACCACCAGGATTTCATAGTATAATTCCAGACGACAGATCAGTGAAGTCTGCAGAGATGAGGATTCCTTGGGATTTTGTGTGCTGGCATTCAATCTTGCATCTATATTTCAATAGACATATTTTCTGTAGGTTTTTGGTTAATCTCTTCTTCATTCTCATTACGGTCCTTTACTTTCTGCTGCGACGCCCGGATTTCCCGTCTGGGAATAATAAAGTGCTATCTTGTCTTATCTTGGAGTCAATGTGGCTTTAGACATTAAGGCTGGTTCCTGTGCTGAGATATATAAAGTAACTGTGTAAGGTACCACCAATTAATTAAACCAAGTCGATTAACACCGCAATGTCACAAAAAGTGTCATCCATAGATCGCTGTTAACTGACAGGCAACAGGTGTTTAAGTATAGCAGTAAAGTATGAGAACCAAAACAGGCTCTTTTGGTCTCTTTGGTGTTGGAGTGAATACTGAATCACTGAGAAGTCAGCCGTCAACGGACATTGTGAGTACCATGCTGTTCAGAGAGAGAGAGAGAAGCTTGTCCTTTGTTTTTCTAGAAGATGGCGGTGGTGACAAGGAAAGGGGGCGAGGAAGCGAGATAGTGTCAAGGCGTTTAGGAGAGTGTGGAGTGGGGGTCCATTTTTCAGACATTAAAGCTTGTAATTATTGCGCTGCTCCATTTGGCCTGTGCTCAACAGGCCTTGCTCTCGCTCTCTCTAATCGCCCAACATCAGCCGTTAACCATTAGTGCCAGCTGCTGTTTGATATGGCTGATTGAAGTTGCGTGTTTTGTTCCTATCTGTTCGTTGAGGGTTCCTGTAAAGAACTGCCATTTGAATTGATCGCAAGCCACCTTTACAGATAGATAGCTGTGTGTGTGTGAGTGTGTGTGTGTGTGTAAGCATACACTTAATATAGCATTAACTTATGTGACCATAAAGTGTTGCTTGCATTTAGTGTGTACTGCCTACATTACACACACACACACACACGTAAATGTGATATCGGCATGAACAAACAACACATTTCCTGGTGCAACCATAGGTGTAAACTAGATGCATCGCATTGTATTTGTGGTTTTTGTGTTTTCCTCCAGCCTATCTCAGTTTCCCAAGTAGCACAGTCCCGGGAAGTTGACGGTTTAACTGTTCCTAGACCTTTACTATTCTCAGCAGAGATGTTCCTGGAATCTGTCAACAGTGTAACAAATCATGGACACTGAACGATCCATTTCTGTGCTATGGACCAAATTTACAATTCATGAAAGCCATTTTGAAATGGAGCACTGTTGTCTAGAAGCATATAACACATTTTGGACTGATATTCTAGCATCACCTTAAAGTCACCATGAAATTAAACCAGACTTTCTGGTAGCTTAGTTCCACAGTTGCATCACCCATCTATTCACCAATATAGTATCCAAAAAAAGTTAGTTACTTGGCATTCAAATCAATTAAATGTGAATTCCGCCACAGCAGATGATGAAAGGTTGATCTCAAACCTTGTTTTGTGACTTTGGCACAGTCCAATCCATCCCAAAGCATCAAACCACTTTTCTTTTTCTTCCTTACCTTGTTACAGAAGTCAAAAAGCCATTTCATGTCTTCTCTTGAAGGCATATTTGTAGCAATGTAGTAATAGTATGCAGCAGCCTCAGAATGAGTTGCAAAAAACATTGACACAAGCTTGTATCAATTCATGTTTGGAAGTCTATGATCATGGACATTGTCACAGACTCCTGCTACAGCTGGTGATTAAATAATGTCTACTATGAACCCTCTTTGTCCAATATTATAGTATTTCTGTGTTTTTGCTGTGTTTGGCCCCATGGCCAGGCCATTATTGCAAAGGAGAATCTGCCCGGTGTCTTGTCAGGGATTGTAAAAAGATGTAATATCTTTCACACACATTTTTTTTATTTATTAGCATTGTTCTAGATTATCCCATTACCAGTGAAAGGACAGGTAGATACATGCTGCTAAGCCATTCAGTTATATTTAAGAGTTAATAAATATCCCTACCCTCCCCCCTCCCCCCTCCCCCACTCCTTGTAATAGCTGTCATTTAGTTACGGGTGGAACGTTGTCCAACGCCTGTGTACTTTGACTCACAAACCTTCCACAAGGAGCTTTCAGGGTCAGTCATTAATATGCCCAAAATGCTGTTTAAACCCCCCCCCCCCCCCCCCCCCCCCCCCCCCCCCCCCCCCCCCCCCCCCCCAGCCCCACCCTCTACTGCTACTCTCACTGAGTTACAAATATTGCAGTGGGATACAACAGAAGCGACAGAGGAGGATAAGTCAGCGCCAAGGACAAGCAGATTGGCGCTGTGTAAAGATACCCCAGCAAGGCCCCTTATTAGATTAGCTGTAAACAGGGGTTCTCTCTCAAAAGAGAAACAGAGGAAGCTAATCCATATTCCACAGGAGAGACCTTGCGGTGCTTACATTGCCAACACTTAGGGTCTTGGTCTCCTCAATATGAGAATGTATTATTTTCACTTCCGTGTCAGGCTTTTGAGACAAGAACACAAACATACACACACACACACACACACACACGGACACTTAACAGAGAAGAAGCAGTGCCAAGAAACGCAGATTCATGCCAGGAGTAAGTGGGTACGTTTTCTGGACTTGCAGTCCGGTAAAAAAATTACTGGAGGAAGCCCAAACGCATATGGAATTGTGTGTTGTGTGAGGGTGTGTGTGTTGTGACGACTCCAAAAATAGCAAACCATTAAAGTACGTGTCTCTGAGTGTGCATGCGCATGCAGGTGTGTTTGTGTGTGTGTGTGTGTGTGTGTGTGTGTGCGTGTGTGTGTGTGTGTTTCACGATCTGTCTCTATGGAAACCACATCATGCGTGAGTGTTTAACTCCTCTGGATAAATGAAGGGAACAAGTTAAGCAGTTATTATTTGATTAGATCAGAGAGAAAAACACCTTCTGTCTCGGCCTGCGTGTTTGGGCATCTGTCACCAACAGACACTTAGAAAGAAAGTACATCGTCACTGCAACAACATGAGGAAAAAAATAACCATGGTATCGACAGATATACATATGAAGTATATCGATTTGGAAATCATTTTTAACTAGCCTGTTACAGACTTTAACCTATGCAGTCACCAGCAGGCCTACATGTTGCTTTGGTTGCCAATGAATAAAACAACAAGGGCCGGCGCCCACTGTTTCTGATGCGGTGGTATGCTGAACTTCCAGTTGTTTCAAAATGAGGTTTCTTACCTTCTCTTTGGTACTTTTAGACTCCAGGCTGGGGAACATCAGTCACTCGTTATCTTGGCATGTGCCGGACACCTGTCCATCAGAGTAGAATGGGTCTCGGACGGTGAGGTGCTCTAAATCTTGAGGTTGAGGAGTTTTTCTGCTGACAACATCAAAGGACAGGATATCGATCTCATATTACAGGACATCAATCCAAAGTGTATTGAAGGACACTGGACGAGCATTATCCTTGCAAAAAATAGGTCTAACGAAAGCCATGGTAATAAATACAAAATATATAGGATTATTTCACATATTTTGCTAACCCAAGCTGGTTGATTGAGTTGATTTTGAGCAATGAGTAAGTTGAGTTTTGGTAATACTATCTCTTTCTGGTGAGCTGAAAAGACTTTTCACAGGTTTCCAGTGTTTCCTCAGTGACAACAGTCCATCAAAGCTACACCAAAAGAAGGATGCCGAGTCCTTACTATTGCTTTCCTCCTGGGTTGTAGGCATCCCAGCAAATTTGTTTTTTGTCCTTTCCTAATGCTTTCTGACTAGGCCTCGAAAGGTCTGACATTAAATGGCCTTAGCTTAGTCTTGCTGATCATGGGTCAAGTCTGGAAGGCTTAACCATGTTCGGTAATAACTTAGTTCAAGACAGGGTTCATAAAAATGTTTTGGCTGCCATTAACAGACTATATCCGAGAAGCCCCTAAAGTGGGGCTAGATCTAGACTTTAGTCTAGATGCCTGGGAATTTTGGGTTGTTCCTTTAAGAGGTAAAAGAAAACATGGGCCCTGTTTACGAAAGAGTTTAGTATCTCAGAGATATGTTTTCTCCAGTTGTTAACATCCGTTTTCAAAACCACCGTTGAAGGTAGTGTACGCCACATTCGGTCTAGGTTGACTTAAGACAGGTTTTCCTCTAGACAGAATCTCTTTTTTTAGCGTTGTCAAGGCACGTGCTTACCATGTTACCTTATGTTGTTGGAAGAGATTAGAACCAGAGTTAAAGAGAGGGAGAAGAAAATGGGGAGACAGTAATGCAGGGTAGTTTGTGGAATTTCATTCTCCATCTGTTCAGTGGCATCCTTTAGGCCATGCTGTGCTAAGGTTTAGAGGAATAATAATAATAAGCTGTTTGTGCACTACACTTTTGATATGCCATTCCCTAGTCTCACAAAGCATACTTTAGATTAATATCTAAAGGCTGGTGGCAGACAAGCTCAAATCTGGGGTAACGGGGCGTTTCCCTTTCCTCTGTTTCATATTTGTTTAGACAAATCATGTTCCTGGAGGCAGGGATCTGTAATCGCATAATTGGCAAACACAAACTCCGCCAACTCACTAGTAAACTGTAAAAAAGTGTAGACTGGCCACTGAAAAAGAATCCCCTTCTGGAAGCCTCATCCACACGTGCAAATTAGTTTTCTTAGGTCTAATATTTCTGTAACAAAACAGAAAACACAGCATAACTCCGCCCCTTGCAGTTGTTGGTTTCCGGGCCAGACTCTGTGCCATCTCCCCCCAGAAGCTCTGCTATAACAAAGTAGGACTCAGGGGCGAGCGGTCCATATAAGCTGTGAATACGACACATCTCTAGGTGTTTAGAAAGATGGCACAATATTTCTTGAAATGTATTTCCAATGTTTTTTTCATTAACAAACTGGAATGCTGCCTGAAAGCTGCCCGGTGTTCAGCATATCTCAAGCACGTGCTCTATGCAATCTCAGACTTAAATGAGGGAGAGGGGGGGCGTGCCTTGGGTTGCTGCTAGCCACTAGTAGGACTGCTGGATCCGATATTAGCCATTCCCTGATCCAAATATGTTGGGGCTCTTATTGAGCATTGATTGTAACGTTTGAGTGGTAGTAATGGTGGTGATATGCTTACTTTATTGACTTCCCTCGGTCTAACTCTATGTGCAGGAAAAACAAGCCCCATTGAAATGATCGGCGGCTATTTGATCTCGATATAATTTCCCGTATCGATGACAAAAGGATGTGAAGGTGGGCGATGGGAGAAGTATTGTCCGGTGATTGGTCGATATTGTGGTTATTACCATAGGTTTGTACAGTGTGACGCCATTCATCATCCAGTAAACTAGTAAATAATGGTAAAGTAAATAACAATACCCAGTAAACCCAAGAACATTCCAATGTACTTAGTCAAAAGCACATTATGGATTCAGGGTGGTCTTTAACCAAGGATGGCCAAACGCCCGTGGATTCAGTACAGTGCTTTCTGAATCAATTGTATTGTTTTCTTTACTTGCATCAGCTACCTGGTTCCCTTAAGGTTAACCATGAAATCTTTCATTTTATATAGCAATGCATTCATTGACATTCTCCTCCATCTCTCCAAAAGAAAAAAAGCTCTACCCAGTCCCTAGTCCTCTCTGTACCCTTCTTCTCTGGACCCCCCGATGAGCTCCTGATGCTCTGCACAATGGGGGATCAAGCATTTTGCCCAGCTTGTCTCGATAGTATGCATGACCAGCGGAACCCATGGAAGACCCCCAGGGCCTAGATGCATATATCCTGGGAGGGATGGTGTAGTCATGTCACACGTGCATCTCCATGCAGCGACTTGTCACTTTGACAGCTTTTGATTCCTGTTCAATATCCAGATAACTGGGTACAACTTTCACTGAAAGGATTGAGAGGATTTGTGTATTTGCAATATGAAAAGTCATTCCATTCAGCGAAGACCAGGTAGCTTGATGATCTTCAGATGTTGTACATTTATATAGACCAATTTTGAAAATAATATTAATACAACTGAAACAGACACCTTGAGTGGCAGGTTTCCATGAGGTCGTAGGTATGCAAGTGATTGATAATTAAAGTACAGTATGCAAATCAAAAAAATAATAATCTTAAACACTTAAGTGCTTCTAAAATAAAGGAACAAAAGCCAGTGTCATTGCAGACCCTCAATCAAGTACCTTCTATACTTTTTTCCCACATATTTTGAGTTACCTGTTTATACTTTCAGGTAATTTCATGGTAATCAGATTATACGAAATGATTAGCATACGGTTCACATGTATGTGATCTGATCACTCAGATGCATTGTAGTTAAAGCTCGCCAAGTGGAAATACTTGGCAAGCTTTCGCATGAAATATGCTCATTATAATGATACATTTATTGGCTGTGTATCTCTGCCCGTTCCACACTTGAATAGTGATGTGTGTTCCAGATCTGTGGGGGCGCATCAACAGCCACATTAATGTGTGATCCATCCCTTTTTCCGTTGTTTAGCATAAAACACCTCATGTAAATGAAAAGTAATAATAATTTTGTCTTATGAATACATAAAAGTGTTATACGGAATTAGCCGACTCTATGGCCTATACGGAGTTGATAAATGCGGAGACGTGAACTGCCACCTTCCTGGTGAATTCGGTAACAAGATTTCATGCTAAAATGTTCCTCTTGTGATGAACACAGTATGTGTCGTTTGTATTGAGTTAGCCAAAAATCGAGTCAGAATTCAAATTCTGCTTCGCGTCGGTGAATTGTATTCCAACACACGTGGTGAGACTTCATAAAGTCAAAAAGGTCCCACATACAATAAATTAGCTGCTGTTGGCAACTATTTTTCATTCCCAAGCGGGGACTTCTTCCTGTTTCCATGGCCCTCAAAACACAAGGCAAAGTACTGGCTGGGTGGTCTAAGGATGAACAGTAGACCAAAGGAAATGAACAATAGACCATAGGAAATAAACTACCCACCATGGAAAATTCAATGGATAGATATTGTGTAATATGCAATGCTCTCCATGAAAACAGATGGTTAAAACATACCATGACCACCTGTTTTTAGTTCCTACTTGAGCCAAGCACTGTTGTGAAACACTCCACTCCTTGCGCTGGGCAGATGTGCCCACACTAACACAAACACACATGCGCACTACACACCACCCACACACACACACACACACACACTACCCAAACGCAAACACTACACACACACACTACCCTCAACCGTGCACACACACAGACACTACCCTCATGTTCACACTACACACACAGACCCGCAAATACACAGACACACACGTAAACACACTACACACTACCCACACACGCACTCCCCAAATGTGTACCAACCACCCAGTTATTCACACACCTGTGCACCGATGCACCCACAGTGGATGTAGCTGCACAGATGTTGTGTGTTTCACGCTGTGCCTCAGGGCCAGAGTTTGTGCCAGCATGTCTTGTTTCTCTCATGTTGTCCCAATCAACTCCTGCTCAGCGGCCAACGCAGACACATTACAGCTAATGGTGGTTGGACTGGTCGATAATAGTCCCCAGATCCTTATTTTGACCTTAAACCCACCAAGATTCAACCACCTCCTACCTAAAACCCAAAAGCAAATCAGCAATTCCCATCTCTACCTCTATCTCTATCTTTTTTCTTCCCTTCTATCTACCTTTCTTTCTTTCTTTCTTTCTCTCTCTCTTTATATGTAGCATATATTTCAAGTCTCTCTTACTGTACTCTTACCTTTGTCTTTTTTAATCTTGTGAAGCATTTTGTAACATGGTTTAGAAAAGTGCTATATAAATAAAGTTTATATATTTCTATATATAGCTCGCTTCTCAGCATAGAGGTGAATGGATCCATTTAAATACACCACCTCATTTGCTGCTTAGAGTCAAGATTGGAGTGCAGTGAAGTTGTGATTGCTGCACGATGAGACGAGTGTGTCTTCAGGCGTAGCATGTAGAATGTAGCTCAGCTGTTGAAAAGAGTTGGCGGTGATAGCGCAGCGGTGACTGCTGTTAGCGTGGTTGCTAAAGTGCTGTTGGCTAGGAAAGGCATGGGCCGCGTGCTCAGATTGCGCTCCATCAGTGTAACCGGTAGTAATATCTACTGGAACACTGTTTAGCACAGCGTGGCGGCAAATGGGCAGGGTGTTTAGTGATGTTTAAATGGGCAATTCATTATGCAACGTGTTTATTTTAAACCTACGTTCACTGAATGGTGGTACGGCTAGATGGCTGCTACTTTATTTTCTTTGTGTGTGTTTGTTCATGGGATGGAAACACACAGCAAACAGCATAGTGTTGATGTCTGTGCCCCAAGGTCAAAAACCTTTATATGAAATTGGTATTTAAAAAAAAAAAAGAATACATTTAGCATGCTTATGAATGGGTACAATAGTATATTTTAAAATCTAATATTATCTCGCTATTAACTATTTAAGATTTGATTACTCAACTCTACAAAGTGCATTACTTTTTAGGGACACAATAACTTAATTGTTTAACGGTCTATTGTTTTTTTATACATGCACCATGTGTCCGGCTTATATCATGCTTGAGTTGAAATTAGCTCTAAGAGGTTATTAAGGATTGTAGGTTTATAAATATGCTTATATCACGCCATATTCATAAAGCTAGCCTGCCATTGTCTTATTATCTGTCATCTGTCATCTGTCAATTGGATTAGGGAGTTTCAGGGTGATACTGACTGACATAATGAAGCTTCTTTTATTCAGTAAAAGCCCAGTAGCCATAGTACCACTGACAAAAAACATTCAGAATGACAAACATCATATTGGTGTATTTCATGTATATAAATACACATGAAGTACACCAATACAATGTTAGTTGGTTGGTGTGTACATTGCCTACTCGCCTCTGCTTTCCCTCCCCTCTTCTCCTCCATGCTGTATTCTAACACATCCCTCACCTTATCTCAATCCCTCTTGAGTTATGTAGTGGATATCATGGCTTTAGGGCAAGTTAATTTGCGTCATTTATGACTAGTCTATGGCCGAGTCTAAATAGCTCAAAAAGCAAAGCAATGCTGTTCTTTATCTCGCAGCTTTGTGGTGAAGTACATTGGAGGACCAGCAATTCCAGTCCAAAATCTAGTAATTTAGGATGGCGGTACTTGTAGTGTTTTGTGTGGAGCCACAGTGGGTGCTGATGTATTCACACCAGTGATACCAAAGAGAGATCCCTGACAAAGCAGCCGACTAAAAGAGGAATTATATTTGGCTTGAAGGTTACATTCATTGAAGCAAATCATTCAATGGAAGTTCAGTGGGTTCAGGAGGTCAGTGACAAACGCTTGTGCAAGCAGTCCTGGACCGGCTCTGGCTCTGCTGTCCCCGTTGTCTTCTGTAGTGCTAAATACCAGATTAGCCGCTTTCTATTCTGGGCCAGACTAAAGAATAAAAAAAAAGAACAAGTCAAATGTCTGGGACACCTCTTTCACCACGCTCCTCGAAAGAGCCGCAGATGCATTTGTGGTATTATACATTTAATGATCGCTCAGCAGGTGAAGATTATGCCATTCTTATTCATTCCTTACGCGGCTTCCTTTCCTATTCATTCTGCGCAGAGTAACCTCAGCATGGCTGAGGACAGAAGGGGGAGCTTGGCAATGTTAGCCATTTGTCTGAATCTAGAACAATGTCTTTCTCTAAAAACAATCGCGCAGAAGCCAATTGCCTTGCTTGCGGGATAATACTGACTGGGATGAAACCCAGCAGTATTTGTTCTTCGCCTTACGATTCCCATCCAGTTCTGATACGGCGAAAAGATTACTTCACAATGCCATAATAGAATTTCAAAATCTATATTTTAGTGTCGGTTGTCCCAGAGTTGTTGCATGGGCAAATCTTTGTACAATATGATTTTGGATGATTCTGTAATTCCTTTGTAGCTAATTGACTCAATTGTCTGATGCTTATGTAGGCGACAAATGCACAAAGAAATGCTCATGGATGTGAAACGGAATATGTTTGTATGTCTTTTGACAACATGGTGTTGGGTTAGTGTAATCAAACACTAAAGCACATACTGTAGCTGTGTCTTGACAGGCCAAAATAATGTTTATGAATTTTCATGTCTAAAATAGACTTGAGCCCATACGAAGCGAGCAAAAAATACAGCCCTGCTACATTTGCATTCTGTGTTCTTTGCTCCAGTAGAACAATATGATCCTAGTTCTTTTTTGGGTCACACAACAGATACAAACCCAAATCCGCACTCTGTGTACTTTGAATTTAGTGCCAAAATGCAGGGACAATGGCACGTGCATATTACTATATATATATTACTATGTATCATATATGTTGAATGGCACTCCCCTGACACACAGAAATCATGTCAGAAATCACCCTTTTAATAATTAGACACAATTTGTAACCCCTTATTTGATTATCAGTGGTCTTGCTGACTCTGAAGTGTGCATTTATTCTGACCACAGGCAGAATGTGCCCTCGTAAACACTGGAACATTTCACCCGCAGCTTTTTGGCTTTTCAGGACATATTTGTAACCTGAGCCCTTGATTAACAATTCATTTTCAGTTCAACAAATTGAGCGAATCAAAAATGGTAATATAAAATAATCTAATGTTGGAGTAGTTGAGTGGTTGCTTTCTCTGAGGTTTAATGATCCGATCCAGATGTTTAGTTTTCCAGCATGGACAGTCATGTACAGTGTAATGCAGTTACTATTCTCTCAAGACTGGTGTTCATTTTGTCTCAAAAAGGAGCACCTTTCTTTTACAGTCTCCTAATTACTCAGTATTTAGCCGGTAAATATGTGGTACATTTTAATGTATTATTGGGTTATGAATTACCACTGGTGAATAAGTAAGTAAATACATATAAACTATATCTGAAATACTAAGAAAAGCCTAAACTATTACCAATCAACTCAACTAAGAACCGCTTAATTGTGACCATTCTTGGTTGGCAGACATAATTGCATACTTCCCAGAATATTACGCAACCAATCTTTAGAAACACCTCCGTTACCCATTCATTTAAGTTGCAATTGTTGTTATCCAAGGTTTATTCGTCTAGTTTCATGGTACATCTCCTAAAATGCTGGATACATTTTTGCAGATGCTTTTTACAATTAACTCAGTTAGTAGGCTGAAACTGGGCTGTAAAAGCAAGCCTTGTTTGTTTCCCTGGCATTACCATGTTCTTACCATGTCCCATGTAATTTAATACTCCATTTTCCATGCAAATAAAACAAACTTGTATCGTATATGTTTCACGACATTGCTTAGTAAAACATTACAATTTACTCAGTAGGCTGAAACTGCAATGTAAAAGGAAACCTTGTTTGTTTCCATGGTATTACATGCTGCTGTTCAACCGAAGAAAATAATAGAGAATATCCCATTTACTGGGTTGAGCAGACTTGAGAGGTGGTTGCCGTGCCAACATAGCCACACAGTCGTACACAAATTTAATGACAAATTTGGTCATGGATGAATATGCTTCCACACAATAATTAAAATGTGGTTATGTGTATCCATGACAACCTCCAAATGTTCAATCTGGTTACCCGAGATGCATTTTACTGCCAGTTGCAAGAGACAATTGATGAAAAGACAAACTTTTGATAGTTAATTTATCTGTTTTAATGTTTCATGCGAGCATGTACTGTACTTTGTTTTGGTTTTCATGTGCAACACCCTTTTAAAATTCTCAACCGCAATTTGTCTAGCAGGCGTAGGCTTCTTGATTTAATAACTGCAATATGACAATGCAATATCCTTCATTTCTGGTGCGGGAGAGAATTAAAGCAAGACGTTACTCATGATTGAAGGGGAGATGAATAAATAGCTTTCTTACTAAACCTGATAATGATTTGGCACTGCTGATCTTTGAACCAATAGGGTTCTTGGCTCACATCCCAAAATATAAAAAGAGAGAAAAAAGCAGTTCGTTGCTTTTAAGTGACTGGAAGTATATCTAAAATCTGATCTTAAACTTGGACAAAAAAGCCCCTGTTTGGATTGTACTACATTTCTAGAAGACATTAGGAAGTCTAATGAAAGTGCAAAGTCTAGAGGAATAAATACTGGCTGACAGCCTGCTGGTTTGGGTTTGAGGAAACAAACTGGTAGGGGTAGTTGCAGGTAGTACAGCATAGCAATACTATATCATGCATTGTACATCACATAATGTGTTGATCTTTGTTAGCAAAATATGAATTGGAGCAATACCTACGCAGCAGCAGTTCATGACATAGGCGTGCTTAGTAATGCCTGGTATCATCTCCCTAGAAAATACTGACATTTCTGCTCAAATGAGAGTTGGTTAACCTTGCGCCTTACACACATATCCACACCCAAGTACACAGGCACGTGCCAGAGTTCACACACACACACACACACACACACACACACACACACACACACACACACACACACACACACACACACACACACACACACACACACACACACTCTAGACAAAAACACAACCCCCGCCTGCTTTCCATAACCTCCCTCAATCCCCATTAGTTCCTTCTATTGTACTGGATGGGTCTACTCTCCCCTCCCCTGACCTCTTTGCTGCTTTAATTTGCAGTCTCCAAACCCAAATCACCTGCAGAGCTAATGGAGCTCTACACAGAAGGGTGTGCATGGCTGTAACAGAGAATTGGTTCTAAAATGTGAGACTATGTGTGTGTGTGTGTGTGTGTGTGTGTGTGTGTGTGTGTGTGTGTGTGTGAGACTGTGTTCCTGTTTCTGTGTGTGTGTGTGTGTGTGTGTGTGTGTGTGTGTGTGTGTGTGTGTGTGTGTGTGTGTGTGTGCGCGCGTGCACACACACTTTCCATTTATATGAATTGTAGACAAAGCATCAAAGATTGATCTGGGAAAGTGTTGAATACACTACTTCCATGCGCTATTGTAGAAACCTGGTAACCTATATTGTGCACAATGCAAATGACACAATATCGATGAGATATTGTGTCAAGAGAGATGTATTGTGTGTGTTACATTGTGCCTCACAACTGGCAGCAGACTACAATGATGAACAAGTGATTACTCTGTTTCACTGGCTTCTGTCAGACATGTGTTTTCAGCAGCACAACAGGAAAGGTCTGTCTTCTTCCAAACTCCAAACATGCAAACCAGGAGCCTGTCTTGATGAAAACGTTTGTTTCACCAAGTGATTATATCTTCAGCCACTAGATGGTTGAAGATATGAGAAACTATATAAGATATTAGAAAATCCAAGGTTAAAGAATATTATGCGATTTGTTTCCCAGATGATGATTGTGTTTCAGTTGAACTTTGTCCCCTAACCCCTAAGCAAATACCTTTTGTACTTCAATTTTCCTTTTTTTTTATCTGGCATTGCGCTAGATATTAATTGTGAAGTGTTTTATTTGAATACATCATCTTATTGAGAGGACCCTTTTCCCCCTGAGGACAATAGGCTGTACATCTGAAAGTGAAAAAATAAATAAAGATACGGGGTGGCCACACAACTCCAAAACACTCACGCTGAACAACCTTTCACTCCAAAATGAAATCTTATTGAATTGATAAGTTGCTCCTCTTTAGAAACTAATTTTGACAGCTTTCAGCAAGAAGGACTGATTTTCACAAAACAATGTTTTTACCTTTCTTGCATTAATCCACATTGCATTAAAGAGCTTAATCCACAAGGCACAACACCCTGACTGGGGAATTCAGCATGAAGTTGAGCAAGGGAGGACAAGGTTGGATGGAGAGAAATAAAATGAACACAAAGTCCCATGAGACCAGTATTCCCTGTAGAGTTTAAGGGTAAGTCAGATGCTGTAGGCATGGATTTTATTTCATATTCAAAACCAAACAAAATCCATTAGCACATCTATAATCACATGCAAATTATAATTGCTTCATAAGCAGGCTGGGTATGTGTGCATGGAATTGAAGACACCTGTAAGCATACAGTTACAGCTAGCTCGTCGCTAGCATGACAGTGAATAAAGTTAGGAAAAAAGGAAATAATCCAAAATGTGTAGTCCAAAACATACACAATATGGAGTTCAGCGTAGGTACCGATAAAAGGTTATTATTCTTCCAAGTTAAAGCCTTTATCGCCAACCCATCCACATTGAGCTCGCCGCAGACACACACACGCACACACACACACACACACACACACACACACACACACACACACACACACACACACACACACACACGTTGGCAAGTGTATGAAAACCTTCTTGTTGCTAAAGGGACTTGTGGGTCACAGCATCAGAGAGCTACTGGCTCCTCTTCCTCTCATATTAAACGTATAGGCTCTCCCAAGTTTAGGAAGATTTCTACTTCTTTTCAAGACTGAGCTGGGGTATTAATGTCATCATGTGCCATTACGAACACCACCACTGCTATGCTCTGCAGTGAAGAGATTATTCTCAAAACCTCTTTACGATTTAAACATTTTCAAAACCTGACCAAGTACTACAGGCTATGGCTGCATTATTCACTTAATTTAAATGTTGAGTGTTTACGATTTTATATTTATATTCAGTCATACCCTTATCACTAATAAATACAAAACGTGTCATTATTTCTCAATATTGTCGACTCACTTCCAATTTGTACTTCTAATTCTCATGTTCAACTAATTCAAGAGTAAATTGTTAGTTTTCCTCTATAAAAATAAACCAACCAGAACTGGCATTTGCCCAGCATCTAGCATGCAAACGGTGCTACACCAGTGGCACATTAATAATGCATGGCTGATTAATGATGGTGTGTGTGTGTGTGTGTGTGTGTCTGTGTCTGTGTTGTGTGTACTGGATTGCACTGGGATGATAAAAGTGCAGCATATGTTTTTTTGCAGTTCCCACTTCTCAGTTACAGCCAGTAGCCTTGTAAGATCCCGTCCCCTGATACAACATCTGTGGCAATCTCTCTTGCACGCACACACACGTGCACACACACAACCTTGGAAGCAAACAGAAATAGAAAAGCACAAACATCTTTATTTAACTTTTTTTTATTATCGTCAAATGTGATTTTATGATGGGCTATATATATATAATGTGAAGGATAAATATTGTATATCTAACCGAGTTAGGCACGACATCAGCAAATGGTATGTACTCTGTGTTATGTGCTTTGAAAAAAACACGATGCACATCACCATGAAAGAAGTGATGATTTCATAACCCACCCTTAACCCCCACCCCATCCTCTTCGCTGGGCTGTTGAACTGTCAACAGCACTCACACACTGACAAGTATAAGGACATGATTCATAATTTGTATACTGCCGCAGCATGTGGCCTGTTGCTTCACAAGTGGGTAGAAGCAATCCATTAATGTAAAAAAAGTGTTAGTTATAATGAAGACAGAGTTAAAATAAATGTAGCATGGTACATGTTAATTTACTTAATGAGCTAATTCATCTAATTATTCTGAGAAGCATTTATCCACAGCGAGGGCTTTATGACGAAGGCGCAGGCACCTTCAGACTGGAAGGGGCTAAGTCTGGGTCCCCCACATTCAGCATATATGGCATATTTATGTCGGATACGATATGCAATTTTATTTTTGTATTTCCACCACAGAGAGCAATTGGAGGGACGCTTGGGCGATGATATAAGGTCATCGGTTGGACATCATATCTTTTATCTTCAATAGATCGGTCCTAGTAGTAACAAAAGATTCATATCACTCCTGTTGTTTCAATGCTACAACCACTTAAGACATTATCAGAAACAGGGATCTTATATACATATACATGCATACATATTTACTCCCAAAATAAACAGTGATTTTCAACACAGCCCTGCTTATCATCACTCGCTTAGATGCTGCTCCTGCTGCCATAAGCAAAACATTAGACCTCAAACAGCATGCTTCATTCCACATGAGACTGCAGAAAACGCCTCACCAAGCTCCCAATTTTCCACCATAACAAGCTTGAGGGTGCACTAGCAACAGCCAAAGCCTGGTTAATTCAGTGTGTGTGTTGTCTGTATATATGTCTTTGTGCACTCTCATCTACAAGCAGCTTTTGTATTGGCAATGGTTAAGGCAATGTAGTAGCCATGGCTACCACAAGAGGCAAATGTCTCCCATTCTTACGATCTCCTTTTCGGGTTTCACAAGAGATGCTTTTTTAAGCTCCAAATTGTCTTTTTCTGACATTCCCCCTCGCTTTCTCTTTGTCTATCTCTCTCTGTCTGGGTGTTTTGGCTGACTTTATGGGGTGGAAATATCAATCCAGAAGGCTCAAGATACAGAACAGAGGCACACATGATGAGCATGAACACAGCAGTGTTGTTTGTTTGTTTGTGACAATTGTATCATCATATCATATGTCGTGTCATTTAGGATACTATTGACCTATTAAGGGGATCTACAGAAGAAGTTATTACTGACATAAGTAGGATTATCATTGCAAAGCTATTAACAGGGACACATTCCCAGGGCAACATTCCAACAGCAGGAAGAGGAGTTTTGATTTGGCCAAGCATTCTCTGTAGATACAGCTGTATCTATCTGTCCATCTGATGTGCTCTTAAGCGGATACGGGGGGGGGGGGAGAATGTAGCATGTAGCAGCCGACAGGTTGAGGACTGGTTATCCAAGCACGTGTTTGTATTAAAACACCATTTTGTGGATCGTAGAGAGCTCAAGCAGGATCAGAACGTCTCATTGAAAGAGAATCTATTATAGAGGCTGTAGAGATATGCCCACACATTGGCTCGACAGGACTAAGCCTCAGTCAAAGAGAATAGAAAACATCAGCACTAACCGACTAGCTCTGCAAAGATAGCTGGTTAAACATGCCGTCAAAAGCATTGCCGCAACCTTCGATTCCCTCATTCTCTACCTGGTTGCCTGGTTTTTCTACACCTTAACAATCCATAAAAAGGCAACAACAAAAAACCTACGTAGATGTAAACAATAGATCATCATGTCTTAAAAGGACAAGTGTGAATTACCAAGGGTTTAGTTCCTCAGGAGAGGTTCATAGTCTATTAGTGTTAAGAGAAGCTAAGAAGCTATTAGCCCCTCCTTCATCTGTGGTCTGACTGATCCTGAGCATTGTTCTGTATAAACCACAGCCCTTAGGCGGAAGCCCTTCATCACTTGTAGGTACTTTCAACTAAGAATACTAAGCAGATCATTTGTCCTCTCTCTCGCTAGCTCTCTCTCTCTCTCTCTCTCTCTCTCTCTCTCTCTCTCTCTCTCTCTCTCTCTCTCTCTCTCTCTCTCTCTCTCTCTCTCTCTCTCTCTCTCTCTCTCTCTCTCTCTCTCTCTCTCGAATCACTTCAGATGCTCGATTGCCGTTACGAGGGATTGGCAATACCACTGGTCTTAATATGATACCAGGTAATGCTCAGGCTGTCATCCAGATAGAGGCCGATACAGGAAAGAAAACGAATTGTAACCATTGTTTACTGAATTGTAAAAATTAAAATGAAATATTTGTGATTTCCTGAGTAAAGATTGGTAAACACTGATGCGAACGATTTGAAAGCCTTGGCATTGGTATGAGTGAAACTATAAATAAATAATATTAAAAATTACAAGTCTGCCCAAATTACCTCAAGGGTTGGATTGGAAGGAGAGACATGTAGCGTTGTGGCTAAAGAGAGTGAAAAATAATCTCATATTTGATTTTTAAGAGAAGTATCTGTGCTCCTTTCTTGTCAGCCCTTACAGCACTTCTGTTAAACCAAGATTTCATTCTATTCCAAAATTATTATCATGGTGTTTACCCTCGTGTCTTTTAATTCCATTTGATATATTTCAACATGTTCAGATTCAGGTGACCGAGGTGTGTGCAATATACTGTGCAAATTAATAAAAACAGGTTCAGTTTCAGAATGTTAAAACAATTATGAACATTGCATGAAGCCGTCTTTGGGTCTTTAGGCTTTTCATGCATGCGATAACAATTTTGAATACTTTAATATATTTTTTCTCAAATAAGCAGTATACAAAATACATTGTAAAACGTGTTTAATGTAAGCTTTAACACCTGTATTAAAGGTCCAGTGTGAAGAATTGAGTAGCATCTAGCGTTAAGGTTGCAGATTTCAACCAACGGAATACCACCCCTCACTTTCCAACGACTACAGTGGCCTGTATTGTGTAAGGTGCCAGTAAATACTTCCAAAATGATGTCATCAAATATAAGTCATAACTTGCTAGTTAAGATCCTTTTACATTGAATGTGATAGTTCATTGAGATTTTTTCCCATGTCAATAAAATGGTCTCTACACATATACACATACCCCGTGATTTCCATTTGCGATAAAGAAACATTAATTTATGTTCACAATCAGGTATCTTTGTCATAGTCACCATGGTCACTTTACAAGTTGTAGGATATGGCGGAGGGAATAGCCTATTTACGTTACTCAACACACAGCTCTCTTGTTGCATCCATAGTGGTAATCTACATTCATCCTATAATTATCGCTATCTGTTAAATGTATTAATAATTCATCTCGAAAGCAGTCGGCACTACAAGCCAATGTTTACTTGCACTGCAGTGCGTGAAATAAGGTTGCTTTTGATAACATGTTGGTGTGCAGTTGTATTGCAACAGTTTCGTTTTGGATACCAACTTTCTCCAAAAGAGTGATAGGCTCCTTTTAGTTATCGAACAGGGAAACTACCTCGAAAACGAATGTCTCCAAAACATGGATGTATTAAAGAATGCATACCCACTTATCATAATCCCCCTTATCTGCAAACTGCTATTCACTATACTATTTTACACTTGGATGAAAAAGTGTAATTCCATTACCATTCCATTCCATTAATTGAATCATCTAAATACATAGGGTATTTTGGTGAAAGGACGTAGCATAAGCTCGTCTTCAGTGGCTATATGAGACACATCCGAGAGAGGGCTAAGCTTCTCAGACACTTATAACGTAAGTATAACGCTCCCTTGTGTTAAGCATTTCATATACAACATCACTCTTTGTAATGCTGCTACACAAAGACGGTACTAAGAAAGTATCACAAATGGGTCGTAGCCATGGGGATAACACGTCCCCCCTCCTTCCTATAACTCTTAGCCTAAAACCTTCTTCTTCTTTTTTTTAAACGCGTCCTCTATAGAGCCGTTCGTCTGTTCTGGGATACTGTAGAAACATTGCGGTGCAACATGGTGGCCCCCATGGAAGACCAATCCATAAGTTGCTATAAGTGGCTCACATTTTAGATTTTCATCGCATTACATTCAATTTCTGCCAAGTCTGTTGTCCTTCTGACTGATTACAGTTACAACCCCCAAAAAAAGTGTATTACAGAAAACTTTAAATACTTGAGGACTTGGTGGACATTGAAATTCAACCTATAGAAATTATATTTCCATGTTCAACAATTTCAGACCTCAAGACAAACTAATTCAGCATATTCAAAACATTGACAGACCAACACCCCCACCAAAATGATACTGTAGCAATGCCAATGCTACAGGCCACCTTGGTAGCTGCCAAACTCCACCTAGGTAGCTTTTACTGGGCTCCTCCAGAATAAGGAGGAAGGTTTATTGTAAGGTTTGAAGACAATGATACATGAAATGGTGCTCCATGCTGCTATGTAGGAGATCTCCTTGATTGTGTGCGGTGACAGCGGGTTTGACCTGTGCAAATTGATTTCTCAATGTACAACAGGTGTGCAGCCTCACCCGGGCCAGGTGAGGCTGCTTAAACCAGCCATCATCCACACGCACTCACACAAGTACATTCCACCCAGCGCATCGGTAACACCCCTTCAAACTAAATGTGCAATGGTAGCGACCGGCCCTCAGCAACAAATAACATGGAAGTAAGTTTGTCATCATTAACAGAGTTTATATTTCATTTAACATGTCTCATTTAATTAACTAATTAACGTACAACGAAACAACAATGAAATACAAATAAAAGCTAAAGTAATCTGAGCCTTTCAATGTGTTGTTAATTAATGGAAGTTTAATAGAGAAAAGTACAGATTGTCTCCTCTAGGTTGGCATCATGTGTTTGTTGATAAGATAAAGAGCAGCTGGAAAGTGTTATATTTATAATCAACAGTTGTTAGCATGTTTAGTTGTTGAACTTAACAGCGCCACCATTACCAAATTACTATTTATAGCGGTTCAGTCTTTTGCGATGTGTTTATCGCACATGTTCATATCGCGACATCGATGAAAAGACGATTTATCGGTCAGCACTAGTTCAAACTGACCCTGGAAGGGTAAAAGGATGCACTATGTCAAAGGACGTCATCGTGCATGCTAACAGACCGACTGCAAGCTCACGAAACACATTCACATTTTACATGGCCACTTCTTGGCCGTTGTCTCAGAAGGAAAAACCTTTTGTTGAACCGCCCCCTTGTTCAGCTGGATGCTCTGGGTGCCTTTTGCATCATGCTGTTGTAGGGATCTGAATTTGATGTGAACAACGTGAGTCAACAGAGCCACTCTGTTTGACGTCCACAGCCTACAGGCTGCTGTGATGGGGAGGGGAATGCTAGAATAATTGTAGCTGGCTAAATTCATGGCTCCCCTTTATTCTCACATGGGTAGACACTTCCAGCGCAATAATGCGCCGTGTCACGTATCATCATCGACTGGTTCCAGGAGTTTTTCATTGCTTCAGTGGCCTGCAGGGTTTCCAGGGCTTAACCCTATCAAACATCTTGTGGATTGGCCGGGAACAGCTGTTTGCACCGGGACTCTGCAAGCCGTCCAATATGTGGCAACTGTGCGATGCAATCGTTTCCAAATGGTACAGCGTTTCCACCACAGACAGCATGTCCTGCATCCCTAAAACAAAATCCATGCCCCAGATGAATTCATGCTGTTGTTGATGCCGAAGGAGGCGCGACAAGAAGGAAAGTGGCAGAGGAAAGTGTGCAAACATTGTCAAAGGGGACAGTGCTATCGTATTGACCTTGCTAAAAGATGACAGGAATGAATCACCAAATCTCCTTTTCATAATCATATTTTTTGTTTGTGCATTTATTTTAGTTTTGCCTAATCAATAAACATGAAGTGTATTTCTATTGTGATCCTTTTTTCTTTCTTTCAAAGTCAGTCAAAGGGCACATATATTGACAGACAATTGTGTTATACACCAGTCCAGTTTGTGTGTAGCCTTACTTCCATGCACGGCTCATCAAGTCAATAATGAGAGCCGTGTTGTTGTTTCTGTGGATGGTGGTCCCCTCTGTCCCATACCCTCTGTCTGTTCCTCTCTGTCCCCTCCTCTCTGTCCCCTACTCTCTGTCCCATCCCCTCTGTCTGCCTTCTGTGTCCCCTCCTCTCTGTCTGCCCCCTGTGTCCCCTCCTCTGTCTGTTCCTCTCTGTCCCCTCCTCTCTGTCCCCTCCTCTCTGTTCCCTACCCTCTGTCCCATCCCCTTTGTCTGCCCTCTGTGTCCCCTCCTCTCTGTATGTTCCCCTCTGTCCCCTCCTCTCTCTGTTCCCATCTGTCCCCTCATCTGTGTCTGTTCCTCTCTGTCCCCTCCTCTCCGTCCGTTCCTCTCTGTCCCCTCCTCTCTGTCTGTTCCTCTCTGTCCCCTCCTCTCTGTCCCCTCCTCTCTGTCCCCTCCTCTCTGTCTGTTCCTCTCTGTTCCCTCCTCTCTGTCTGTTCCTCTCCGTCCCCTCCTCTCTGTCTGTTCCTCTCCGTCCCCTCCTCTCTGTCTGTTCCTCTCCGTCCCCTCCTCTCTCTCTGTTCCTCTCTGTCTGTTCCTCTCTGTCCCCTCCTCTCTGTCCCCTCCTCTCTGTCCCCTCCTCTCTGTCCCCTCCTCTCTGTCTGTTCCTCTCTGTCCCCTCCTCTCTGTCTGTTCCTCTCTGTCCCCTCCTCTCTGTCTGTTCCCCTCTGTCCCCTCCTCTCTCTGTTCCCCTCTGTCCCCTCATCTGTGTCTGTTCCCCTCTGTCCCCTCCTCTCTCTCTGTTCCCCTCTGTCCCCTCATCTGTGTCTGTTCCCCTCTGTCCCCTCCTCTCTCTGTTCCTTTCTGTCCCCTCCTCTGTGTCTGTTCCTCTCTGTCCTTGAACCTAGAGATACCTCCCTTCCCCTCTCTAATTGAAAGATGTTAAGATAGTTTGCATTTGCATTGCCACTGTAGTCACGAAGTCTTATACTGAGGCCATGCCAATCGATTGACTGATTTGTTGTGTAGATTCCTTTAACTGTCTTGCACCCTTGCTTGCAGACTTGCAGACATGTCCACTTCACCCATAGTATATTGCAATTTAACTTGGTCTCTCTCGCCATGGCAGACTTCAGCCATGGCCAATCCTAAACTCTCCACGATGGTCACTCCCCCTCACCTTTGTTTCTTTGTACTTACTACCCACGATGTGAATGTTTCCTCTATAAGTATCATGTACACCCATTGAATGTATGCTTGGTAGTTTGCTGCCTGTATCTTAAATCAAATATTAAATCAAATATTTTGCTGTCAAGAAGTGTCCTAAAAATAAGTTTTTCTTCATCACCTCCTCTCTTCCCCTCCTCTCTGTCTGTTCCTCTCTGTCCCCTCCTCTCTGTCTGTTCCTCTCTGTCCCCTCCTCTCTGTCTGTTCCTCTCCGTCCCCTCCTCTCCGTCCCCTCCTCTCTGTCTGTTCCTCTCCGTCCCCTCCTCTCTGTCTGTTCCTCTCTGTTCCCTCCTCTCTGTCTGTTCCTCTCTGTTCCCTCCTCTCTGTCTGTTCCTCTCTGTCCCCTCCTCTCTGTCTGTTCCTCTCTGTCCCCTCCTCTCTGTCTGTTCCTCTCTGTCCCCTCCTCTCTGTCTGTTCCTCTCTGTCCCCTCCTCTCTGTCTGTTCCTCTCTGTCCCCTCCTCTCTGTCTGTTCCTCTCTGTCCCCTCCTCTCTGTCTGTTCCTCTCTGTCCCCTCCTCTCTGTCTTTTCCTCTCCGTCCCCTCCTCTCTGTCCCCTCCTCTCTGTCCCCTCCTCTCTGTCTGTTCCTCTCTGTCCCCTCCTCTCTGTCTGTTCCTCTCTGGCCCCTCCTCTCTGTCTGTTCCTCTCTGTCCCCTCCTCTGTGTCTGTTCCTCTCCGTCCCCTCCTCTCTGTCCCCTCCTCTCTGTCTGTTCCTCTCTGTTCCCTCCTCTCTGTCTGTTCCTCTCCGTCCCCTCCTCTCTGTCTGTTCCTCTCTGTCCCCTCCTCTCTGTCTGTTCCTCTCTGTCCCCTCCTCTCTGTCCCCTCCTCTCTGTCCCCTCCTCTCTGTCTGTTCCTCTCTGTCCCCTCCTCTCTGTCTGTTCCTCTCTGGCCCCTCCTCTCTGTCTGTTCCTCTCTGTCCCCTCCTCTGTGTCTGTTCCTCTCCGTCCCCTCCTCTCTGTCTGTTCCTCTCCGTCCCCTCCTCTCTGTCTGTTCCTCTCTGTCCCTTCCTCTCTGTCCTCTCCTTTCTGTCCGTTCCTCTCTGTCCCCTCCTCTGTCTGTTCCTCTCTGTCCCCTCCTCTCTCTCTAACCCCTCCTCTCTGTCCCATCCCCTCTGTCTGTTCCTCTCTGTCCCCCCCACCCTTCTGTCCCCCCAATGTGGCCAACCTCTCCCTCCTTAGGCTTGTTAGCCTTCTCATCGCATATAAATCTCAGCCCTCTCTCTCATCCTCTCATCCTCCTCTTGCCCTCTTCCCCTCTCCTCTGCTCCGTCTCTCAAGTGGTAATAAGTTTGGCCGAGTCGCAGGCCCCGGAGCACTGCTTGCTTGTTGACCTCATGGCGTGGGTATAAAGTGGATTTAGTGGCCAGTCGATATGCAGCGGGGACGCCTTGCCTGCTTACCTTCATCATGTGCCGGGTAGCTTCAGAGCAAGTCTTCAGAGCTCATTCCCACATAGCCAGGGTGGTGGAGATTTAACTAGTCGCCAAAGGATGAAAAATTGACATTTAGAGCATTTTCTGTAACAGTAATGTTTTTCCAATCTCGTTAGTTAGATTATAAATTAGAATTAGATTGGAAAATAAAAACCTTGTTTTCCAGTTTGTTGTTGTGTCCGGTCTGTCGCTAAGTTGTGACCATGACTGAATGTCAGTTTTTTTTTGGGGGGGGGGGAATGACAACAATGTTTAACAATGCATCGGGCACAATAATGTACTGGAGAATCCAGTTTCCAATCCCAAGTCTTAAACCCCACTAAGTAGAACATTATGACAAACAGCCCTTTGGGGAATTTAGAAGTTTCATCTCTACAAGACCACTCCTAGCCAGTTATGCTGAGCTCCACAGTAGATAGGAACCGACAAATGACCACGTTTGTACCGCCTGGGCCTTGACCCTTAAGTTCACCTTGTGGATCTTACCAGAGGGGGCCGTAGCTCAACCGACGTCCCAGCTCTGGGGCTTCACTAGCCACCCTGTCATGTCAAGGTCGGCACTGCTACACACACACACACACACACAGATTTGCATTGAGGCTGTCTCTCAGGGTGACCTTCTCCCAACCCTCTCACTACCAACTTTTCCTAAGAAACCAAACCTTGCAGGCCCTTCTGCAGGGGTCGCGGGCAGGTCGAACTGGTTCTTAGGGGCTCAACGTCAAGGCAGTCAGGAAGGATTGCGCTGTGTTTTTGTGTTACATGGCCCCTTGCTTCGCTGTATTCTGCTCATGGTTTGGCGGTCAGTTGACCATGCCGTAAACACCAAGCTTGCCTTTCTTGGGGAGGGTGGGGGGCCTTAGCACTCGTCTGCTGCCCATTTGTTCGTATGGTGTCAGGAACACATGGATCTTTCTCTGGCACGGGGTGACCTGAAGCTGCTTTTGAGCTCAGTACAGGAGTGGAATAGTGACACAATAGATATTATAATAATCGTACTGTGTGTGAGTGTGTGTGTGTGTGTGTGTGTGTGTGTGTGTTTGACTGAAAGAGATAGTTTGTGTGGTCGTTTTATTTTGTTAATACTCTCCAAATGTACGTAGGGATTCAAATCTCATGATTAGCATTCTTACTATTACTTAAAACCATTTAATACTATAGAACAGCTTTGAAAAAATAACTATCAAAGCATATTATTCATCCATTCACAAATCCATCATCTTTCATTAATACCTATTTTACCACTGTTCTATTCTATTTAGCTAGTTGTAGGAATTGAGACAAAATGTAAGAGTTTGTTTTAGTAATTATATATCTAACAGTAATTCATTGGAAATAAACGTCAATTTTAAAGTGTTGATGCTTTTATTATCTTGTATGGTTACATTCATTTTGTAAGTGTCAGCTGAACATAAAGCCTTCGAAATGATGCATCTTTATCAAAACATAATTATTGGACAATTATTAAGATTAGAGCTGTATTTTACACGATAACCTTACAATCTTGTACATATATACCTAGATATACCAGGTTTGGAATAATGGCAAAGTTAATTGAGGCAGACAAATTCCAACTGTAAAGATAATGACTCTTTCTGTCTTTTCGAGTCAATTTGCTCTGTGACGGCTGATAGATAAATCCAATGTCAGGTAATTTCACTCCGTTTCAAACCCCATTGGAGTAATGTGAACATTAGTCATGTATGATTTGTCGGCAAATCCCTGTATGTTACAATGGGAAAGTGAGGTAATTATAAAATGCAAATTGTCAACAAATTTGTTGTTTTACTGATCCTTCGGGTTTTTTCAGAATGTTTCTTCGTGCAGACAGTCGGCTGTCTATGTATAGTAATAAGGTGAAAAAAAAGGTGTTGTTCTTGACAATTTGCGCTTCTTATAACACTCGGTGCTCGGCAATGTAGACTGGGGGGAGGGGAATGATGATGAAATTACTTGGCTTGGATGGAGGTTTTCTGCATAACCTTCTATAACGCAATCCCACCGAATCAGCAGGGAAACAATAACCGCCAATCACTGTTTAGCCGACATAGAGTGCTACCTATAGTGCACCGGCTGCTGACTGTGTGCCCCAAGATAGGTTGGTGTTTTAGATTTGAGTTGTCACTCGTTTAAAAGAAAAGGTGAAAGGAGGAGCAGGTACGTTAGGGTATCTCAAAAGATTATAATGTCCTCTCTGTCATCATTTACTTTTTTACACACACACATACACACACACACACACACAAACACCTTCAATAACATTTCTCTGATCTGTGTGTGTGTGTGTGTCTCTCTCTCTCTCTCCCTCTCCCTCACTTGCTCTCCTGACGATATAGATTCATTACAGTTTGATGATATCAGATGATTGCCCTTCTCCGGCTGGAACAATAGTTTTGTGGCCCCTCTGGGCCCCCAGCCGGCATCAACCGCATGACAACCGCTCCCCTATCTCCCTCCTCTTCTCCTCTATTCTCCACTCTGCTCTAATCTACTCTTTACTCTCGGCTCTTCTCTTCCCTTTTTTTTACCCTCAACCACCCCAGTCACATCGGCACACTCTCTGTCCCCTCCTTTCCTTCTCCTCTTCCTCCCCCTCTCACTGTTCCCCATTCACCTGTTCTCTGGGTTTCATTAAATGTGAATACTTAAGCCGTTAGTTTTAATTTCACAGGGAAGGGAAATACGTTGTGCACTCTTGGATGCATGTGTGTGTGTGTGTGTGTGTGTGTGTGTGTGTGTGTGTGTGTGTGTGTGTGTGTGTGTGTGTGTGTGTGTGTGTGTGTGTGTGTGTGTGTGTGTGTGTGTGTGTGTGTGTGTGTGTGTGCATACAAGCATGCATGTGCGTTGTTGTGTGTGTGTGTTCTTTGTTTGTTATTAAATACAACTTATGTTGACTATACCATTGAAATGCTTGGAAGTGTGATACACACATCCTAAGAGTCCAACAACTGTAGAAAGATACGTTTGGACTTGATCTTGTCTTTGTGCAGGTCTCCAACTGTTGGCATGGGTGCTCAGTGATGCAGTGGAAGAAGTTCTGCCTCACTGCTCTGAGGACATGGGTTAATAGCCCACTCAGTTATTGGGTCAGGATGCCTGTGTTTTCTGTGTGTTCATGTGTATCTGTTCCCCATATTCTGCCCTTTCCCATACTCTTGGCCAGGATAATGCAAATGTATTTATTATTTCTCTTTCTGTTCTTTCCATTTTTACCATCTCTCAGATGCATTCTTCTATTATGATCAGTACTAATAGTATTTTGTTATGGGAACAAGCGAATGCTGATACTAGCATAAAACCACATATCCCTGCTAAAAAGGCATTTTATAAAAATGTTTTCCCCTCTTGTGGGAGCCACAGGAGGTTATTGACAAGTGTGGAAAGTCCATTAAATGATAGGACCACCAATAAATCAATGCATGTTTAACTAACATTCATCACTGACATCAGCCATCCATCGGGCTGTGAGAGAAAGAGTGTGTTCTGAGAGAGAGAGTGGACATGGTGCTTATCAGATGGCTAGACAGTGAATATGGATAGGGAATGCTTTTATGTTCTTCTCTCATAAGGCATGAGACCATGCACAATCCTCTCAATATCCTGCACCAGAAAACACAGATTGGTATTTCTGTACTCCGCAATATCCTGATAAAAACACTTCCTACAATAATGAAGTCGCAGAACGGAGTAGTTTGTCCAAAAAGTATGTAGCACTTTCCTACTTCATCATATTGATAAATGACAAATAGTCAGTGTGCGTAGTGTGAAGTTTTCCCTTTTCTTTTTTTCAATCCATATGATGGAATTAGAACCAGTTAATGACGCATAGCGGTTGTCATGTGATGCTAGGAAGCTATGACACCGCGCACGCCGTCTGGTGCCGGCTTCTTTGCTATTCTCAGAAACTCACCTTCTCATCGGTCTGTGTTTCTCTCACAGCCCGCGCTCCTCCTCATTGGAATGCTGACACTTCTTGATGGGGCAAGCGAGTTTGCGTGTGCGTGTATGTATGCGTGCGTGTATGTGTGTGTGTGCGTATGTGTGTGTGTGTGTGTTTTGTTGACAGCAAGACACCTGCTTAGTGGTGATTCAGCATGCTAGCTAGCTCCCATTGGAGGTGGGCGGATGGTGCGGGGGGGGGGGGGGGGGGGGAGGAGGGGGAGAGAGAGTGAGAGGAAAGAGTGAGTGATCACGGTTCATAAATAGACGTGCCGTTTCTCGCCGGCGCGCCGCGCTTTTGCACTCCTCTTTTGAAGTGCAATTCCGTTTTTTTATTTTATTTATTAATTTCTCTTCTGCTGCCGACGCTAATGTACGGAGTGTAGCTTTGTAGCGGGTGTTGGCATAATTAACTGTCTCTTTGACGATCCGACCGGTTTTAGGAGTTGCAAGTACAGACCCACACACACACACACACTCACACACACACACACACACACACACACACACACACATCCAGACACCACCCACACACTCACACACAAATCAGATACACACACACACACACACACACACATATACATCCAAACACCCCCACACACTCACACACACACACACACACACACACACAAACACACATAGGTACCCATTATGCAGACACAAACAGGTACGCGTTGGACACACATCTGCATACGCACCCACACTGTTACACACATTACAGAACACCTGCATGTCTAATTAATTCTGACAGCTCTCGGTAACTATCTCACTCTCTCCAGCAACACACAAATGCACACATGCGCATTAACATATGCACACAGATGGTAGCACTTGCATTTTCCTTAATTCAGCTGTGGATTAAACCTGACCCATTTTGTTGATTTACTAAGGGGCCTGCTCTGGACAGGGGAAACAAGGGCACGGGGACAGAGAGATTACATGTTTTATGTACATGAATAACAATATGTATGTGAAAACATGTTTGTATTATTTCACAGTTCTGGATACTAGATTTAGTCAAAATGTATATGCATAGACTTGTTTTTCTTGTTGGCATTTTCAGTGTATTACTTGCCTGTTATACCTTGTAAAAAAACATATGAGGGCATGAGTGATGAAATAGTGGCATGACAATTTAACATTTTACGGTTTATGTTGTATGTACAGTACGGCGTGTATGAGTGAGTGGGAGACCTCCGTCGTGGCGAATGAGGCATTAAACCCTGGCACACACACACATTCACGCACATATACATATTTTCAGGGACATGCTGACAAATACTTCCAGTCTGGCCAGCGCTGCCAGTGATTGATTGATTAGTCCTTACCCACGGCTGATTGATCCTTTATCAGGAAATGCGTATCAATTACAGCAACAAGCCACTGCTACAGCTGCTGTTCCTGGCCCCTGCCAGGGCCTGCATAACCAGCTGTTGCAGCACAGCGTGTTCTACAGAGCAAAGCAAATCCTCCTTGGCTCAGACATGTAAAATGCCTTTGACCTTGTAATAGGCAAGACAAAATAGTGTGTAAGCCTGCACATATCTTAGTACAGTGAATGAAGGTAAGAAGTGAAAATGTGACGGCCTCCGTAAATGCGCAATGGAAGCCAAACCAACCCCAAGGATTCCTAGGATGTACTTCAGTTCAGTAACTACACACACACACACACACATACTCATGCAGGCACGCACAACCACACACACCTCCACACTCACACACACAGCTGCACACTCATACACACACACTTACACACACACACACACACACACACACACACACACACACACACACACACACACACACACACACAATCAAACAAGATGATGGTATGAATCTCTACACCAATGATTAATTTTGGCTTCTTCACTGCTCTTGTAAGTAGAACAAACCCCATCATCATCTGCTACCTGATTATGGTCGCCGTGTTTGTTAATGTGTCTTAAAGGTTCACTTTGCATCAAGGGTTGAGTCACATTACAAAACATGAATGACTATTCTGAAGGAAGACCCAAGGAAATTACATTTCACTTGTTCAACTGTACAACCACAGGTCATTATTCCATAGTAATATTATAATATGTAAATACTATTGGATGTATAAAACAAAATAATTACAACAGCAACAACAACATCATCATATAAATGGGATGATGAGAGAGAGAGAGAGAGAGAGAGAGAGAGAGAGAGAGAGAGAGAGAGAGAGAGAGAGAGAGAGAGAGAGAGAGAGAGAGAGAGAGAGAGAGAGAGAGAGAGAGAGAGAGAGAGAGAGAGAGAGAGAGAGAGAGAGAGAGAGAGAGAACAAATTGCTCAAGCTTGCTAGTGTTAGGTGTGAGTAAACCTAATAAAGGTCTGTCATTTGATTGGAGGCAGCGGAAAAATAAGAAACATGTTGTGCCTCCAGAGGCTTTTATCCCGACGATAGCGTGAGAGATGCAAGCAGCAGATAAACGGGACTGGAGGAGAGAGATGGAGCTATATGAGTTCGAAGGCAGAATGGAGGGTGTGATGACCTGCGGTGGACTTGATTATTTCACGTGTGTTTTCGTGCAGTGCTGTTTCCCTGCTTTTATCTGAGCAAATGGCTCACTAATGAGTGTGTCCCTGCAGTCAACCTGGATGAGATCAAGTTTGAAATATGAACATGACTCACAAATGGTGAAGTAACGACCTCAATTTGATAAATAATTGATCAATACCCAGATTTCAGTGAGCAGTCATGGATAGAGTGGAAGGATCAAATCCTGTGCTCTCCCTCCAGTATTTTCTACGTGTTCACCTGGGTTGGCTAATCGATATTAACATTTAAAAAATGAATACAATTCACCGTACCGTGCGAAAATAAATGGAATAATAAATATACCATTTTCAATCAAGCTTGACGGGTTGAAGAGATTCATTGAGAAACATTTCTGGGTGAATCAACATTCCTTATTTCCCATGGCATCCCCTTCTCAAGAAAGAAGAAGGTAGTTTAGGGCCGTTTCATTCATAACGGGGACTTATTGACTGACATATATTGGCTAATTGGGCCCTAGATGAGGGAGCCAGTGTAGATGTTCAATTGAAGATAACCAGTTGTAGTGGAGCCGATTCAGAAAAAAACCCAATACAGTTAGTACCACTTTCAGATAAGTTATTTGTGTCACTCAAATAACGTCGCACAAAGCAACATGAAGGAATGAACGTTGCAAACGGTAGCCGCTATTAGCTGCCTTATTATTATCTTACTTCAGAGCGCAGCTTCATTATGTTAATCACACAAGGCTTAACAACACCACCTGGTTATCACTGCAGTCTTTAAATAGAATTCTAGACATATTTTAACTTGCTAATGTTACTCCCTCCTGTTAGAGGAAGGAAGGAAGACAATATGTATGCATTTTCGAAAACCGCATTTTCTCAAAAGAAATCTTAATTTGGCATGTGAATTGGAGGTCATTTTATATCTTGTTTCCTAAGATTTTATTAAATGTCATCATCCTTTTCCCTTGGAACAAACAGGTGTAGCATGGGGAGGAGTGCTTAATTTAATATTTTATTGCTTCTTAAAATCAATGATGAAACATTTTGGAATTGTGGTGATTACTGTAAACTATTCTCTCTGGATTCATCTGGGTGCATGCACTTTCAAGACAGCTTGAGCATATCATAAAACACACAGGTGACCACAATATATAGAAATCTGAATTGAATGAAAAACATGCAATAATTTGTAATGGACGTTGTATATGATGACCCTGTCCGATGAGTCGAGTATGTGTCCCCTGCTCTCTGCATGCGCAGACTGCTTAAAACGTTGAAGCCCCATGATAAGCGTAGGCTTTGACTCCATAGCTAGGTTGGGCGTTCCAAACTACCTGTCTTGGCGCTAGGCTGGGCTCAATCAACGCTGTCGGCAGCTGATCGCCAGATAAAGCCTGACGCAATCTCAAGATAAATAGTTCAGGATATTCTGAAACGCAAACTACTTGTTTTTCTTCCTTGTTTTAAATGGCTTTCTGCCAGTCTAGTGGGATTTTATCAATCATGAATTAATAAATCGATGAATTAATGATTTTATTTTTGCAGTCACTATATCAGACTGGAATGTGATTGGTTGGCGCCGAGTGTCACTGAAAGGTCAGCGCCAAAGTTGAACATATTTGAACGTTGAGCAACGAAAATGGGCACCTCCGCGCTTGACGCTGGGATTGTTGATCTCCGAGCGTAGCAGTGCCTACAGCAGCGCCGACGCTAGGTTGAGCCCCAATGCTCGTCCCTTAGGGAGTGAAAGGCAAAGCCGATGCAGAGCTCTTTTGGAGCTTGTCATGGACTTGGGGCATGAGTCTCCACACTGAAAGCAGGGCTCTAGCTGTCGGAATCCGGCCCCATCACTACCTGTTTTAGCTCTGTGTCGTTAGCCAAATGTGTGTCACCTGGGTTGATTAGTAGGTCTGTTCACCCGTGTTCGGCGTAGCTAATTTCCCTTTCTGCTTCTGTGTGTCAGTACCTTGTTTTCGGTTGGTCTGCTCCTTTTCCTTGGATTGAACAACACCGCTGTGGTGCTTACTAGGCATCTTGCCCCCCCATCATGGAAATGAGACCCAATCGAGTCCAAACATGACTGAACTACCACTGAAACATTAGCCATATTTCACAAATATAACATTTCTTTGGTTATACCTGTAAACATTGTACAAACACATTTTACACAGATATCTCAAAAAGAGGGTGTGTTTGTGCAGTTTATTGATCAAAATATTGTTAAAGGGTAAGCAAAGACCAAAATCCAATTCCTCAGCTGAGAAATCCTTCATTTTTCTGTACAATACAAGGAGTCTGCTACTTGCAACTCCAGTTCTTCTGGAGTAGTGTTTTTTTTTTAGGCATGGGAATGAGTGTGACCTGGATTTTGACAGTGTTTGACGCCCCTCACACTTGCTCCTATGGAACCCAATGCGTCACTTTTTCTAAAACACTTACGACCGTCACGACGGCTCAAATCGCATGTATTTAAACTCGTTGCCGAAAGGTCTACTGCTAAATGCTAGTTGACTTACCCTTTAATGAGACTTGACTTTACATTTTAAATGTCATTCGATCTTAATTTAAGAGTTCTGTTTCTTCTTCCTCTCATTAATTTTCTGTTTGATTCTATTCTATATGCATTCCTTCAAGAATAGTATGACTAGATTAAAAGTGGTAGTCTACGTTCAATCTCCTATGTCCTTATGTATGTACACATGCATGAGAAAGATAACCGCTACCGTTGCCCTGTAATGCAAGCCACTTTTTAGACAGAAGTGCCTTCTTACAAAACAGGAATAATAAAAGTATCACCATTGCCACCCTGGTACTTCCTCATACCTGGACTCTATATCGAGCTTGGCAGGAAATTAAAGGAGAGGGGGAGAATAAGACGTAGAGAAGTTGCAGAAGAATACGGGATGTGGGATACAGAGAAAGAACATGCGGTGGAAGGCAAAGAGGGAAGGTGCAGTACGAACGAGAAACAGGAGACAGGGAAACAATCATTTGAAGTAAGCCGCAAAACAAAGAATGTGGGAGAGCTGAACCAAGCTTATCGACAGTCAAGGTAAAAAGAAAAAAGACACAAAAAATTATGATACATGGGGAAGGAGAAAAGTATAAAGTGTAATGGAAAGGAAATACAAAGTAACGTGTTATTTTAAGCCATCCGGCATAATAAAGCTAGTTATTTTAAATGCTAACGGCTTGGAATCGCTGAGGAAGAACCACATGAAACTCCAGGGACAGAACCAAAGACGCTCCCCCATAAATGAGTTCCAAGTGATCACTTCCCATACAAACAAACACTCATCTTGTTTTCATCCCAGGGTTGTTCATTTCTTGTTGTATTCGCTCTATCCTCAGTGTGTCAATTGTATCCTAATATATTCGATGGATATAAAAAATAACAGAACTTATATTTATACACCAAACAAGTTACTTCACATCAGCGGTAATATGCGATGCAAATGTGAGCAGCACAGATACACCTACAAGGTACAAGACTTTCTGTCATGTTATTTCTCAAAATGAAAACTGTGAATGGCAAGTGTGAACCGGTAATTGTGCAAATGTTCCTGTTTGCTGCCAGACAAGACAAATATCCTTTGTCCCTTCCTGTCATGGTTCTTCTTGTCTGATACCAACAAAACACAGTAAAGTGATATGCTGTATGTTGGTATTGAACACCCATGCACGCACACACACACACACACACACACACACACACACACACACACACACACACACACACACACACACACACACACACACACACACACACACACTAGATGTTTTGGATCACCACATCTTTGCAGAGTGATGAGTTTAATCTCTTTCACGTAGTTTTGGATATTTGCAACAACCAGTTTGATTTCTTTACAGTTTGAGATCATCTCACCATGTCTGCTTGCTGTGCATTTGACATGGTCCGAGCCGACTATATTAGTCATTGAGATTACTTAGGGAGAGCCGTCATAAACCTATTACTTCCTTACAGAACATCATTCAGCACTGCCAATGTGCACTCTAGAATAGTGCTCCAATATTGCTTGATTTGTAACATATATTATAGTATAGTAATAATAGTGTAAAAGTGATTGTAGGAATGTGTAGGCTGCAAAGTGGACAAGATCAACTTTAACATATAGCCTTCAGTTAAATAATTATTATAATAATATTAATAATAAACAATGCTTTTAATTCTACGAATAACCACGTCTAACATTAGAAGTTACTAGGAAACTTTAAACTGCTTATGAAAACATGGCCATTTTTGTTCTGCGTTTTTGTTTTGTTTTGGCTTGTTAGGCGTAATAACCACAGTTGGATCATGGAACCCCATCACAAATCCCCGGTGTTTCTTTAAAACAAAAGGCCGAGAGTTCCATCATAGGCCGCTAGGCGCGTATTTGCTCCACGAGTGCGACTTTCCCATCCCAGAGACAGAGTGCTGGGAAGGAGAGGAGAGGAGAGTCGGTCTTTTATCAGCCAAGTGCAGCCTGAATCGTGAGGCGCGGGTGGAGGGGGGTGGGTGGGGGGGGAGAAACCCGGTTACATTTCTCTCTCAAGATCCTACTCGGTAAACTCGCCACGGACAGAGCCGGGGATATGCGCGCTCTACAAATGTGATATTCAACGTCATTTGGATTTACGAGGGACTTCTTTTTGGACTAAAAGGCTTTTCACCATTTGTTCTCTGTGACTATGCGTTGGAGAATGGCGAGTTTGTAAGCTCTGTGGTCGCCTGTCTGTGGGGTGAAAAGTGCTGGAGCATCACTGGCCGTCCGATCGAGTGCGTCGGGATTTTAGGATACCCTCTTTGGTGTGTTTTGCTTTTTTGGAATGCGACGCATCTTACCCCTTAAGAGGACCTATAGGAGACAGAGGAATATTGTCCAATAGTGAGAGGGAAAGCTGATGGGTTTCTCCCAAACGGTAATGTTTCATTCAAACAACTCCACAAGCTGTATCCGTGATTACAATATTCTGGTTCGTTCTTTCCGCCACAGAAAGCCACCGACTGCATGAGCGAATTCATTTTTTAATTCTGCCACTGGCCCGAATTGTTCAAGAGCGAGTCACTTAAAGTGGATTCTAAATATGCAATTGTCCTGTCCTTAAAATGCATTTGAACGTTTTCGAGAACCGTAAACATTAGTAATGCCTTTCGCACCTTTTAGAAGACTGTCGTGATGGGGAGACAAATGCCCTCCAGAACGCGACTAACATCTTTGCTTTTACTTTGGGTTCTGAAGCGCACTGAACTGCGCACTCATTCTGTGGGCTATTCGCCGTTGAATTCAATACAATTTTTTTTCTTTCTTTTTTTGTTGCAATGGTTCAATGGTTCATCTGTCATCTAAACGTTGACCTGGCGTGTAAATCCCCCAAATCGTCCGTCAGTTTATCTGTGCCACCTGCAGACCGTGTCCGTGTCTCGCAGACAGACAACACGGTGTCTCCACTTGCTGAGAAGATCACCAAATGTACCCATATCCTCAATCGAAATATCCGAATGACTGAAAAATAATAACAGCCTCATGATGACGGTAATTTAATTTCACTATCCATCAAACTTACTACATGAGAGAAGGCGCTAATTTCCTCATATTGTCCGTCGAAACTGGCCATCCTCTATTCGACGAAAAGTCCTCCCGCTCCTCTCATGATTAGCTGGGACCAAAATTAAAAAGATTGAGAAAGGGTGCTGGGTGCTTGGGAGAAGGAGGGGGCGGGGGTGGTGGTGTGTGTGTGTGTGGGGGGGGGGGGGGGGGGGGGGGGGGGGGGGGGGGGGGTGCGATGAATTGAGTCTCTCTCCATCTCTCTCCATCTCTTTCTCTCCATTTCTCCCTCTCTTTCTCTCTCTCCATCTCTCTCTCTCTCTCTCTCTCTCTCTCTCTCTCTCTCTCTCTCTCTCTCTCTCTCTCTCTCTCTCTCTCTCTCTCTCTCTCTACCCCCCCCCCCCCCCACACACACACACACACACATCTCCCCTACCCGCCCCCATCTAGCGGGGAAGAAAGTTGCACCCGTTGGCAGCGAGGGCACCATAAAACTGGATGAATGCGGTATTTGTGTGTGCGCTCATTCGCAGCCCCAAGGACTTGTCACGGCGAAATGAAATAGAAAAGCCGCCTGGCTTCTTGGATTTGGCTTTGGCAAATAGCCGTTAATGACATTAGGTTCCCTAGATATGGATGGTGGTGATGCTTCGCCGGGTTATGAGACGGATAAGCGGCCGTGTCAGTCTCTCTTAAAAAAACAAAACAATAGTGAATGTTTTCATCGTCGATGACATAGCCCAGCAGATGATATTAATCTGTGCTTAATTCGCAAAATAATTATTTTCCATGATGAACAATCCGGCTCATCAGATAAAAAAAAATCTCAAGTGCGATAAGCAATCTAAACTCCATTGTTTTAAAAGGACACATAGGCCGATAATCTGCAACGACGGGCAATATTGGTGTCCTTGTGGCTGCCAGCATTTCAATACTGCTTTGTGCTCACAATTGAACAAGCTACTTGCAGTAAAGTAGTTGATATGCAGGCGTGCATAGTTTCATACTCAGCATTTAAAAAATAAAGTATTTCACAGAAGACCAGACGGTCAACAGTAGGCCTACAACTGTGCCCTGCGTGACCTTTTTAATAAAAAAGGGTGAGACCTCCTGATTGGTCTCACCCTGGCTGTCCACAGGCTCCCATGCCTTCCTGCACGTTTGATTATTTTTTCATTTTTCAGTGCTGACTATAGGCTCCAGCAGTTCACACCGTCTGTTCCCCAGGGCCCTGATCTACATAGCTCAGCCCTCAAGGAAAAGTCTCTACCTACCCCCCACCACACACACACACACACACACACACACACACTTCACACCCCTCAACATTATTCCCTCATTTCTTTTGCCACTCTCCTCCAAAAACTGCGTTCTCCTCCACGTCTCCCTCTCCTATCAGCTACTCGCCGTCTCCTCTCCACGCTTTAAAATTCTCTCCTCAATCCTCCTCCTCCTCCTCCTCCTCTCCTTGCCTCTTCCCCTTTGCTGCCTCCTCTACCATTTTTGTACATCGGAGGGAGCTAGTTCATAAATTATAAATCCCTTGTTGACTCTTGCTGGGCTCCGGTTGTTCCTAGAGAAAGCGGCTGCCTGACTGACATTCATTTTTCCTTTTTATAACAAATTTGGAATTATTTTGTCTTTTTTGGGTTGGGCAATTTTTTCTGTTATTTTCTGTTGCTATTTTCCAGCAATGTCTTCTTTATCAACATAGTCATCGTATTTGATTCGCATTATTTTCTACCAACTGCGCTTTAAGATGATGAGTACCTTCAGCATTATCAGCTTTTCTTTTAACCATTAAAGCCAACATTACAACATTTATGTCAATATTACGACATCCTCTGGCCATCAAAGGGGGGCTTTTGCAGCCAGCAAACTTAATTCCCAGAAAAGGCAGTATGGTTTGTGTTGCTTTTGATGTAGAATGGCGTGTCCTAGCTCTTTAGCTTTTAAGGGAAAGATAAAAAGAGTCATTTTCTCCTGCATGGCGTCATCTGAGGCTTGCAAATGAATACGGTGTTCAGTTGTCTAATGACAGCGTGATGTTGCGGTTTCTCATAGGCCAGGTGGCATAAAAGGTGCATTAGGGTAAAGAGAATCTATTCACTCGTGGCCTCTTGTCTTTCAGTACGACACCAAGTCTTAGAAGATGGTCGTTTGCTGGTTTGAAATGGTAACTTAGATATCCAAGTGAGAGGAGTCAGCCATCCCATCTGACATGAATGCATTCACGCTGCCCATCCCCTATAATTACATATTCTGCACCAAGAAACCCCTTTATTTTTTATTTACGTAACATCATTTCATATGTTAATGAAACCCAATCGGATTCATCCTTGGCATCGCCGCAATCTCTAATCTGATACAAGATGAGCACAACAACTGGAGGTCTGTTGCCATTAGCTGTTGCCGAGAGACAATCTCCAGTCATCGGATATCCATCCACAGGTCTATGGATCGTCCGATACCAAAGGTTGTTTATTATGTGTTGCTGTATAGAGGCAATCCGTCACTTGCACTGACCCTCATGCCTTGGAGAGAGGAGGGGCAGGAGGCGGGGCTGTAGGCATCACACACAGGCTGCTTTGCTCTGCATCCGTCCGTCCTTATTGCTCCTTATTGTCTGCTCGAGGGGTGCAGGGGGCTGGGGACCTGTTCCAGATGATGGCCAGTCCATCTCATGGTCACTCTGGGGCTCAGGGTGACCAACAAGCCTTGAAACACACAAACACGGGTGCACCATAGCTGACCTGTCACCATAGGTTACCCGTCACAGAACATTTGAGTTGTGGTGGTTTGGACTTTGATTTTGAACAAAAATGCCCATGGTTTATTTAATTAGTGTATTTAAAGGATCCCCACTAGCTGATGCCATGGCAATCAGCTAATTTTCCTAGGGTACACAGCTGACATACTGTACATACATAACACACTACATGCGGAAACTTCAATTGCATTAGTTTACATCAATATACAATAATATATTTTTTTAAATCTTACATTGACATGGAAAAATAATAATAATATATAAATACATTCAGGTATGTCTATTTAATCATAGAAAGATAATTAAATATACATTTACAAGCTGCAAAACATACTGAATTCATAAATCAATGATAATAACATAATCATAATAATACAATCACCCAGTTTTGAAAAATGAATTTTCATGATCTTTATTTATTCATGATCAGATTTAGCTTATGTAGCTTTGCTTCTTACTTGATATCTTCCCTAGTGGTACCTTTTGAACTCTTAGACATCGCTAGAATGAAGGGATGGCTTTTATGCCGACAGTGTTGTCAACTATGAGCCTACATTTCAGACTGGGGCAAAGGGATTTATTAAGTGAGGTAGTCATACTCTAAAGGTAAAAGCATTGTAAATCGTATTTATGTACAGGTAGTGGCCATTGAAGAGGTTAGGCATCATGCTAAAGCAGGTAGGCCGGTGACATTGGGGCTGGAACCCCTTGTCAAATGCTTGAGTACACATATCGATACTACGATACAATGTTTCAGCTTAGACGGCGAGTATCCATGCGCAAAGAATGCTCGTGAGTTTGTAATTTTTAATGACGATTTAATGAGTAAGCACCTAAGCAGGTAGACACAGTCATTAGTCAATCCCTAATGAGATCAGACATTAAAATGACTGCTGTGAGGCCGTTATGCCAGGAAAAGTCAATATTTATACTTTTATATTATTATAAACCAAATAGTATCACATCTGTTATCGTAGCCATGACGTGTCAGAAACAGTTTTCCATCTGTGTTGTATCATCAGTTAATACCAACACATCTCTTATCATTGTAGTCCCATCGTTTGAGATGGTGTGTGTCTAGTCTGTGGCTGGGCTTCACAGACATGTGTTGGGTCTTGTGGATGACGCACCGTCACATGGATTAGAAACTCTTCTTTAAATGAAGTCTTCTTTGAACTGGTAGGCGCTTTTCTACAGATAATGTAGAACATCAAGCCGATGGTCCGACACATGGCTGAGATCCGTTTCATCGTGTACGTATTACACACACGCACAAGCTATACTCGCTTCACCTGACAAAACAGCACTGTCTATGGCATCGTTAGTCTACTCCTGTTGATTGGACAATGATGGGCTTTGCATACATCGAAACAGGACAGCCGGGTGGAAGCCGTGCTTCGCGGCTGAGCGACGGGCAGAAACATTGAAGGGACGGGAGACTGCAGACGGGGTGGATGACGGACAACATGCATGCCACTCATCGATGGCAGCATGGCTGCAGCGGAGGCATTCTCTATTCTGCTCGGGCAACTGCTCTTAATTGCCTGGCGGCGTTCAATACGTAAATAACACACTTTTGCAGTGGGACTGGCAGTGTGTGTGTGTGTGTGTGTGTGTGTGTGTGTGTGTGTGTGTACCATTGGGAAAACACAGACGCAGACGGACATAAACTGTAAAAGAGCCTCCGAAGCATGTGTCAGGGCGCTTTGGCATCTCTGATTGCGCCAATGTGTCTCCATAATAATGACCTACAGCGGCAGCCTTGCACGGACAAAGTATAGGGCTTGTACATCGCGATGGCCGCCTACATTATGGAAGCAGAGGAGCATTGGAAAGTTAGTGATGATGTTCGTAGTACTGTGTTTTATTTATTTGTGGTCATTGTTTAGTTATTAATGGTGA